>JAFMOD010000188.1:583822-653546 GCA_019802435.1 Corydoras maculifer
ATAGGGCGGCACGGTGGCTTAGTGGTTAGCACGTTCGCCTCTCAGCGCTAGGGATTCCCGGTTCGAATCCCCATCTGGGTGGAGTTTCCATGTTCTCCCCGTGTCTGCGTGGGTTTCCTCCGGGTTCTCCGGTTTCCTCCCACAGTCCAAAAACATGGATCAAGTTAATTGAATTCCCAAAATTGCCCCGTTTAGAGTGTGTCTGTGTGAGTGAGTGTGTGCCCAGCGATGGATTGGCGCCCTGTCCTGGGTCTATCTGCCCAGCGCCCGAGACGTTCTCCCCTGGATGGGCATGGGGAACCCCACCGCGACCCTAATAGAGGATAAGCGGGAGATGATGAATAAATGAATATATATATATGCCCCATAATTTCCTCCTCTGTTTTCTCTTGTAGCTCACAGATACAGGACCCTGTAGTTCTTTTGGACCCAAAGTGTCTAACAGAAGTTCTACTGGAGTGGGTACCTGTTCTAGAAAGGGTCCTGCACCCGCAGCAAGAGACCAGTAGTGAGAGGATGACTGGAGAAAATAAGAACGAGACTAAAACCTCTGAAATCCTTAATGAAGAATCAGAGAATGTTTTCTGTTCTGGGGTTCCTCAGAGTGACAGCACAGTTGTGTCTGAGACCGGATCAGAACACACCTCGGCCCCGGTGGTGGAGAAAAATAACCCTACAGAGAAAAACTCCAGCCAAATCTTCCTTGTCCCAGCCATTGTGTCTCCGGTGGATCAGCCCATTCCCCCGGAGCTGCAGCGGGACCTGTCTCAGCTTGCATGTCTTTATATGGACCTGGGGTGTCCAGGAGAAGTAGGGGATGGAGAGATGGAACGTGTCTGCGTGTTCCTCCATAGGTTCTTCTTCCTGCTGGATAAAGAGAGAGTGAGAAAGTTATGCATGCTGAGGTACAGAGAGCATCCTGATGTCCTGAAAGCCTACATCACGTGCATGCTGGGTGAGCTGCAGACATCTTTTGCCTTAAGGTGGCGTTAAATATATTTATTCAGGTGTACTGACATGCTCAATAGATTGACGTCTTTTCTGCAAAAAAATAACTTCTAGATAACGTCTAATAACGTCGATCCAATTTGATGGATCATAGTAAAGATGTATGATCTTGATGGTGTTCCATGGTTTGGTCCTGCTTGCAGAGTTCACACAGGCCAGTAAGGTGGTGGAGGTCATTGAGCACGAAGCCCTGCTAAAGGCGCTGCGCAGTCTGAGAGAACTGCAGCCGTGGAACGTCCCCATGCTTTTGGCACATCTGTATCGGTAATGTACACCCACACAGTGAGAGCGATGTTACTGTGCACTGATTCATGCTTCCATAACATTCACATCCAGAGCCATGGGCTTGTTATGCAGCTGTTACTGTCTTGCATGTGGGATATTCAGAATACCATTATCAGATTGGCATTCTGATTCGTCCCAAATCTGACATGACCAATATAACAAGGAAAAATGACGTGACATTTGAGGATTTTAATATTTAGCGAGTCGGCACTTTGAACTCTGTTGTGATGTTTTTCTCTCCCACATTATTTCATAGACTGTACGAGAAACACGGCGAGATGGCGGTGCGCGCATACCCCCAGTTTTATCCTACAATCCTGCCCTCTGACATCATCCCCATGGTCCATCCAAGTCACTTCTTGCCCTATTTAGACAATCTGATTCAGGCCCAGCCTGAAGAACAGAGGTGGGCGTGGCACTTTGTGAAACAATAACAAATTCTTAGTAAAACTGGTGGCTTAAAAGTATATAGTTGCTGTGTTTTTTTATATATATATATATATTTTTTATCTATAGACTCTCTTTCTTGGGGTCGCTCCTTCAACCCGAGACGCTACGGCAGGTTTGGTTGGAGCTGGCACTCAACCACGATGCACCTCGAACAGATGATACACTGACCGCTGATGGACACCCGAAGTATGAGTCTGCGGTTTTGTATGATGATGATATTGCATAATAATAATAATAATAATATGTTAATAAATGTTAATAAAACACACTGGAGCTGGTAAAAAAATTAATTCAGATATATAATTCAATATAATAATTTGTAATTAAAAATCACACTTATTTCAGGTGGCACTCTCACTACTTCTGCTGGGGATACGGTCGTCTTCTGTCTCTGCTGATCAGACTTCCTGCAGACCTTCAATCTAAACAGAAGATGCTGGAATCTTGCCGGCTTCATGGGTGAGCTGCAGTATTTTACCTTTTTTTTTTTAGTCTGTACTGTTTAACCATGAAGTCCAGGCCTCATCATCTGAAACAAATAAGCCTTTTTTATGCATTGCATTATATCTGGATTGTTACTGATGCTGTTTTCATGAGCGCTGTAGTCAGAGCTTGACTTTCTAATAGCTGACTGCCTTTTCAGTTACTGGACAGGGTTTCTGTATCTGTGCAACGAGCTGAAACAGCGTGCTGAGGCCTTCACTGCCATCTGCAGACTGGATGATATGAGTCTCCTGGAGGAACCCAATGGTGAGAAGGAGAATAACCTCTGACTGTAATGTCTAAATGACTGAAAGCTTGACTTTGACGTTATTTCCGTCTTTGATAAGATGTCATAAATTGTTATGGTTGTTTTATTTAGTCAAACCATCAGTTAAAATACAGGTATTAATGGGATGATAAAAAAATAGTATTCCTGACCATCCATTTTACATTTAATATATTTAACTCTTTAAACTGTTTTTTGTAGGAATAGTTCCACAGACGTTGGAGGAATGGATGCTGCTGATCCAGCTGTGTCACAGAATGAATAGCAGCTCCACAGATCCCTCCACTGCACATCTTCACTCCTCCACCAAAAACACGAGTAATGGCCACAGTGGAACAGCTGGGACTAACGGGAAATGTGGGCAGGATGAATGCACCGATGTGGTGGAGGACTCTGATTGGAGCACCCGGATCAGCGTGGAGAAGTTAACTCTGGGTCTGGCGCGGGCGGTAGGTCCGGACCGAGCCCTCGAAGCTCTGCAGGAGGGAGGCGTTCACTTGGAACTGAGCGCCCACTCTACACTAGTGTGTGAGCTCCTGAGGGTGGCTGGGAAGCGGCAGAGGTGAGAAAGTCAGTAGGAAACATGTTACACTTCAGGGTGAGCAGTGTGTTAACAGATCTGTAAGATATTGTGATGCTCTGGACCTTCATTTACACTGTTACAAAGGGGCCTTATATTATGTCTATTAATTTATTCATTCATTTATTATCTCCCACTTTATCCTCTATTAGGGTCGCGGGGGGGTTCCCCATGCCCATCCAGGGTAGAACGTCTCGGGCGCCGGGCAGACACACCCAGGACAGGGCGCCAGCCTATCGCTGGGCGCACACTCACTCACACAGACACACTCTACATGGGGCAATTTGGAGAACTCAGTTGACTTGATCCATGTTTTTGGACTGTAGGAAGAAACCGTAGAACCCGCAAGAAACCCATGCCGACACGTGGAGAACATGAAAACTCCACCCAGATGGGGATTCAAACCGGGAATCCCTAGCGCTGAGAGGCGAACGTGCCAACCACTAAGCCAACGTGCCACGTCTATTAATTTACTTGAATATATTTATTAATTTACTATAATTTATAAATTATTTATTAATTTCAATTGATGTCACAGTGGTGCAGCAGTTAACACTACAACTAACACTAAAAAGATCTTGAGGTTTTATTCTGTGTGTGTGTATGTGTATATATATATTTAAATGTATTTATTTATACATGTGTGTATGTAGTAAGTATATATTATTGTTTTTATGATTCTATTCTTGTCGCTCACTTTATATTTGTGTGTAATGCTTTTCTCAGAGCTCTGATTCAGACCATGTTGGAGAAATGCGATCGCTTCCTTTGGTCCCAGCAGGCCTGATGAAGATCTCTCATCCCTAACCACCAACCAGAAGGACATTCCCGTGTGGTGTTTACCTAATTTTTAGTTGACCTCAATAGGGGCCATTCCAAGTCCTGCTTTCATGGCACGTGGCTGTGGGTCTACTTAAAAATCATATGTGAGGTAGGAGCTTAATGAAGGAGATCAGAAGACCTGGCTCACAGTTGGTATTAAAAATGTGAGGTTATGAACATGCTTGCTATGGGTTTGGAAAGCTGCACCCATAATTTTTAATTACATCTGGCAATGTTCATGTTGCTATTAAAAGTATTATGTGTTTATTTATCTATAAAATATTATAAACTTAAATATTTAGCTGTGAACTAAACATAATATTAACTTAATTAAAATATTTGAGAATTTAATTTTGCAGACAAACAAACTTATGAGTATTTTATGGTTGAATATTTATGCTGAATATAATTTATGCGATTAAGTTTACTGTAAGCATTTTCAGTGCCACTTTCTATTGAGCATATGCAGAATCTTCACTGAGCAGTTTTTATAATAATAAAAAAAACGTCCGTCGTTGACAATTAACATAAATCAGATTTATTGTTCATTTCTTTCATCTATTTAAATGAAACTGTAAATAAAGTTCTTATTAGCCATGATTACTGACATCATACGGTACCCGTCCAAAGTTTGGACACGCCTCCTTGGAGCTGTTCTGAGATGGTCCTGACCCATAGAGAACCAACAGGGGAACGAAAGCAAAAAAAGATGGACTGCAATCTGTAAAACTACAAAGTCCATCTAGATGGTAAGTGGAGGACATTAACAATGGAGCCAGAAGGTGGCGTGTCCAAACGTTGTACTGGTATTCTAATTGACCTTTAGAAATATTCACAGGCCCATCATCGCCATCATCTATCCTCTCAGAACTCTATAAGGCAAAGGATGCACCGACTTTACACTGGTCCTGCAGTGAGATGGTCAGACGATCTGATGTAGCTGTGATGGTCAGGTGACCACATACCTGTGGCTGTGAATCCGGAGCACCTCTGCTAGTTGATGATTAGTCCTTCTGGCAGGTGTTCAATCAGATGGAGCTCACACACCTGGAGAAGAGAGTAGTGACAGGGAGGACTGCAGGAGAGAAAACAGAAGAGCCTCTGAAGCGCTGATAAGACACAAATTAGAAAGTGAGAACTGTGGCTGACGTCAGAGAGGGAAGTCTAGTTCACCGCTTCGTTAAAGCTTTTTATTGGTGTAGCTGAGTGACTGCGCTTGATTCAGAGGTAGGAGAGACTCGATACACCCTTGGGCTGATTGCGGCACCTTTGAAATAGACGTTCTTTAATGACACGCCGCATTTGCAGGATTTTACATCTCTGATCATGCATTCTCAGGAGCCACCTGTTCAAAGCTACACCACTGAATGCCATGCAGTGTTACGTTGTATTAGAGTGTTGGGAATTTTCAAGTTCTAATTTATATCCTGGGTGGCACGGTGCCTTAGTGGTTAGCATGTTCTCCTCTCAGCACTAGGGATTCCCGGTTCGAGTCCCCATCTGGGTGGAGTTTCCATGTTGTCCGCGTGGGTTTCCTCTGGGTTCTCTGGTTGCCTCCCACAGTCCAAAAACATGGATCAAGTCAATTAAGTTCTCCAAATTGCCCCATATAGAATGTGTATGTGTGCGAGTGTGTAGATTGGCGCCCTGTCCTGGGTGTATCTGCCCAGCGCCCGAAATGTTCTCCCCTGGATGGGCATTGGGGAACCCCCCCCCACGACCCTAATATAGGATAAAGCGGAACATAATGAATGAATGAATTTATATCCTTAAATAATATATAAAGTGGAATGTTAAGGTCAGGTACCAATGTTCATCAATGAATGATACGTGGAATAGATCAACTTCCAAAAGGCATAATGTTTCAAACAGTTACTTTAATATTTACACCTTTTACAGTTTTAAGATAATAATAATAATAATAATAATAATAATAATAATAATTTGTTTGCCTCTTGGCACAGTTTACTCATAAGCTTAATACTGGATTTTTCATGGGTGGGTGTGTGTGTTGGGTATTGTTTGATGTGGGATTGTTGTCACCATGCATACAGATAAGGGAATTCTGCACATACCGGATCGACTCTGCTGAGAGTATAAAAGTCAAAACTCTGCGAGTGATTAATTATTTACTGAGAGTAACCCACCAACCTCAGACACATTCATTCTGTTTTGAGGTGCATTGTTGACATCACGCTGCATGTGAAGTCCATAAAACTGAACAAATACAGCTATTAAGTGTACTTAATTTAGTGATAGACTTGTTCTGGAATGAGACCGAAGTGATTGGCTGCAGCGATGGATGCTGGGTCCAGGGTAAGTCTGAACATCACTGACTTTATATTGTGTTGATTCCTATTGGCTCCTGTTTTCAACAAGGTGAATTAGAGAGTAAGTGTGTTCTGCCCTGCGCTGCTGAATTTTGTAGACGCTCGTCTTTTTCCTGCCTCTGGTTCTATTGATGTTTCTGAAGCCTGTTTCTGCTTTCAAGGTTCATGCAGAAAACTCAACAGGTAATAATGTTTTCCCCTAAATGACACCTAAATTTATTCCATGCCATGAATGAAACACGGCAGTTAAGATAGAATTCAGTTAGATCCTTTGAAAAATCTAAATTATATGAAATATTTTTTGGAAGCTTTGTTTAATTCTGCTTTATTGTGTAAATACTGTAGTGTATGTGGGCTCCACCTTCATTCAGGAAGCACTGCGGCGAGCTCGAGAGCTGACGGATGCTGCGTATGAACGTACTGACGAGAGGTTGGTGTGAACTCTGTAATTGATTCCTTTTTATTCAATCTGAATGGTTACTACATTAACGTGGCTTTAATAACGCATTTCTGTTCTGATCGTGGACAGAGTGAAGATGTCTGTATCCAAAGCTACGTTCCGACCCACCGACCTGCTGGCTCAGTTTAAACAAATCGGCAGCAGGACCAAAACCCATATCAGAGCTGCTGAGCTGCTGGACAACACAGTGGAGGTCATCAGGGAGATGGTGTATGCCCACACGATGGCTCAGCCTAAACATACGGGTATAGACCAACATTTAAACGTAGAAGTAGTTTTTTCTAAGTAGTAGAATCAAAAGATTGGTTCGTTTAAAGTTGAACACATTTTCTGGCCATGAGATCAAAGAGTGTGTGTGTGTGTGTGTGTGTGTGTGTGTGTGTGTGTGTGTGTGTGTGTGTGTTTTTTAAGGATACCCTGAGGGATTCAGCTTTAACCCTAAGTGTTTTCAGTTCCTCTCATAACATTTCATTTATTCATTAATTCATTATCTTCCATTTTATCCTCTATTAGGGTCGCGGTGGGGTTCCCCATGCCCATCCAGAGAAGAACGTTTCGGGCGCTGGGCAGATACACCCAGGACAGGGCGCCAATCCATCGCTGGGCACACACTCACTCACACACACACACACTCTATATGGGGCAATTTGGAGAACTCACTTGACTTGATCCATGCTTTTGGACTGTGGAAGGTAACCGGAGGACCCCGAGGAAACCCACACGGACACGGGGAGAACATGGAAACTTCACCCAGATGGTGATTCGAACCGGGAATCCCTAGTGCTGAGAGCAGAACATGCTAAACCACTAAGCCACCGTGCCACCACACACTATAGAGTGTGTGAATTAAAAGCACATTAAACCATGCAGCTCCAGGTAATCTTCACATCAGCCTAAAGAATGAGGAGAAATAGCGAACGTGCTACCCACTAAGCCACCGTGCTGCCCTCTCAGATCATATGTCTGCTAAGTGAATAAATGTACATGTGTGATGATGTCTTTAAACCTGTGGTTTTCAGAACCCCAAATGAGCCTTAGGCCCCTCATTGTTTCTGCTCTGTGTGTATGTATTAGAGTTATTGAGTGTGGATGATGTAGAGACTCTCCTGGAGGCTACAGGTTGTTCTGCAGAGCTCAAAAAGCCCCTATGCAAAGGAGACTGCCTCACAGAGCGCTACCGCACCATCACCGGCCACTGTAACAACAGGTCACAATAACATCAACAGAACTGCAGCTTACAGTGTGAGTTGTTTTTCTAACTAATTAATTGGTTGCTTTAATCCTCCACAGACGGAATCCTCTCTTGGGGGCCGCTAATACCCCATATGCCCGCTGGCTGCCCCCACAGTATGAAGATTCTCACGGGGCACCTCGTGGATGGGATCCTCAGCGTTCCTATGACAACTTTACACTGCCCGCTGTAAGAATTCTGTTGGTTGTCTTAACGCCTCGGGTCCGAGTGATTATCGTTGTAAACACATCAAAAGTTCCAACCCTGTATAATAACCTGTATTACATTAGTCTAAATATTAAGCCACGTTTGTCTATCCCAGTCCGTCACAGGGCAGACTAACACATTCGCATATTCCCATCCAGGGCCATTTTCATTCATTCATTATCTTCCTCTTTATCCTCTATTAGGGTCGCGGTGGGGTTCCCCATGCCCATCCAGGGGAGAACGTCTCGGGCGCTGGGCCGATACACCCAGGACAGGGCGCCAATCTATCGCTGGGCACACACTCACACATACACACTCTATATGGGGCAATTTGTAGAACTCAATTGACTTGATCCATGTTTTTGGACTGTGGGAGGAAACCGGAGAACCCAGAGGAAACCCACATGGTCACGGAGAGAACATGGAAACCCAGATGGGGATTCGAACCGGGAATCCCTAGTGCTGAGAGGAGAACATGCTAACCACTAAGCCACCGTGCTGCCCCAGGGCCATTTTAAGATTTACATTTATATTGCACCATGTGGCAGAAATATAGATGAATGCATCCTGATGTGAACAGGAGGAGGGGTCCCATGCCCATTCACAGTAAAAGGTTTTGGGTGCTGGCTACTCTATTGTCATACACACACACTATATGGGGGCAATTTAGAGCAGCCAGTTTACCTCGAATCCACGTTTTTGGACTGTGGGAGGAAGCCGGAGAACATGGAGGGAACCAACGCTCTCTACCTCCCGTCTATAAAGCTCTGTGTACTGGTTTAATTTTCGGTATTTGTAGGTCCGTGCAGTTTCCCGAGAGGTCCTATACACCCAGAACGAGAAAATCTCCCTGGATTTGTCTCTGTCTCACCTGTTGGTCGAGTGGGGGCAGTGGATCGATCATGATCTGTCTCTGACGCCTCAGAGTCCCAGCACGGCCTCCTTCAGAACCGGAGCTGACTGCACTCGTACATGCAGCAGAGACACTCCATGCTTCCCCATCCAGGTACACGTTCCATCCCAGGACCAGAGGACCAATCGAAGACGATCAATAATCTCGTACTTTAATAACATTCATTTGCATTTCTTCCGTCCAGATCCCTCTGTCTGACCAACGCCGCGGGGTTCAGAGCTGCATGCCCTTTTTCCGCTCAGCTCCCAGCTGTGTGGGAGCCTCGGTCCTGTGCCGTCACCGAGAGCAACTCAACGCCATCACGGCCTACGTGGACGCCAGTATGGTGTATGGAAGCTCGAATGAGCTTGCACTTGCGCTGCGGAATCTGTCCTCCACACTTGGCCTCCTCACACACAACCAGCTCCACTCAGACCAAGGACTGGCATATCTGCCCTATCTGCCCCGCACGCACTCTCAGCTGGATCCTTGTGGGCCACGTCAAGGTTCCAACAATGTGCAGACAAATGAAGTTAAAAACACAACATCCATGGGAAACATGTCTTATTGTTTTCAGGCAGGTATGACACACAACTTTAACTCTAATATGTTGTTATAGGTTTATTTAAATAATATTATTTGTTTTTCTTAAATTTTGAGTAATGTTACGAAAAATTACCCAGAATTTAAGAAAAACAAATAATATTATTTAAATAAATAATTAGTCCTCCACATTTGAAACACACACACACCTGAGTGGGCAGTGGGCAGTCCTGTACATGGTACCCAGGGAGAAATTGGAGTTAGGTGCCTTGCCAAGGGCAAGTACACAGTAGCATGATCTTAAAAACACCTTGTTGATAGTTGATATTGTTGATATCCCCAGTGGCACCAGGGTAGCCGCACTGTGATCCCCATTAGTTACAAGTAAGAATACCATTAGTAATGATGTCACACACACTATACTATGGAAGTGAAATAAAAGAAGCAGCACATTAAACCATGCAGCTCCAGGTAATCTTCACCTCAGCCTAAAGAATGAGGAGAAATGGGATCTCCGGTATTTTGACTGTGGCACCAAACGAGTTGTTTTTCACTTTTATCCACCGAGTTGTTCCAGGCGCGTTTCAGCTCAGAGGCGTGATTCATGCTCTGCTTCCTTTCTTTCAGGGGACTCTCGAGTAAACGAGCATTTGGGAATGATTGCTCTGCACACGCTGTTTCTGAGGGAGCATAATCGCCTAGCTGAGCAACTACACAAGCTCAACTCTCACTGGAGTCCCGACACTCTGTACCAAGAAGCCAGGAAAATCGTGGGCGCTGTTCATCAGGTTGGAGACGCTTGTTTAAAAGGATTTAGAAATGACGGCGGCACGGTGGCTTAGTGGTTAGCATGTTCTCCTCTCAGCGCTGGGGATTCCCGGTTTGAATCCCCATCTGGGTGGAGTTTTTACATGTTCTTCCCGTGTCCGCGTGGGTTTCCTCCGGGTTCTCCAGCGATAGATTGGCGCCCTGTCCTGGGTGTTTCTGCCCAGCGCCCGAAATGTTCTCCCCTGGATGGGCATGGGGAAACCCCCCCCCCCCCGCTGCCGCCGCCGCGACCCTAATATAGAATAAAGTGGAAGATGATAGATTTAGAAATGACAGATCCTCTTTGTCGCTGCTCTGTCAGGTGCTGACCTGGGAACACTACCTGCCACATGTTTTGGGAAACGGTGTGTATGCTGAGCTCATGCCACCCTACCAAGATTACAACCCCGATGTCGACCCCAGTATCACCAACGGATTCTCCACGGCAGCCTTCCGCTTCGCCCATGTCACCGTCCAGCCCGTACTGAGCCGACTGGGGCCTGGCTATCAGCTCAGCCCTCAGCACCCACCTCTGCCTTTACACCACTCATTGTTTGCCTCCTGGAGGATCGTTGAAGAGGGTATACACACACCCCAATTCACCCCATTTACCCCTTATAACATAAACTATATAGTGAAATACATAGTGTACCACACTTTTAGGTCTATTTAAGCAATAGGGCCCAAGATGGCGTGCATTATTGTAAATAAATCAGAGAAATGTATGTACAAACGCTGCTTAGTTCTTAAGAATCATGTTTTCTTTCTCTGAAGGCGGGGTTGATCCTGTGCTGCGTGGCTTGTTGCTGTCGCCAGCCAAGCTGCAGGCTCCGGAGCAGATGATGGTTGAGGAGTTGACCGAGAGACTGTTCCAGGCGCAGGGTGGACTTCCACTGGACCTTGCAGCCTTAAACCTTCAAAGAGGGCGTGATCATGGGCTGCCTGGTACTGCCATCAGGTTCTTTGCAGCATAACAGAAATGCTTTAAAATAACAAAACACCGGGCTCCTGTCGTGGGGGGGGTGGGGGGAGGGTTTTATATATCCATCCAGGGGAGAACATTTCAGGCGTTCGGCAGATACACCCAGGACATGGCATACCAGGACATGGACCCAGGTCTTTTCTGAGCGCATATACACACTATATAGGGGCAATTTAAAGCAACCAAATTTCCTTGAATGCATGTTTTTCGACTGCGAGAGGAAACCGGAGAACTTTGGGATATCTCACGTCTCTTTCTTTTTGCCTGCCTGTTACCTAGGTTACGGTGCATGGCGGGAGTTTTGTGGCCTTTATGTTCCCGCTAACGAATCGGATCTCACTAGTATTCTGGAAAATCCCCGTCTGTCTCGAAAGCTAATAAGTCTGTATGGTACAGTCAAGAACGTTGACATGTGGGTGGGTGCCATCTCAGAACCCGCCGTTCCCGATGGAAGAGTCGGGCCGCTGCTGGCCTGCCTGCTGGCCGAACAGTTCCGTGCTCTTCGGGATGGAGACCGGTGAGCTGGGGCAGGTCTCTTTCATCTTAAGGGTCTTTATAAACAAATTTTGTCACAGCAGCTGGAGTTTAAATGAGCCGAGGTTGAGTTACAATCTGATTATTCTGATGACATGTTAATGATGAAGACGTGTAAACAGTTGAATGAATGGCTGACTGAATGCTTCTGTCTCATTTAGGTTCTGGTGGGAGCGAGAGGGAGTATTCAGCGTCGCCCAGCGGCTTTCCCTGCGCTCTGTATCACTCTCACGCATAATCTGCGACAACACGCACATCTGCCAGGTGCCGCCAGACCCCTTCCTACACACCCTGCACCCTGACCAGCTGCTGCCCTGCTCACACCCGAGCATCGCGCCCCTCAACCTGTCGCCATGGAAGGAGCCCGATGCTGGTATGAGTCTCAGTCTTCATTCATTCATTAATTGTCTTCTGCTTTATCTTCTACTAGGGTCGCGGGAAGTTTAGTGTTTTGTTCTTATCTGTTCTTTAGATCCAGTGTGCGGCGCTATTCCTCGGCTGAAACCCGGTTTCTCTGTGCTATGTGATGCAGCAGTGGTGTATCAATGTCCCTCTGGATATCTGCTGCATGGAGCCAAGCATATCACCTGTGACCTTAAGACACAGCTATGGACTCCAAACCCCCCCACCTGTCAAGGTCTCTACAGATATGGTCATGGGTCTGTGATAGCGGCTGTTTGAGAAGCTGTGATTTAAAAATGTAGCAGGGCCAACATTTGTTTGGTTAAAGGTTGCACCAGCAGAATAATCACAATAGCTACATGTCAGTAAACTACAGAACCAGACAGAACACTGAACTAACTCACAAAAATTCATTCATTCATTCATCCATTATCTTCCGCTTTATCCTCTATTAGGGTCGCGGTGGGGTTCCCCATGCCCATCCAGGGGAGAACGTTGCGCTGGGCAGATACACCCAGGACAGGGCACCAATCCATTGCTGGGCATACACTCACTCACACAGACACACTTTATATGGGGCAATTTGGAGAATTCAATTGACTTGATCCATGTTTTTGGACTGTGGGAGGAAACCGGAGAACCTGGAGGAAACCCACACGGACACGGGGAGAACATGGAAACTCCACCCAGATGGGGATTCGAACCGGGAATCCCTAGTGCTGAGAGGAGAACGTGCTAAACCACTAAGCCACCCCTCACAAAAATGTTACTGCATATAGCTGCATGAATAACAGGTTATCTCTGTGTTCTCTCAGATATAGATGAGTGTTTGAAAGAACCCCCTGTCTGCCCTTCAGACCTGCAGTGCCACAACACACCAGGCTCCTTCCTGTGCTCAGGTGTGTATCCTCATACAGGTAGTTTATCAGAGTTACAGGACGTATGTATTGTATTGTATTGTTTTTTTTTTGCAGAGGCTGATGCGGCTCTTTCCGCCTCCTCCATTGTGGCTGCGGTGATGGCCGTGCTGGGGGGTGTGGCTGTGCTCGCTCTGATACTGAGTTGTTACTCCAGGTGGGTGGGTTTTGATTTTGCCGCTCGATGCTGAAATATGTTAAAAAACAGTGTTAAAATTAAGATCTCTGTATGTTCTCTGTAGGTTTTTCATCAGTAAGGCTGTGACTGTGAACAGAGTGTGCTGTGATCGGGATCACTGAAGCTGCAGGTTAATCTGTACGTACTGGACTTTACTGCTTTAACACCGAGAACATAGTGAAATCCTAACACACTGGAACATAGAGGTGTAAACATTCAGGCTTACTAATGATCAGTGTATCCATGACAATGAAACAGAAAAACAGACAGAGAGATGAGAACATAGAGCACCTGTAGTTTTGGCTTCAAACCTAAATTAATAGACCATGGGGTCTGGAATGGCATGTGCCGCTGTGATGAGCCCAAACCAAAACATCCAGCCAGCCATCCAGTATCTTGTACTTAATCCTATTTAGAGGAGAATGTTTTTGGGCGCTGGGCAGGTACACCCAGGACAGGGCACAAATGTATTGCTGGGCACACGCTTACTTATATAGGGGAAACTTTCATTCATTCATTATCTCCCACTTTTTCCTCTATTAGGGTCGCGGTGGGGTTCCCCATGCCCATCCAGGGGAAAACGTCTCGGGCGCTGGGCGCTGGGCAGATAGACAGGGGACAGGGCAGGGCGCCAATCCATCGCTGGGCACACACTCACTCACACAGACACACTCTATATGGGGCAATTTTTTTGAGAATTCAATTGACTTGATCCATGTTTTTGGACTGTGGGAGGAAACCCACGCAGACATGGGGAGAACATGGAAACTCCACCCAGATGGGGATTCGAACCGGGAATCCCTAGCGCTGAGAGGCGAACGTGCTAACCACTAAACCACCGTGCCGCCCTAGGGGCAACTTATAGCAGCCAATTGACCGTAAGTCTATATTTTTGCATTGTGAGAGGAAACCCATGTGTAGAACATGGAAACTCCACCCAAATGGATTGTACCTGGATCCCCAGCCCTGAGGTGGATGTGATGATGTGGATTTGTAGGGACTAAGCTGCTACACCTTAAAATAAGATGATTATTTTAATGTTATTTCATCATTCATGAACCTTCAATGGATTACATGCTGTAACCTGATGTATTAAACATAACAATCAGTCTTCAAACAAGCCGACGTTTAATCAGAGCAGCATCCGAAATAGCCTCCTAAAACGTAGCACTGTTATTAATCCTAACGTGTTACCCGTCCCTGTTGCTCGTATACGAGTGAGTGTGTCTTTAAGAGCTGGACATACTGATCATGCTTTGTCTTTCTCTGTGAAACCGGTTTTATGACATTACAGCATTTTGAGTTGCTCTGCTCCCATCCCTGCTGCTCGGCTTTCCATTTCAAGCCCCAAATTACTTCATCAGACTTCATTCCTGTTATAAAGTCTTGCTTAAAATCTAGGTGCATCGTCACAATAGTGAACACAGTATTTAGAAAGTACAACACCCAAATAGTTTCTGCTCTGTGGTGGTCCTCTGTGTCCTGACAATTAACTAGAAGCATAAATGTATGTGGACAAACAGATAGGACTATAGCAGGCAGTTATAGAACTACAAAGGGCATCTATATGTGAAGTGGACTTAACAAAACGGACAGTAATTGTAGAAACCAATTTTTTCCTCATAAAGTAGCTGATTGTTATCTAAATCTAAATCGGCGAAGCGGAAGGCTGCCGTGGAGAATCCGTTGGTAATACTGGGGTCGACATCGGGGTCGTAACCTTGGTAGGGTGGCATGAGCTCAGCATACACACCGTTTCCCAAAACATGTGGCAGGTAGTGTTCCCAGGTCAGCACCTGACAGAGCAGCGACAAAGAGAATGTGTCATTTCTAAATCTATCATCTTCCGCTTTATCCTATATAAGGGTCGTGGGGGGGGTTCCCCATGCCCATCCAGGGGAGAACGTCTCGGGCGCTGGGCAGATACACCCAGGACAGGGCGCCAATCTATCGCTGGGCAGTTATCTAAATCTAATCCAAAAAAATTCATATTCACACCTTATTTATATTAAAAAATGTTTTTGACCAGAAAACCTCTGTAAACTGAATAGTCAGATACCTTTGTTATGCATAAGATATTTATTACTAAAATCAAAATACAGCACTTTAAACATGTTTTTAGATTCACACAGACTTTCATTGTGGTTGTCAAATGAATTTGGTTTCACAGGTTCACCTAAAAAAAAAGTGCCTCACAAAAAACCATAAACAAAAATAATGTGAAGTTCCTGTTTTGTTAAAGTGACAAAAAAAAAGAAATAAACTTAGTCAAAAAGCTAGAATTCTCAACCCTCATTCCTGACTTCATTTATTAATTGCAATAAAATATAAATCTATATCACCCAATATTAATAGCATCCATCATCATCATCATCACCACATCCTGCACCGTTTGACTGTTTGGAATAGTTACTTCATAAGAACCTTTGGCATCCAATAGGAAAATAATCAGAAAATAGAAAGTAAACTGTTTCAAACCCAGTCACTGCAGCCAGGAAGAACACGTTCTAACTAGAACATAAAGTCGAATGCAAATGGTCAACGTCACAACATCTCAGATATTATGGACGTGTTATATGGACAAACATACTGGACATCAACTTTTATGTTTCGTCCCATTCCCCTTTAACAGCTTACACTCTTATAAAATGGCTTATTGCAAGATTTCGGCAAATTCCTTTACAACAAATTCCAAATTCCTTTACAACAAATGTATCCAAGCACATTATTACACATTATTACCAAACTGTTTTCCTTAAAGTTGGAAGCATTCAGCTGTCTGAAATACATAACTTTAAATAGCTGAATTAAACAGTCAGCCCTAATACCTTTTGTCCTGTTAGTGTATTTATTACAAGCATTATATTTGGTTTATAATTTATTAAAAAAACAAAAAATAAATAGAATGACACAGGCCACATGCCTTGGCTTTATCTCAGATATATTCAGTACCTTATTATTAACAGTACACTCAGACAAACAGAAGTTTGTTCCCTGTAGTGAAACCTATTTTCACTTAAAATAGTAACAACATGGAACGTAGAACTTGACCGTGGAAGCCACAACTTTTGCATTCGACTGTATCCTCTTAATATTCTAAATATAAACTTTAATTCCATGTGTCGGTAGACAGCATAGTTGAAACCCTGTACTGAACAAACCGCATACTACAGATCAGATCACAGATCAGTCTGCTCACTGCAGTGCCTTCGTTCTGTTCGCCTGCTGCAGGTTTCAGATCAGCTGTAGCTTCATTAATCTGCTGCTCTGTGTGACGGTCCATGACCGGGGATTTAAAGCTGTGTGCAGTCACACTACTTGGTTAGTATAAAGGCATGCCACCACTGGGGCATCCCGCAGGTCGGACTGGACGATGTTCAACACTCTTAAAGGAAAAGAACATTAAAGGGTAATTCCATTATGATCTAACAAAAATGTATGTAAGTCTTACTTTAAATATATTATATGCTTTAAGGGCACTCCATGAGCACATGGCTTGTTTGAACTAAGGGGGATTTGAAATTGACCTGAACGTCACTGAGCACCAGCTGATGAAAAGGTTTAGTATTCTAATAATAAATTATATTAAGCAGGTAATTGGTTGAAATCAGTGGAATTCCCCTTTAATGCGATAATGGAGTGTTTGATTATTAGATTCGATCATCTTCAGCTTTCATCTACAGGGAAAAATCCCAACTTGGCTAAAGACATCTCCCGCCGCAAGCGCATCACCTCCCAGAAAATCTGCTCGGCTGTGAAGAGAGCACATGAGCGCATAATCTCATTATGTCCCTGGATAACGTTAGCCGTTTAATCATGTGAGAACAATTTTAGACCCTCACCCTCCTGTCTGACGAGGCCCTGCTGGATGTAGCGGATATATGTGAAGAAGTTGCACACTGCTGTGATCTGAAATCAAAAAAGAGAGAGATGTAAAGCGCAGGCAAAATTAATCCAGGTTCTCCGGTTTCCTTCCACAGTCCAAAAACATGGATTTAAGGTGAATTAGCTGGCCTAAATTGTCCCTATATAGTGTTTGTGTGTGTGTGTGTCCAGCGATAGATTGGTTCCCTGTCCTGGCTGTATTTGCACAGCGCCCGAAACGTTCTCCTCTGGATGGGCATGAGGAACCTCCCGCAACCCTAGTCGGAATTAAGCGGTCAAGAAAATGAGATGAGTAACATTTATGCACAATTCAGTCTGGGTATAATATTTATCCCAGTACATAAGTGCTTTATTTAAATTGTAACAGTTATGTAGCTTAAATTTACAAATTCAGTTT
Source organism: Corydoras maculifer (assembly GCA_019802435.1). Taxonomy (NCBI): domain Eukaryota; kingdom Metazoa; phylum Chordata; class Actinopteri; order Siluriformes; family Callichthyidae; genus Corydoras; species Corydoras maculifer. The sequence goes on from JAFMOD010000188.1 coordinate 601,502, forward strand.
TATATAAATAGGAAACCATATATTAATTCATTATCTTCCACTTTGTCCTATATTAGGGTCGCGGTGGGGTTCCCCATGCCCATCTAGTGGAGAACGTTTCGGGTGCTGGGCAGATACACCCAGGACAGTGCGCCAATCTATCGCTGGGCGCACACTCACACAGACATGCACACATACACGCTCCATATGGGCAATTTGGAAAACTCAATTGACTTGATCCATGTTTTTGGACTGTTGGAGGAAACCAGAGAACCCGGAGGAAACCCACGCGGACACGGGGAGAACATGGAAACTCCACCCAGATGGGGATTCAAACCGGGAATCCCTAGTGCTAAGAGGCGAACGTGCTAACCACTAAGTCACCGTGCCGCCCAAAAGGAAACCAATATCTGCAAATATATAATAAACCTAGAGTGAGACTTGTGATTGTCGTTATAATTCACACAGAAAGTCATTGCTACCCTGTATCTGCTGGAGGGAGAGATGTAGTAATAGCTTTCCTTGTCTCCCAGTTTGATGCGATGTCTGCAGAACTGCGATATTCCACTCAGCGCACATTTCCTGTGGCAACACACAAAAATGTGATCTAACACGACTGTCAAGCTTTAATTAAAACCATCGTTTTTAATGTTATCAAACAACATCCCACAAATATAAAGCTCATACATAACAGAGTGCGTGTTAGAGCTCCGTACACACAGGCACATATTAAACCAACACAGGAATTCGACGATATGTTAAACTGTGGAACCACAGCTTTAATAATTAGAGGAGTCAGTCAGAGTGGCACCATGCATCAGCAGGGCCTGGATGCCAATCCAGCACACATCCAAAAACTGCACAGCGCACATCGGGACGAAAAAGCAGAAGGGCAAAACCGGACTGTTGATGGTGAGAGAATTAGTGGTGGTGTTAGAACAGTACAGGAACAAACGGACAGCTGTGTCGCCTAAAGTCACTTACGTCTCTACCGGAGCTCTGCAGCCGCTGCAAAAACAACCCCCATTATACACTGATTAAAACACAACCCGAATCAAAGTGATTTACAACCTGCAAATTAGATGTGGGTAGGATTACGTAGCTGCTATGAAAAGCTGGCAGAGCCACGCCCATGTGTTTGATTTGCATGACTCACTTTGGTCCTCCGAACTCCTCGGTCGAGTCCTTAATCGTGGCCAGTGCTGTGAAGCCAACAGGCTCGATGGTCAGGGAGTTTTTCTCTACCGCTTTCTGAACGGACTGCGAGAGCTGCAGAACGACAGGGTGAGGGGCCCACAGTGCTTTTATTAAAACTAAACAAATGTATGCAAAGCTTACGTAGAACTAGATTACCTCTGAGCGAGTGAAGGAGAGGCACGGCCCAATGTCCTCTCTGTAGATACGGCTCATGAAGAGAGAGGAGCGATCCAGACTGTGACTCTCTCTCCAGGACAAAAACTCGGCGTATAATACAGAATCCACCTATAGGGGGACGGAGTAGAAGTGGCAAGATTGTTAAGACGTTCAAATTCTGTGAACCGTGATTTAGAAGCAAGCATCTTTTTGTCTTGCCGACATTTGTGAAGGTGAGAAAGAAAGTAGAAGAGAAAAAAAGGAAGGGTAAATGACAGAGTGAGAAAAAGGAAGAAGCTAAGTGAGAAAGAGTGAGCATGAGAGTGTGAAAGTGGGTGGGACAAAGACACAGGGTAAAAAAAATAGGCAACAAAAGTAAGCGTGAAAAAGAAGGGAAAGAGAGACATGATATAAGGAGTTAAAGGTGGTTTAAATTAGGGAAGAAGAGATGGAACAAACGAAAAGGGAAAGCATCGGTCCCACACTGCGATATATTTTGCATGTCCTGTTGAATGTAAGCAACTCTAGACGTGCTGCGCTGTTTAGAAATGCAACATTGTGATGAATGCAACTGTCTGGTGCTAAACTTTTAGGTTTAAAGTCATAAAAACATGTATTTGTTGGAAGATGCTTCCTCTAAACATCACTGCTTACCTGGTTACAGTATAATGTTGCAGGATTCACAGATCAGAGTCACATGCGGCACCAAAGAGACAAAGGCGGGTATGAAAGTGTAAGCTGCAGACAGAGAGACAAACCGAAGCAGAAGAAGAGTGGCAGAGGACTAAAGCAGTAAAGACAGATAGAAATCTAAAGACATTTCAGAAATATAATTAAGAAAGTAACAGGAAAAAAAGAAAAAATATTCAGCAGACTGAATACATGTAAAATAATACAGTAGACTGTGAGCTCATGCATCCTCCCGAATATGTTCCATCCCTCTTACAGCTGTATGAGCAGCAGTTTGTTAAATCGCAGACGGCTGGCGTGTTTGAGGAAATCAGGTGGTAGCATTTTCACTCTGTTATTATTATACCTGATGAATGATGGAACTGATGGAACCAGAGATTTTAAATTGTGTGCTTCATGCACACGTCATGTGATGACGTCCTAAAAGACTTGTTTTCACACTTTTGCTGGACCGTTAGTATGAGAATTCTACTTGTTGCATTCTGGCTATCTGCACTTTGTTGTATGAATGATATCATCATGGAAGATTGCGTTCTCTCTCCTTCTGTGTGTCACTCAACAATATCGCTGCAACGTTTCCCACCCTTCTTAAAAGTTGATGTGTAGCCTACCTCTTTTACTTCATGCCTAGTTTGCGTATCGGCCCTGGCTACCTCCGACTGCAGCTGAGACATAGGAAGGGTGGCGCTCTTATTGCGTGTGTGTCCTTTGGAGCCTGTAGCCTGTAGCTGGGGGTGAAGCTGTGGGTTAGGGGAGGATGGAGTGGAGGTCAAAACCAGGGTCTTCAAAGCGGTTACTTCTGCCTGTAGCACATCAATCTGAAAAATGAAGCAGGACATGATCATGTTATACCGAAAATACAGACATGTGACAAAAATATCATTGATTTTTAATACATTGGAGACACATGTGCTCATACAGCAATAATGCTTCCTTCTTGGTACTGTTTAGTAAAAACTTAATAAGTATCCAACTGCAGACATCAGCAAAAGTACCTTGCCCTGGGCCTCCTGTAGCTGTTTTTCGGCTGTAGCCTGTTTAACGTTGGCCTCACGCACCATCTTGTGAGCTTCCTGACAAAACATTACATGAACATCCACATCAGGGTTAATTAACTAATTAATCCAATTCTTATAAGCATAGACAGATAGATAGGTTGGGGATGTCTGATATTTAGACCAACATGAGTTAATGTTTGCTATGGTATATACATTACAGCTATACAAAAAAACCCTCAAAATATGTTAATTCAGGTTTACATTCTGTCATTTAGAGCAAAAAGGGAAGGGTATAATAAAAAAATGTAGCAGGCATTCTGTGACTATACTTTCAATCCAAATGACTATTTACAGATCTATACTTGTAATTTACTTAAAACTTATAACACATTTCATGAAAAAAAAAACTTATTTTCAAAGCAACTCTTAATATTTGGATGTTGTGTTTTGTTGTTGGTTTCTTTATTCTAACTCGGTTTAGTGTTTATTAAGCTTTGAGACTAAGCACTAATATAAAAAGTACTATAATCATTAAAATAAAAGTCAACACTGAACCGATTTTAATTGCACAGAGTAAATATTTAAACTTAAAAAGATAATTCAGCCCAGGTTTAAAAAAATACTTTATGGATATGAAGTTACATGTCTATGAAAGTTATAAAAAACAAGCCTCTGTAATGTCAGGCACTAATTAGATGAGAGGCCTTTGACAAATGCTTTTCCAACTTATTCCAGTAAGTTAAATCAGAGCTTGTTACAAGCCCCTAGAGTCCCGGTGCAATGAGGCACAGTTGTACTGAATATAAAGTAAGGATAGCGATAAAGAGATAAAAACATGGAACTGGCTGTAATGTTGTGTAGGCTGTAACATTAACACTGAGCCACAGTGAAGCTAAAGGGGTCTTTATCTAAACCATGAAATCAGAAGGAATGTCCACATATTTGGAGTCATGAGTGGATGAGCTGGAACGCCGATGACCCGCTCACCTCAAAGAGACTGGCTGTTAGTTCCTCCAGTTCTTGCTCCAGCTGGTTTCTGAGATGAGACAGTTTCTCACATTCCTCTCCTTTTAGTTTAAGCTCCTGACAGAAATAAAAGCAGAGACTCATAAATCATTTCTGAATGGGAATGTTGAAAGATCGCGCATGGACACGCTGAATAACAGACAAGTGGTCCATGGAACTGGGTGTCTAAAAAATCCCAAATTACATTTTACATGTTAAAACCGTGTTTATTGCCAATATTGAGGCTTTTTCTGTTGAGCAATGAGGGTTAAGAGCCCTGCTTAAAAAGCCACTATTAGGACTAGGCTTCGATCAGCCTTTTTAAAATTTAATAAGTTACATGTCTTCTTTTAATGATCTGCACTGGGACACTGACCGTCATTACTTGTCTACATTAGGATAAAAGACTTCTGCTCACACATCTAATTGATGTGTGTGAGGAATTCCTTTACAATGACGGGCATCTATTTGCTTACATCAGTTAGTCTTTAAGCACTAATGTGAAGAATGCCCCAAGGAAATGCTGTAAACAGAATGCATGTGACTGCATGTGTGCTTGTCCTCAGCACCTTCTGCGCAGCGTCTAGCTGCTCCCTGAGGAACTCTGCGCCTTTTTCTTTGATCTCTATGGAGGAGCTGCGCAGACGAGACAGTTTGTATGGTTCAACCCGTTGTGGTGTCTCTGTCTCCTGCTGGTCCATGATTTCGGCTCGGTTTCCTCCAGCCAATGGCCCGGGTTCTGGCTCTGCCTCCAAGTCTATCAACCTGCAGAGAGTGGAATGCATGTTAGTGACGTGTTCTGTATGTAAACGTATAAAACAAATCTGCTGAATTAAATTCCTTACATACAGTACAGAGCTGAATGTAGGAACTTTCATTAACTTGTAGCTTTAATACTGCAGTTTTAATGGACATTTACAAATTTTCACATTTTTGTTTTTGTTATTGGTTATTTTATATTTCAGAATAATGGTGTTCCTGCACAGGAAGTCGGGTTCAGAGGAGTTTGATGAACACTGAGCAGGCTTTCCAGTGCTTGAACCATCACCCCATTTCCTCCCACAGTCCAAAAACATGGATCAAGTCAATTGAGTTCTCCAAATTGCGCCATGTAGAGTGTGTATGTGCGCGTGTCTGTATGAGTGAGTGTGTGCCCAGTGATAGATTGGTGCCCTGTCCTGGGTGTATCTGCCCAGTGCCCGAAACGGTCTTCCCTGGATGGGCATGGGAAACCCCCCCCTCCCCCTGCGACCCTAATATAGGATCAAGCGGAAATTAATGGATGAATGAAAAGTCTGTAATGCCAAGTTGGGGCGCGGTAGCTCAATGGTTAAGGTGTTGGGCTATCAATCTGAAGGTTGGGGGTTCAAATCCCAGGTCCACTGAAGTTACTGATGTGGGTCCTTGAGCAAGACCCTTAACCCTCATTGCTCCAGGGATTTTGTGATTAACCCTGTGCTCACCTTGTAAGTCGCTTTGGATAAAAGCGTCCAATAAAGGGCCAAATGTAAAAATGAAATGATTGAATTTATAGTGGCACGGTGGCTTAGTAATTAGCACATTCGCCTCTCAGCGCTGGGGATTCCCGGTTCGAATCCCCATCTGGGTGGAGTTTCCATGTTCTCCCCGTGTCTGCGTGGGTTTCCTCCGGGTTCTCCGGTTTCCTCCCACAGTCCAAAAACATGGAACAAGTTAATTGAATTCTCCAAATTGCCCCATATAGAGTGTGTCTGTGTGAGTGAGTGTGTGTGCGATGGACTGGCGCCCTGTCCTGGGTCTATCTGCCCAGCGCCCGAGACGTTCTCCCCTGGATGGGCATGGGGAACCCCACCGCGACCCTAATAGAAGATAAAGCGGAAGATAATGAATGAATTTATAGCGCGTTGTGTGTGAGGGTCAGTATTCAACATACGTGAACAGCAGCTCATTAAGCGTTTGCATTCGCTGTCACAACAAGCACCAACGCCCCGTCAAGCAAAGTGACAATTACAAGGTTTAAATAACTGCCAAATACCAGACTATTGTTGGGACTAAAGCTGGAAGCTTGTGGAGTTGCAGAGCTCGGATCCACGCCCTGACTCACCCCGGCGCCCGCTGACATCAGCATCCGCCGCCCTGCGTCGTCAACAAAAATGTCGCTGGTGAGATTTCTCTGCTCTTTTCTTTCCAGCTCTATCCGCCAACAACCGGCATAACGCGACGCACGGACTCCGGCGGTGGTGTCGACTCTCGGCGGGATGTGGAGACGCTCCTGCAGGCGAGGGCACCGCGGGGTTCGGCGGCTCGCGGTGAACCTGCCGCGGGACAGAGGACCGAAGTTTCGCCTGCTTGTCCAGCTGGAGGCTGTCACGTGACCCTCGCTCGCGAAAGCCCCGCCCACTAGTCGTTACCTCCGAGCCTACATATTTTTTTTAGAAAAACCTCGCCGTTCAAACGTTATCTTATGTCATTTCCCCCGTCGTTTAAATGTATTGTGTTATATTTTAAATATAACTCCAAAGTAATCTTCCACTTTGTTTGGCGCTACTTTCAGTCGCGTTTAGGTGTTATGAGTTTGGGAATCGGGCCGCAATTCCTATTGAAACTGCAAATATGGAATCGACTCTTTTAAAGAATCGACTCTTGCCTTCTGATGAGTTAACGTTTAGTTTGTTCGGGTCTTACGCTGCTCCTCAGCGTTCTGTTTTAATAAATAAATGAACAATATGTCTATTAAAGCAACACTGAGGTGTAGCTAATAAAGTGGCCGGTGAGTGTAAGTAGTCACAACTTTTAAACCGACCTTAACTTTTAACCTTGAAAGAGCAAAACAAACCTTGACGAACAGGCAGCGTCCCTCATTTAAATCACGAATGTTACTCCTCTGTGTTTGCTTTCACTTTTACGCATCATTTTATAATAGAGGCAAAGCAGGAAGCATTCAAGTCATATTTTAATTTCATTACGTTTGTGTGTCAAATAGCATGGGGGGTGGGGTGATATTTTGTGCCCATCTGCCCATGGGCACTGGGCAGATAGACCCAGGACAGAGCGCCAATCTTTCGCTGGGCACACACACACACACACATACTATAAAGGGGCAATTTGTAGCGTGCAATTTACCTTGAATCTATTTTTGGACTGTGGGAGCAACATCATTCATTCATTCATTATCTTCTGCTTTATCCTATATTAGAGTCACGGGGGTGAGGGGGTGGGTTCCCCATGTCCATCCAGGGGAGAATGTTTCGGGCGCTGGGCAGATAGACCCAGGACAGGGCACCAATCTATCGCTAGGCACACACTCACTCAGACACGCACGCATACACACTCTATATGGGGCAATTTATAGAACTCAATTGACTTGATCCATGGTTTTGGACTGTGGGAGAAAACCGGAGAACCTGGAGGAAACCCACATGGACACGGGGAGAACATGGAAACTCCACCCAGATGTGGATTTGAACCAGGAATCCCTAGTGCTGAGAGGCGAACATGCTAAACACTAAGTCACCGCGCGGAGCAACATCAATATACTGCAAAATGCAATTAATAAGTAGTGTCAATTCATAAAAAATTATATATATATATATATATATATATATATATATATATATATATAACTCACGTTCCAACTGGACACTTTTCCTCTGTAGCATTGCTGTACTTGCGTCGGTGGTGATCTGAGGAATCATCTGTCTTAAAAAAAGTATGTGAGGAGTAGAGTGCTATTCCGGCTCTGCCTGTCAGCAGCAGCTCGTATCCAGGGCTTGGTGGGGATGTGGATGGAGGGGATGAGGATACATGCACTGTATGAATTCCTTCAAATGACTCCATCTTTCTGTCGAGGGCTTTACTCACCCCAACTCAAGTCTTCACTTTGTAGAATCAGTGTATCATCCAGTGTTATTTTCAGAGGTTTGCACAGGATGATCTGTAAATGTAAAATAGTAAAGCAATAAATATCTACTTATTTTTAAGATGCACTGATTAGTGAGTTTTAGTTGTGGTCCTGAATGCCTATGCTCCTGAGTGTTTGAATGTTCAGTCTGCAATCTCCACTTAAACCATACGCCAAAAAAACAGCCACATTCTTTAGACTGGTTTTCTGCTTTCACACTAAGGTTCAGTTCCAGGCCTTTGGATACTACTGTTGTCCCGCAGCTGAGCGATCATATACAGTGGACACAGTTATAGATTTTAGGCATATGTCAAATTTATATTTCAGGATCCAGTGATTAGTAACTAGTATAAAAAAAAGGCCTTACATGTTATTTATTCACTCTGGTTAGACTTTGTTACAGGATTTGCTTCAGCAACTGCGTTTTTCTCAGTTTCTCATACCTGGTGATCCTGTGGTTTACCATCTAAGCTTATGTAAGCATTACTGTCTGCATACTTCTAACACAGTCTCACTCTGGAAAATAACTTGTACGTGGATAATGTTTTCTGGTTCTATTTATTTTTGTAACTAAAGTTATGTCATTTTATATCCATTCCTTTTATAGTCGTATACACTGCTCATCGTTGGTTCTCATCTGTGGGGTTCTGCATGAGACAGACTAGCTGTACACACTTAACACCAATGTTTTCTGTCCTAATGTTTGATAATTATGTATTTTATTTGAGCATAAAGTTCAGACAGCATCTTTTACAGACTGCATTTCTAAATGTTTATAGGCTTTACATTCCTGATATAATGAATCAGAAGTTGACCTACCTGCTGTTAAACCTCTCAGCTTTTTTCCTTATGTGCCTGTAATTATAGCATGTGTAAAGCAGATTTTTTTTCGGAAAGACAATGTTCTCATGCGTCCTAACAATGAACAGTTTGGTATGTGTGTGAAATCCCTGTTGCAGGAGAAGTCTTGGTTGCCAGATTGCAAAACACTATTAGGACAAAGATCAACTAGAACACAAAATCCCAGTTCATTTTCTAAAGGTTAATTCAATTTAAATAGTTTCATCTTAGATAGAGATCATTATAAGAATCAAAGAAATCCGGAGAACACTGGGGAGAACATGGAAACTCAACCCAGTTCGGGATTTGCACCTTGATCCCCAGCACTGAGAGGCAGATGTGCCCAGAAATTCTTTTGTTTTTATTTTCTATTAAACTGTTTCAAAATAGGGTTTAAACATTACAGTTAGAATTGAAATTGTAAAGTACCTTGTACATATATAATATTAATAAATACTTACGTTTCAATAAAAAGCATAATCACAGTAGTAGTAAAACTGTGGAGTTTGCATGTTCTCCAGTTTGTTTAGAATGTTATGATGAATAAATGATCTTAATTGATGATAAGGAGATTAATGTAAAGGCTTAAAACATTGATTTTTTAAATAGGTTTAAAAAGTAGATTACATAAAAAGACATTTTAAGCTAATTCTGTTTAATGTTGTAATCTGGCAACCCTCTCTATAAGCCCTTAAATGCTTTCCTGTTCCTGCCCTTGATCTCCACAGTGAGTGACTGAACTGGATTGAGGTAAATGGCATTTTCTCCACCAGGACGTGGTACCAAATATGAAGTTATTGTGTTATATTCTGATGTATAAACCTGACCAGCTCGGTTCTACTCTTATGAGCTTTTAATATTAATAGTACATATTGAGTCCCACTTGTGTGTGTGTGTGTGTGTGCGTGTGTGTGTGGGTCTCATTTAGGGGTATTTTTAAAAGATTTGTTGAGATTAGTAAACTACCGTTTCCCCACAATGTTCCCTTTGTTACTCCAAAGAGATTAACATGTCAAGTGACTGGAGTTTTGGGCGTCCTCGACCCTCTGCAGCTCCTGCTTTTTTTTTTCTTTTCAGATCATAAAGGCTTTGTTTGATTACACGCTGATTTGAAGTGTTTTACTAACCTAGGACTTAGACTAGGCCTCTAGAGTTCCAAAAACTGTAGCAAGACCCTCTTGTAGATAAACAAGTACAACATGACTGTGACTTATTCTCGCAGAGTGGCCGATGCCCGACTCGGCACCTTCTCCCATCTCCTTCTGTGCTGGAGAGGAAGCATCTATAAGCTCATGTATCGAGAGCTGCTCATCTTTACTGTGCTTTATGGCATCATCAGCATCCTCTACAGGTAAGGATTCAAACATGTTGCTATTGTGTCAGAGAGAATTCAATTAGAAAATAGTTATAGTATTCTAAATAATATATTAATATAGCAGAATCAATATAGAGTATTTATTTTGTTTTTCACACTCAGGAATAAATAATACCACATAGTATGTGTTTAGTCATTCAGCTGGTGAATTAGACTACATGACCATGTGTATCTGAGCAGCACTCATCTTGTCTAAGTTGATGTTTTTTTTGTAGTTCTAATTAATGATTTTGTTAAAGTGATAAACTGATCTGTTTTGCCTACAGTGCTTACACACAGAGGAAAAAGTCCTCTTCATTTAGCCCTTCCATGTAGTGAAACACACATATATGCACACTGGGTGAGGTCAGCATGCATGCAAGTTGTTAGTGGCGATGGAATTAAAGCTGCATATGCAGGGTGGACGACATCTACCACATGCTAACTATTTGACATTCTAAGTGCTTCTTTTTACCAACCTACAAGCAGGAGGTATAGTCCGCAGGTATAGAACGGCATGCTCCATCTGTTTAAGGACCCTAAGTGCTGGTTACTTAAGCAGGTAGGAAAGGATGCTGTTCTAGCACAGTTGTCCGCAGTCCTCCACATCCTCAGTCTGGCCATCCACCCAGTGGCCATCCTTTTGCCACTCTGCCATTCTCATTTTGTACATTGCCACATTGCATCTAGCTTTGCACCTGGTACGATCGAGACACACTTGCCAAACACTGCCAAACACGCTGTGCAGGTCGGATGACGTGGCACCACAATATGTTGTGATGCATCGCACTGTGCCAATGGAAATGTGTTAATGGAGCACACAGTACCGTTTGCCAATGTTTTTATACACAAGCACAATGTGAGACAACTCTATTTTTTATTAAGAAAACTGTAATTGGCAGGTTGCTATTGGACAGTGAGCAGAGAAGGCTGTTTGAGAAGCTGGCTATCTATTGTGATCGGTATGCACAACTCATTCCTTTGTCATTTGTCCTGGGTGAGTTGGTTTAGCTCTCTTTCACCTGCACACACTATCCAATGTCCTTTAAGCCCACGTGGGATAGAGTCCTGCAATTTGGTGTATGTTAATAATATGTTATCTACGCTACCATGTATTAACAAGTACTTTTTGGCTGTTCAGATATAAATTACTGAGACAGAGCTTTTTTTGTCTTCCTTCAACTCTTTCCATTTTTAAAAATCGCTTAATTTTATTCTTCTAAACTCAAACTAGTTTAGTTTTAAGGCACTGGCATTGATTTACGTTGGATGAGGTAGCAAACTTTAAATTACATGTTGATTTTTTTAGTTTTAGTGAGTTAACACAGCTAATATAGCTAAGGTTTGCGCGCACCTCTAGTGAGGTCCGAAGGAATTGCAGGGGAGGACTGATACACTATTACACTTTATATTAGATATCAAACATTGTCATATTGTCATGTCATATTTATCGACTTTACTTTTATTGAACCTTTTACCAATAATTTGGGCTACTTCCAAGCTAACGGAACTGAGAAATAGTTATGGCCACATACTTTTAACCATATAGAGCCTTTGATGATAATAATAAAAATAGCTTGTTTGAAATAGGTATATGTGCTTTTTTGGTGTACGGCAGGTTTCTATGTGACTCTGGTTGTGTCCCGCTGGTGGGGGCAGTTTGAGAGCGTGCCATGGCCTGACCGTTTGGCTGCACTGGTAGGAGGGCATGTTCGGGGAGCAGACGAGGGTGCCCGACTGATACGCAGGAGTCTGGTGCGGTATGCCAATCTATCAGGCATCCTCATCTACCGCTCCATCAGCACCGCAGTCTATAAGAGATTTCCCACAATGGAGCACCTTGTACAGGGAGGTAACCTGCATGACCTACTTCTAATAAGAAAATGCATTAAAGTGCATGTGAATATATACTATATACACTATAACCATTATATACAATATATACCCCTATTGCAAATTTCTCAACCACTCAAATCTACTTCTGCAAATCTTTGCATCATCAACAACCTCACATAGGAATGCATAGGAACCACTTGGTAATACATCTGTATATTATTCTATTAATAAATCCATTAAATGCTTCTGTCGTAAGTGAAGATGTATATTTGGAACCATTATGTATGTAATTCATAAATACCCTTGTATTATTTGTGGAGGGATAGGGTTTAACCACCTGATAGTTCTATACTTTAAGGTTTTTGTACACAAAGCTGTTCTCTGAGCCTCCCATCCAAGCCTGTAGGAATGCAGATGGGGAATTTCCTGTTGGAAAAATATTTTTGAAAGTTTCAAACCTCTCTCCAGTACAGTCTCAGTTTAGGCCATAGCCGAAATATGATTAGGACTCACAGTGTGTGTGTTTCACAGGTCATTCAGCATGACCTGGGATGTGTCAGGTTCTAGAATCTAGTAATTCTTTTCTATTTGAATTTCCTTCATCCGTATTAATTTGAAATTAAATGTACTGCAGTGCACACTCCCTGCCCCTGTGTCTGCTTCCCTGTTTTATCGCTATGGAAGCATTAATAAGACTATGTAATCCAATGTTTAATATAATATACATTTATTGGTATTTTGTATGTATTATTTTTGTGTCTGGCTAATCAAATAAAAAAAATTATGTATCTGTGACCAATCATATAAAAGTTTAATAACTTAGATTTATTTAGATTAGTGTGCATGAAAATGACTTGAAACACAGCACAGAAGCTGATTAGAGCCTGTAGAATGTAGTTGTTGTTGTGGTCCCCACTGCGCCTGGTATTTCAATCTAGCAGGGATTACTCTCTATTTTTTTCTGAAGTCTTTGACCTAATATCTAAGCACATAAATATTAAATTATTGAACAAAATATTTTTTATTTCTTTCTTTACTTCCATTATGTTTTAGTGTCATATTAAGAAAATCTACATTACAGATTATTCTTGAACATAAATTAAAATGCAGCTCAATACGATACTAATTATTTATAAAATTACAATATATGGTAAACTTTCTCATATTTTATATTATGATAATATTAGCTGATCAGTCAAGAGCCAGTGCTAAGCAATAGGCCTATAATAAGTATTGGGACTTGGAACTGTAGTGCTATATAACAAAATGAAGGGTATATGTTCTTAAATGTTTAATCATATTCATCTTTTTTCTCCTGTTTTTCCTTCCCAACTCCTATTTTCCATCAGGTTTAATAACTGTAGAAGAGTTGAGGCAACTGCAGGACTTGCCATCTGCCCATAATAAGTTCTGGGTTCCCTGCATGTGGTTTGTCAATTTGGCGCTCAGAGCCCGGACAGAGGGACGCATTAACAACGATGTTGCTCTCTCTGCTATTCTAAATGTAAATACAGTATGCCACGGTCATTTCAGATTTTGGAATTTTTAATTATTTTTATATTTGGCTTGTTTAGTGTTTAGTGAGTGTATATTCTGTATTAAGAAATCGCATCCCAGATGGACATCACTGGAACTTCATTATTTGAAGTAAAATCATTGGATTTATATTTAAAGATATGACAACTCAGGAGTCTGTATGTTTTTTTTTTTTCTTTTAGGAATTAAACACTCTGCGCTCTCAGTGCATGAAGCTGTACGGTTATGACTGGATCAGCCTCCCTCTTGTATATACTCAGGTCTCGCTGATTTAGTCTCACTTCTTTATAATAAACAATGCCTTTGTGTAAAATTACTGACTTAATATCTTAGCTAGGCGGCACGATGGCTTAGTGGTTAGCACGTTCGCCTCTCAGCGCTAGGGATTCCCGGTTCGAATCCCCATCTGGGTGGAGTTTCCATGTTCTCCCCGTGTCCGTGTGGGTTTCCTCCGGGTTCTCTGGTTTCCTCCCACAATCCAAAAACATGGATCAAGTCAATTGAGTTCTCCAAATTGCTCCATATAGAGTGTGTATGTCTGTGTGAGTGAGTGTGTGCCCAGCGATGGATTGGCGCCCTGTCCTGGGTCTATCTGCCCAGCGCCCGAAACGTTCTCCCCTATATGAGCATGAGGAACCCCACCGCGACCCAATATAGGATAAAGCGGGAGATTTGTTAAAGTGCACTGTTAAAGTGTGCTAGTATCAATATTCTGTCTGGTTTTTCATGTATTCCACAGGTTTCTTTGCTGTCGGTGAATGAATGAATATCTTAGCTAATATCTTAATATCTTCTGCTTAATCCTGTACTGGGGTCTCAGGGGGTAGTTAGCGGATTGGCTAACCACTATGCAACCGCCCCATGTCTAATGTTTTTCCATCAAATCCTAATGATATTTGAAGTTTGAAGGGTTTTTTACTCTGATTAGTCGCTGAACTATGTGGAAGCTCATATCTGTTTCTCATTTTGAAAAAGGTTGTGACTGTAGCTGTGTACAGTTTTTTCTTGGCTTGCCTGATTGGTCGACAGTTCCTGGATCCAACTCAGGGTTACCCAGGACATGATCTTGACTTCTACCTTCCCCTCTTTACCTTACTGCAGTTCTTCTTCTACGTCGGCTGGCTGAAGGTGTGTGCAGACATCAATGTGTTCTGTTACAGAAATCAACCCTGTTTTAAAAAACCTGCCATAATTTGTAATCATCAAAAGAAATGATCTGTAATGCATCTGAAAGGTGGCGGAGCAACTAATCAATCCATTTGGTGAAGACGATGATGACTTTGAGACCAACTGGCTGGTGGACCGCAACTTACAGGTATCTCCACAAAATGATGACTTTTCAAAGCAAAAAATTTGAATGACACGTCATCGTTTGTTTTACAGTGCTACACTACCGATTTAGATTTTATGTCCCAACTAAATTCAACTAAATCCTTTCTATATACTGCAAACGAGAGTCGCACTGTTAAAGTGTGCTAGTATCAATATTCTGTCTGGTTTTTCATGTATTCCACAGGTTTCTTTGCTGTCGGTGGATGAGATGTATGATCTGGTCCCAGTAATAGAGAAAGACAAGTACTGGAATGAATCAGAACCCCAACCACCATATACTACTGCAAGCGCTGAGCACCAAAAGCCTTCGTATATGGGCTCTGCACTGGACATCAGGTATCTGAATATTATATACTGAAACTAATACTGTATAAGGAACCTTATGAAAGAAACGGTGTCTCTTTTTTATGAGACAGTCGTAGGCTTGTTGTTAAAGAACCAGCCTTGTGATCTGAAGGTGCCCATTCTTTGATTCCCGGGCTATTACTATAATGTGCTTTTGGGCAGAAGACCTAACCCCAATTGCTCCGTGGGTGCCGTAAATAAGGATGCTTATCATTCATTTATTCATTATCTCCCGCTTATCCTCTATTAGGGTCGCGGTGGGGTTCCCCATGCCCATCCAGGGGAGAACGTCTCGGGCGCTGGGCAGACCTAGGACAGGGCGCCAATCCATCGCTGGGCACACACTCACACACACAGACACACTCTATAGGGGGCAATTTTAAGAATTCAATTAACTTGATCCATGTTTTTGGACTGTGGGAGGAAACCGGAGAACCCGGAGGAAACCCACGCAGACACGGGGAGAACATGGAAACTCCACCCAGATGGGATGCTTATCACTGATTTTGTTTTCAGTAAATGCATTTATGAATTATACCTTGTTTTTTGGTATATTACAGTGTGTTTGAAACAATTTCCAAAAGCAATAAAGCACTCATCACACATTTCATGACTTTACTCTAAAGCTGGTTTTCTTATCAACATGTTTTCCCAGTATCCCCAAAGAGGAGATGGAGTTCCAGCACAACCTGGAGCAGATCAAAGAGCATGAAGAAGCCAATCACTCCACTCCTCTGCTGGGAAGTCTCGGTCGTTTACTGGGCATGCAGCCAGCCAGTTTTCCCCGTCCCTCCCCCTCGTCATCTTCATCAAGGGTTTCTCTTCTCCGGCGTCGCCCACGTGCACCTCTCAGTCGCTTCCCTCTCTATCTGCACCCTGAATCCACAGCAGCCCCCAGCCAGGGTCCACATCCTTCTGAATTTGACATGGCAGAGTATGCATTTTCTACCATGCCCCTGAGTGAGACAACTGGCTTCTATAGTTGCCCACAGACACCCATTCACTGTGTGCCCCCGCCCATTAATCGGCCCCGCCTACCTCGAAGGGCACAGGGTGAACTAGCTCAAAGTGCCACCTCCTTAGCGCACCCTCTGCTAGGCTCCCAGCTTCTGCCTTCTCCAGATACACCAAGCCAAAAACCCCCTCTGTCCTCATCTTCCTTGCCCTGGGTGGCAGAGGATGTGAAGGAAAACCCCTCCATGCCAATGTTCTGCTTTCCTGATCCTGCTGGTGAAATGTGCCCTGTTCCCAAACCCTGGCCCAACCAGGGGCTGCTGTTCCATCGCGCTCCAACTTCTTGTGTCTCCATAGACACATCACCTGCTACAGACGGGCAGCTTGGACCATCCAGTACACGAACTGCGGGAGGCGTTGCAGAGAGGGTTTTCTCTTTTACCCCTCCCTGTCGGATTCCCATCCAGAACAGCATGAGTTCAGGGTGTATAAATGTGCCGATCGCGACCAACAGCAACTCTAACATCAACTCCAGCATTAACAGCATGAGCGGCTTGTGTAATGGCTCAGCACGTTCCAGCATTGCTGTGAGATCAGGCAACAGAAGCACCACAGCACTGAACAGTTCAGCTGGAGCCATCGGCCCGACAGCACCGACAAGCCAGCAAACGGCTAACCAGCACAACTCGCCTAAAGATTCTGGGATCTCACTGTCTGAGGGGGATTTGCTGGGTGAGTTAGTGGGGCAAAATGGAACAGCGAGGTCCGGTGGAGCAAGGAACAATTTTAAAGACTGTGTAGTAGAATGAGGTTCATAAACTTTACAAAGGCACAGCATATAGAGCATCTCTGTACAAGGTGTTCTGTAGAGTCAGTAGTTTTTACAAGTGTTGTAATAATCAGTTATTATTAAGATTTACTGTCTTTTATATCCAGGAATGTTTGCTTTTGTGTATAAATACTAACACTTTCTAATTATTTATTAAATTTTATCATGTATTATACATTTAACCACTATCTTCCACTTAATCCTATAGTGGGGTTGTGAGG
The DNA here is from genome assembly GCA_019802435.1 of Corydoras maculifer. Lineage (NCBI taxonomy): Eukaryota > Metazoa > Chordata > Actinopteri > Siluriformes > Callichthyidae > Corydoras > Corydoras maculifer. Next base: position 618,654 of record JAFMOD010000188.1, read on the forward strand.
TTTTTGCCTTAAGTTTTGAAAACTGTGCGTAGAGTTGCTTTACACACACAAAATAATTAATAAATTTGCCATTTCAATAATAATTTTAAGCATCTTAATATTTAACTATTATAAATAAAAAACATAACTCAGGACGGTTAGGGTGGACCCTTCATAAAGACACGCTGGGACCTTTAAGTCAGCTTTTCCATAATTCGAGACATCAGCAAGACATCAGGGAAGTGTATAGTTTTGCTGCATGTATCTGACTGAATAAATGTAAATACACTTAAAAAAAAGCACAGACTTTCCCAGGTCAGAACAAACTGTGCAGCATGACATCCTCCACCCAGATTTTAATGGGTTAAGAAAACTGTTGAGACACCAAAGCTGTGACAACGGAAGTCCCGAGGCGATGCCAAACCCGTTTTTCAAGAGATATTATAAGTAGAGATACTGTAATATGTTACATAATGTATAATGGGATAGATTAAAGTATGCAGTTTACAGTTCCACAGACTGCAGTGCAGTATATATTAAGTCATATACAGTCTGCAATATTTACACTGTATGGACAAAATGTACTGGACACACTGAAAGCTTGTGTATTGGACACACTGCGTAATAAGTTAATACAGGTATTTAGGTGTGTTACCCTGGATAAAATCAGGCACCTAGTCATTTTGGACAATTGTATGTTCTAAGTTTGGAAAAGACCAAATAAGACCATTACATCGAATTAAAGGATGCCCAGTTACTAAGCTTCACCACTAGATGCCGCTAAATCCCAAAATATCATATTAATGTTTAACGTGCCCTCTGCTGGTAAAAATAAAAAATTGCATGTCCTCTATCAGCTGAACGTATCCACTCGCTTCCGTTAAATTTAAAAAAGCTTAATTAATTGTTAATTGTTGATAATTTGGGCCGGTTTTTTCCAAGTTGTTCAAAGCTTTGTGATGATACTTCTGAACCACGTTTTCACTGTTCGCCATTTTGTACTGTTCCAATTTTAACAGCGATTCTGTTACAAACGGGCAATAATTCAGCAGAATGGACGGCGAGGTTGTCTGTCCTCTTGCTTTATGTATTGATTTCAATTTACAAATTTGATAGTTAACAGCTCTTATGTCAACAGTTTATGTTGTTTAATTACTATAACAAAGTTTGAGCTTCGCCGCGCATGCGCAGTTCATATCCGTCTACCATCGCCACAGACTGATATTTATATTCAACTTAAAAATATTCAGTAAGACTCTCTTCTTTTGTAACATAGCGATTAAACCACGATGTTAATTTGGTAAAAACGTAAGTTTTGAGGCGGTCGCATCTACGACGTGGTTTAAAACATGTCGTTTAGTCTCAGTGAGGAAGCTGAAGTCACCAAAACGGTCTTCTTCGATTTGGAAACGACGGGATTCAGTGAGTTTCATATTTCTTCAGTAATGTTTTTTGTTTTGGGTCATTAATTTAATAGTAGGGCAGCATGGTGTCTTAGGGGCGGCACGGTGGCTTAGTGGTTAGCATGTTCTCCTCTCAGCACTAGGGAATCCCGGTTCGAATCCCCATCTGGGTGGAGTTTCCATGTTCTCCCTGTGTTCGCGTGGGTTCCTCCGGGTTCTCCGGTTTCCTCCCACCGTCCAAAAACATGGATCAGGTCAATTAAGTTCTCCAAGTTGCCCCATTGTGTGTATGTGTGCGTGTCTGTGTGATTGTGTGCCCAGCGATGGATTGGCGCCCTGTCCTAGGTGTATCTGCCCAGCGCCGGAAACGGATGGGCATGGGGAACCCCCCCCTTGACCCTAATATAGGAGCGGAAGATAATGAATGAATGAATGAATTTAATAGTATCACTGTATTACCTCGTGTTGTGTGTTTTATTCTTTGCAGAGTACAAACTTCATACAAACATTTCTAGCTGTAAAAATTAAGATACATTTCAAATGTATTCAAATTTACAAAGTATAACTTATAAAGACTTATTTAAACACTCCTTTGTATATCTGTATAATTGAATGTCGTATAGATTACTTTAAAAAGTAAACCACCCTTAATCTGGGTGGTTGGGCACTGGGCACAGGGCAGATACATCCAGGACAGGGCACCAGTCCATTACTGGGATCAGATATGCACATTATATAGAGGAAATTTAGATTAGATAGGGGCAATTTAGAGCAGCCAATTTACCTTGAATCCATGTTTTTGGACTGTGGGAGGTAATTGGAGAACCGGAGGAAACCCACACAGACTCGGGAAGAACATGCAAACTCTACCCAGATTTCACCTCCTTCTTTTAAACCAACCCTGTTGTAGATCTCTAATGCATTCGTTTGCAGCACACAGGGAGCACACATCCCAGTCCAGCTTTTAACCAATCAGATTCTACAGAATTGTGTCAGCATGTCTGAGATTTAAATACATGTCTCTCAGGAGGTTTTTTACATTTTGACAATTAAATTACTTGAGTTTTCAATTTGCTCCAGTATCGTTGATCGGTTTTGGTTGCTATAGTGAACATGTCTTCTATACCAGGGTCCTCGTGCGACATTGTTCAATTGGCAGCAGTCAGCGGGCATCACACTTTGAACCTCTTCATGGTTCCGCGCTGCAGGATGGAGCCAGGTGCCTCCAGAATTACGGGCTTCAGGGTGCGTCGACATCGGCTCTTCCATCACCGTAAGCCGGTGCTCACTACCTCTCTGAGGGAAGCCCTGGTGTCCTTCATCAGCTTCCTCGGTATGTTTGGATGCCCCCTCCTGGTGGGTCACAACATTCGCAGATTTGACTGCCACGTACTGACCAGAGTATTGGACGAGTTTGGCCTGAAAGCAGCCTTCCAGAAAGAGATAAAGGGGTTTGTGGACAGTCTTCCGCTGTGTCGTCAGCTTCTCAAACCCTGTGGTGTTCACAGTTTCAAGCAGGAGAACCTGGTTAAGACGGTGCTTGGGGATACCTATGCTGCTCATGATGCTCTGGCAGATGTACAAGCTCTGCAGAAGCTGTACTGGGCGATCGGACCCACTGCAGAGCAAATTAAGCAGCATACCTTTACCTTGGACTGTCTGATGTGATTTAGACAAAATATATCAGCTTCACATCCGATGGTTGTCTTAGGTTAACAGTTTTATCAAGTTTATAGCCAGAGCGTTGACTTGTGCTTAATTGTTCTGGATGAACATTTGAAGGTGAAATTTTTTCACAGTAAAGGTCTTCAGTGGAACATCAGTCTAATGTACTGATATAAATTCATTTATCTGGAAAAGCAGCAGGATTGTCAGATTTCCGCTGTCCTCCTGAGTGGCTGACACTTGGGGTGGAGAGATGCAACAGGTGGAAACACACTGCAGCCATTACACACTCAGGTCAGCATGCAGGTTAGAGTGCAGACTGTAAAACTGGTGCAGTGATTAAAATAGCCCTAATGAGGGGTTAAATAAAAACTGTAGCCATGGAATCTTTAATAACATGAAACCATGTCTTTTAACAGCACACGTTGCTTGATGAGCAGCCAGTTCATCCATATCCACACTGACGGGAAGCAACTCCACCCAGTGATCCATTTTTTATGTTAATCAAATTTTATCTTTAATAAATAGTGATTTAAGTGCCAACGAGTGTATTCACTGCTGTAAATCTGTAGTTATTTAAACAAAACCTGGCAATCTGTGGGTTGGAAGTGATTTAAATAGCATACAGTACCGTACTGGAAAAAAGCCTCTGCCAATTTACACAAACAAACTGCAATAAAGACACAAAGCTGGAGGAGTAGAAGTATTTATTAGGGTTTAAATACACTCAAGCCACAATAGAATCCAAAATCCCAAAACATGCCTTCATTCCAAAATCTTCACAGGAGGTAGCTACGCTCGATTCGTATACAGTGCTGGTCATGTTAGTGAAACACGACGCTCCTTGGCTTAATTTTCTAGTAAAGAATAAGGTTACTTTTAGAACTTTCGGTATTAAACATGTACAGTATATCAGTACAGTACAGTGCAAGAAGGATCTGTGTAAACACCAACAGAGGTTCCTGGGACGTCAGTGTGTGAGAGATATCTGTACTAATATGCAAGTAAAATCAAAACCAAATGTGTAACAGCTCAGTGAGACGAAGAAGTCAAACTCTACAGGTCCGTCCTGATTCAAACAGCTTTCTCACTGTCCTCTTTCAGAGACTTTTGAAGCAGTCAGCTGATAGCTATGATGCAAATGCTTTCTACAAAGTTTATATCATGCATGAATTATTAAACCATGTTCAGTTACAGCAGACTGAATTAATATCGAAATATGGCCTTCGGTGAAATGTGTGTAAACTCTGTGAGTAATAGTGTTCCAAATTTAAATAAGCTTTACTAACGTCCAAACCAAAAGACAGTTTGTAAACCCCACTGCAGCGTATTAAAAATTAATCATTTAATTGCAATAATTTCTGAAGCTTACACAATAAGAAAGAATTGGAAGAGGCTGTTTAGATTAGCACAAAAAGTACAGTGTTTGCCAGTGTGCCACAGCAAACCACAACCAGGGCATGAGAAGCAACCTGACCAAGTTCTTCTCATTAATCACAGTGACACAAGCCAATCAGTGTCATCTGTGAGCGTATCCATGCAGAATACTGAGTTAAAACCCTTTTTATCTAAACGGGTTTTCATCCCTCTGGTGTTGGACGAGCAGCGGTTCAAAAAAGATGTGGCTGACTGGCCTCACATGCCTCAGAGATTTACCAGCAAAATGAATCCAATGTAGAGGCTTGAGGGTAGGGTCATAAACATATGAAAGTAATAAGCACAGCAAAGCTGCAGGATGTAACTTCATTTATAGTATAAAAAAGTCAAATCTGTTCGACTACGCGATGCAGTTTACAAGCTGCATGTAGAATCTCACCCCAAAACCTGATGCTTTCTATCACGCTGCTATCGGTTTTGTCAGTGATGCCCCTTTTAGCTCATCATGGCTATTTTACATATTTAATGCAAAACAAACAAATTCCTTTGAATTTTCTAAATGTATTCTAATTTATGAGACTCTAAACATTTAATGGTTTGTAGTTTTTAGTATTATTAAAAATGCAATACAAAAAAAACATTAACAATAAAAATGTATATAGTTTTAAATATATGTACTTGTTCCACTTTTAAGGCCTGGTCTTTTTATTGTGTCGGACTTGTGCTTATGTTCTCATTGTTAAATCGTACTCGTAATTATTTTCTTTATGTGTCATATAAACAAAATGCTATTTTTTACTGAGGCACCTGGTAAAATGATTAGAGTTTCAAGTAAGATTACAGAGAAATGTGTAGTCTCTTAGGGTCTGATTAAAAGGCTAAGGGTTCTAACATAGCCCCTCCCTGAGCGGTATGTATAAGTTGCTCTAATAGTGTGCATCATTGCAACACTATAAAAGTTTTTTTAAAAGAATAGTAATAGCAGGCTGAGGGTCTACTTGATGCAATGTCGGTTTAATGAGAGTGGTCTTTGTTTGTGGAAAATACTGCCTGCGTATTCTATTTAAGTGAATGTTACCTGAACGGCTCAAAAATAGCTAGAAAAAGAGTTCAGTGTAAACTGCAAGTCGGGTTTGTATGCTGTAAAAGAATCTTGACCTATTAAGAAAAACTCCCAAAAGTTACATACTGCAGCTTTAATCTTAACACTTACATACAGCAACTTTAAAGGCCAAAGACCAATATCCCAACCATGCAGTTAAATCCTCAGGAAACGTCGGCATGACAATCTCAGTTGGTGTTTTTTTTTTTAGTAACATGCTTTTATGGCAAAAAAACAGATTTATCAGTTTGTCATTTGTGTAGCTCCTGAATTCTCATGCTTAACCATAAGTATAAACACATTCATAGTATGATGGGGGGGGGGGGGTCTTAATGCATCAACACCCTGTTAATCCCAATGCCCTGATTATATGGTTTAAATGCTAAAACCACGAGGAACACAAGGTATTTGCATGTACATGCTGAGTTCTATTAGTGTTGTATCTGTGTGTGCGTAAAGATGCTGGTATATTATTTCACTGTACGCCCTCGGGGGTTGCGTTTACTTCGCTTCACTTACACTGTCAGATTTAAATCACATTTACTTGGTACCAACGGCCCCCACTTCAGGTCTTCAGAGCAGACAGCAGGCTCGAAACATGGTCATCCCCGAAGATGAGGTCACTTGTAATGCGATGCTCTCATTGGCTGAGATAAATAGCACAGAACCCCTGTGCAGAATGATGTCAGAGGCAGCGCTGGCTTCACCCCGAATCACCAGGAGGATGGCCGCACAGTCCAGAGGCGCCACTGTGTACTGCTTTACTGAGGATGGGACCTAAAGTAGAGAACAACAACAAATTGTGGTGAACAAGATTTCAATTTGATTATGTTTAAATTTTTAAGATTGCTTTTTTTTTGCATAAGACCCTGCTTAGTTAGGGGGGGGGTGATATTATGTTTTTAAAAAAAAAAATTTCATTAATAATAAATTTAATTAAACCCCATTTTCCCAGGTGTATAAAAGTGCATTTTGTAGGAACAGTTTGGGGAAGGCCCTGTTCTACTCCAGTATGACCGTGCCACAGTGCTTTGCTCCAAGTCCTTTAAAATCATGTTTTGTTGTGATTGCAGATGCTGGCTGAAACTTACCTCTATCCTCATAACAGTGAAGTCTGGTACAGGAGGGTCGTACAGGTAAACACATGGATCAGAGGAGTCCTGGACTGATGGGAAAATTTTGGCACTGGCCGGCGCAGGACTGTAGTTTAACATCTCGCACAATGTATTGACATCGATGTATTTGGGGGTAAGTCCAGCGCGCACCGTGTTGTCTGAACAGGCCATGCATTCTACACAGTCTGCAAAAGACACAGCACATTAAAATCACTGTTACTGAAGATTGTGTATGTTTATAACTATGCAATGATAAAGCAGCGAAAAGAGACCTCCAGAGAGGTAGGCATGGGGTTCGTTTGCTCCCAGGAACATGGCTTCTCCTGGTGGCAACACGATGCGGTTAAGGAAGTAGATAGAGAAACAGCCGATATCGCCGGGGTACTGAGAGTGCAGTCGGAGCAGCAGCTCCCCGTTGCTGCCTGATGTGTCCATTCCAGCGGCAGCTGAAGCAAAAGAGAGAGGGATAAACACAATACTCAAAAAGAACCTAAAATATTATTCAGGGAAGTCTGAAGTTAAAATGATATATTTAATATGGTTTCTTTTTACAGAGACGTTCCTCAGACCTTCATCTGAGACTCTTTTCACCAGCATGTTCAGCTGATCCACAAACACCTTCTTCTCACAGTTCATCATCCTACTGAAGCACTTCTTCAGAGCCAGAGAAGTGCGTGCAGGGTCACCCACACTACTCTGCAGCTCATCTGCTGCCTCGTTTCCTACTAGAGCGTGGAACTCCGGAACGTCTAAAAACATTATAGCAGATTGTGGAATTAAACGTGGTTGTGCATATTCATTGTTATAGGTGGCAGAGTGGGGTACCATTAGACAGAACTTGAATAGCTGCTACCTGTTCTATAAAACATGCTGGCATCAGGTGTCTAGTTCCTGCAGCAATTACATGGTGAACTCTTTGTGGTTGTGGTATTAAATGAAGCTGCCAGTGTAAGTACCTAACAAAATTGTATCTGGTATATAATGTTACAGTGACTCACTTTTCAAAAAGGAAGTTATCTCCTCCACTGGCCGAAAGCCACAAAGGCCCTCGAACTCGGTCAAAGCGATGGCCATCTCGGGTTTATGGTTGTTGTCAGGGTAGTGCTCAGGAAACTGTGCGTGCAGCCTGGCAGCTAGCTCCTGGAAGAGAACGAGAGTGTGTACTTTCACACTACAGAGCATACCTGCTGCAGAGGATTAGATCAAATGTGAGGGTGATTTATCGTCATGAGAGTTTTACACTCACTCTGGTGGGATGAGCCTGAATGGACAGCGCAGTGTTCACAGAGAGAACTTTAAAGAGAAATGGGAGCTGCCCTTTAAACATATCCTTCACCTTCGATCCCAAACACGCCGGGTTCTCGGCGATCCAGTGACCCAGAGTCCTTTGAGATATCCTGTTGTCTTTAATAACGGCATCCCCTTTCGGGTGGGCACCCATCCAAAGCTTTAAAAGAGGTCAGAAAAAAATGTATAGAAAAGCAGCGGACATCAAAATCAGACAACGTTCTAGACCTTTAATTATATTCTCACTCAGCCAGTAAAGGCTTTTCAGATGTTCACTTAGGAACTGTGAGAAATGCCTTGTTGAACTGGTTCGAGTTCACAAAAAGGCTTCTATAAAACAAGATACGAACAATTGTGGTAAGCAGAAACCCTGAGGCTGTTTGGAAAGCAAAGGGATGGAGTACTCTGTATTTGTAAAGTGTTTCTATTTAAATATTTGGTGAGTTGTAAACCTGCTTGTTCTTATTTTATGGATGTAAATGTTGAGGCTTTCAATAACCCTGACTTTCTGATTTCACTTTTGACCTTTGTCTTGTAGAAAGGCTTGGGTAATAAAAATAGATTCATTAGTAAAGGCTCAGGCATCGGAATAGATGTGAACGAGCCGGAATTTAACCCACTGAAGTCAATCAGGCAACGGAAAGAAATATAACTTTGCGTTTAAACACTAAAGTCAAAATTCATATATTGATCTTTGGTATATTCTCCTTTTTTCTGTAATGGCAGCATGTGCTCCAGCTGCATGAAGTTAGTTAGTAAACTAACCAAGTTGGTATAACATCTTATGAGGTCACAATATAAACTTTTTCTGTCCTTGTGACACACACTCTGATGGTTTCTTGTCATCAACCCAGAGACAGAGTTCTGCAGGACAGTCACCCAGGCGTGAAGGAGCCACAGTACTGGAGCCTTCCTTCCCCCAAGCGTTTTACATTTGGTCATTTATTGGACGCTTTTATCCAAAGCGACTTGCAAGGTGAGAAAAGGGTTAAACACAACAACCCTGAAGCAGTGAGGGTTAAGGGTCTTGCTCAAGGACCCACATTGGTAACTTCAGGGAACCTGGGATTTGAACCCCCAACCTTCTGATTGACAGCCCAACGTCCTAACCACTGAGCTACCACTCCGCAGTTTTACCAGCCAGTGGAGGTCGCTGCTTCTGTTAAAATGGGGAGGAATCCCAGGCTTAACACTCACGGGGTTCTCCTGCAGCAGCAGGACCAGAATTAAAGCTGCATTGTCACATTCCTCTCTAAAGAGCGCAGACATTTATCTGACGCGTTTAAAGGCGGGTCGGCGCCCAGCTTCCAAGTTTTAAGCTCCTTCGGAGCAGAATCCGAATCTGAGGCATGAATCGTGTGACTGTGAGATGAAATAAGGTGATAATGTCAATGCGGTAACCTCTGCATAGGGTCGATCGTCCTGTATGGACGCCTGAGGATCACCGCCGAGCACCAGCTGCGCCACCTCGCTGTCCAGCCCCACCTTACCCCACGCGTAGTTCTGAAGCACGCAGCACAGCGGGAACACTGCGGACAACAGACCTGCTTCAGTCTCCGGCACAAAACACGAGGACGCATTTCAAAGACAGTCAGCAGAAGAAACTGCGGCTCGCCGATCCGGTTACACCTCCAGCCGCCAGCCTTCCATCAGCACAGACCCCAGAACATCACCGCGATTCAACATCCTCCCTCTCCCTCAGCACCATCTACAACCCGCTCACTTTACCTCCGTCTCCCTCCTCCACATTTTCATTCTAATCAGAGAAAACCGTGAGATTGCGACCCACCTCGCACTTCCTCCATGTCTGCGTCGCGGGCGCTCACGGGGCCGTGACGTCACGCCTGTCACTGCCAAACACGCGTCAAGTGCGAAGAGTTTTAAACCTGTTTATTATCATCATCTATAAATTATAAGTATAACTAAACCCCCCCACCCTTAAATTTATTTCTAATAATCTAATAATAAACAAATAATAAACTAGGGTTATTTCCCCCCACCTTTTCCATCTTTTTGTTGCGTCGCTCCACGTGCCGCCAGGACGATCATAAAAGGAGTTACCCATTTATTTGACCCTACGGTGTGAAATGAAGTTTTTTTTTTTTTTCTAGATGACCTGTAGCAAAAACATTCGCAAAAATAAAACGATCTTGAGCAGAACAGTTTCGCACTATGTCGTTAAAACGGTAGCATGCATGATACGATGCAACGCAGTGACCAATAATAATTATTATAAGGACTGTTATTTGTACTTTCATAATATTTTCATTGAAAGAACGCTGGCGACGTGTTTGTCACGTTGCAGCGCATGCGCAGTGCTTAACAGGTGCGGAAGCGCGAGGACTAGCTGGAGCGTCGGCGGCAGAAGCGGGAGCTCCGTGTCTTTTGGGGTTTTTGGTGATAAACCGTCAACATGTCCGCCTTCGACTCGAACCCGTTCGAGAGTCCCGTCGACGTCAACCCCTTTCAGGTGAGAGTCCGCCGCGCGAGGAGCCGAAACTTAAAAGCACAGACTTCGGTTCGACTCGAGAACAGGGAAATCAGTTGGGGGAGGGCCACGGGCTCCATTCCGACGAGACGGACAGCGGCGTGAGCCAATCACAGGTCGACTCTCCTCGACTTCAAAGGCGGACCTGCTAGAGGAAGTTGTGAGCGTGCTCGCGCAGCCGCTTGATAAAGTTTATGAGGCAGTGTTTAAATGAGGATAAAATGTTTGTTTGTTAATGATGTCGGTTTTTATAACTTGTTATGAACAAGTTATAAAGTTATAAACGTGCGAAAACGGCATGTTTCACGATGAGCAGAAGTATGTGGACAGCCGTGCTGAGGGTTCAGATTTGAGCGAAATGTCGAAACCACTGCGAGCCCGGAGTTCAGAGCTCATGATTTCACCCCTCAGGCCATCAGCCTCTCAGCCCTGGGGATGTAGGTTCGAATCCCGTGAATCCGTGTTCTCCTAAACGTTTGGCTTTCCTCCCACAGTCCGAAAACATTGCTTCAAGTTGAATTGGATGCTTCAAATTACTCCTATATATACAGGGCGGCACGGTGGCTTAGTGGTTCGCATGCTCTCCATCTGGGTGGAGTTTCCATGTTCTCCCCGTGTCCGCGTGGGTTTTCTTCGGGTTCTCCGGTTTCCTCCCACAGTCCAAAAACATGGATCAAGTCAGTTGAGTTCTTCAAATTGCCCCATGAAGAGCGTGTTTGTGTGCGTGTCTGTGTGAGTGTGTGCCCAGCAATAGATTGGCGCCCTGTCCTGGGTGTATCTGCCTTGCGCCCGAAACGTTCTCCCCATGGGGATGGGGACCCTATATAATAGATGGGTAGATGACTTTTACCTCTTTAACAACAGTTGCTAACCCCCCCCCCCCCCGCGACCCTAATATAGAATAAAGCGGAAGATAATGAATGAATATATATATATATAGAGAGAGAGAGAGAGAGAGAGGGAGGGAGGGAGAGCGAGTGCGAGCGCGTGAGCTAGCGATGGATTGGTGCCCTGTCCTGGTGTATCTGCCCATCACCTGAACCATCCTCTCCATGGGGATGGGGACCCTATATAATAGATGGGTAGATGACTTTTACCTCTTTAGCAACAGTTTGCATAAGCACATTTCCTGCCCTATATTTGTATCTGCATGCTTGAAATCTACTTTGGTAGACTCACATGCAAAGACCATATTTTTCACTGATGCATAGAGAGGATATCACAGCAATCTCTGACTTCCCTCTGTAGTGTTTCAGCTTTAAATGCTGTAGTATTGTGTTGTATGTTTGTCCATGTAGCCTGTCTGTATAAACAAAAAAAAATATATTATTTTATTTTAATTCATAGCATGTAGACATGTTTTAATAAGGTTACAAATTTAAAGGGGTATCTGGTTGTTAGAACAGGCCTGTTGTAAGTAAACTGCCACAGAATTGTGTCGTGCGTCTGTGCTTCATAGACACATCCAGCAATGATGGATGCTCCGCTTGTGGGAGGCCAGGTTGAATAATTCCTGATTCTGCCTGCTATCAAAAGATTTAAGCATTTGGGGAAAGCTTGTAATGGGGCAGCATAATACAACTATTATCACCATCCTCTCAATGTGCACAGGATGCACAGTGCCATTATTACAGAGATATTTCATCATGTGTTTGAGCATTTGTGGTTATTTATTTTTTATTTTCAGTGCAGGTAGGTAGGTGTTCCCCTTCATGATCCACCCACTGGTTCCATTTAAAGCGGTTTAAATATTTGGTAATAATTACTGCGTCTTGAATGTTGGCACATGATGGCTGCAGCTCTTCATCAGTGGGGGGCAGCATTTGAAGTATTTACATTGTGATGTTGGATATTATTGAATTAAAGGGCTTGACCACCATTGGTTATGTTTTGAAGTGTTTCAAAATAATTTTTTTTGTGTTTGTGGCAGGGGGTAGGGAAGCCCTGACCTTAACCTATTTGGACATCTTTGGGATTAAACTACAACAAACATTGCTAGCTGTCAATCTCCAGATTGTTGTGAGATTTCATAGAAACTGCTGTAGCTTTAATATATCGGCGGCCCAATAGTTTTGAATGTGTAATGTATATAAATAAATGAGACAATTTTGTATCCTACAGAAGTTTGTTCAGATGTGAGATGTACGATGCCAATAGCACGTAGAGAAACGGGTTTACAGTTGCTGGTTTGTTGAAAGCCTTTTCTGAGGTGTGTTTGTGTACACTCCTTGGTATGTACCTGTACAGAGATTGCTTGCTAACATAATCACTTGTCCTAATTACCCCTAATGTTTCAAACTAATTAGTTTCTGTAGTTTTACAAATCCTGTCCTCTCGGAGTTGTGCCATGTGACCTCTCCCTGTTCATCAGTAATTACTCATGTGTAAATGAGGTCCATTTGTATTTTGCTTTCAGTCATCAGTACATCCTCTTTTAACTGAGAGCAAAGGTAAAGCCTGAAATACTGTGAACCATGGAGAAGGCTGTTAGCCTTTATTCACATCCTGGATCAACAGAGCAGCTGGTGTTATCTCGTGTTTGCTGCGCTCCTGAATCCCTGCTTTGTGAAGTGGACGTGCCGCTCCTTGTCATTGTGACGTGTCTGATTGTTTGCAGGCAGGGCGTGAGTCTAACATGAGCCCAAGAGGCATTGGCTGACATTAGATAGAATGATCTTAGACATAAAGGCGTGCACCATGATTCTTTGTTCCATGCTGGAGAATCCTGATCTACAGTACAGGTGTGGTCACCCCACCAGCACGCCCCGATCTCTGCCCAGCTGTGGTTCAGACCCTGTATTTTGAAGATGATATGTATATGTATTTATATACTCTTGAGTGACATTTCCCCCTAATTTTCTTTTTGCCACTTTTAGGATCCTTCTGTCACTCAAGTCACCAATGCAGCGGTGGATCCCATAACGCAGTACAGCCCTTTTCCTGTCACTGATCCAGTGAGTATGCTCACAACTTCCACCTGATTATTAATTATTCAATCAGTAATTAACTGAATTAATTATTAACAGTAGTGCATATTAAGCTTTCTTCCCAAAACTTTGATTTCTTTCTTTATTTCAGTCTAAATTAAACTTTTAAGACTTTATGTTGTTTCTATCTGAAAACTGGAAACCTCCTTCACAACACTGTTATTTAATAATTTAATGACTTCCATTAAAAACACGTTTTATATTATATTTTTTATTTGTAAGGTTATCTATTTTCTGTCCGTAACCACGTCTGATTACTGATTTAAGATCATCACGCCCATTTACCTGCATTACTTCTTCAGAAATAAAATGATCAATTATTTTTATTTTATTTTCAATCATTTGTGTTTTATTTTAATGCCACAATATGTATCAAATGTAATGTAAAAATGTATCAATGACTTAAAAAAAAGTAACCAGACTTTTATCTTTAAGTGTGCTGCTTTCATCCACTTTTTGCCAGTTGTGATAATTGTGTGTAAAACAATGAAGGTTGAAGCAAGTTTTTTGATAATTGTCTTTTTATTAACTTTGTAGCAGGAGGGCTTGTCAGGTACCACCATCCCCGCCTCGGCTGCACCATCTCAACCCGCTGTGCTTCAACCCTCAGTGGAGCCAACCCCTAAGGTCGGCATGAATTTGCATTTAAGTTTTAAAGTGTTTTTTTTTTTAGACATTTTAATTACTACTACACCATGATGCAGGAACTGATCTATTGGTGATTGCATGCTTTAAGGCATTAAGGTGGTCGCTCGTACATGCTGAAAATGTGCTGCTCCCACAGGCAACAGCAGCCGCAGCACAGGCCAATCTGCTGAGACAGCAGGAGGAGCTGGAGAGGAAAGCTGCTGAGCTTGATCGCAGAGAACAGGAGCTGCAGAGCAGAGAAGGAACCACAGGTACTACTCACTGCAGTGAACAGAGAACATTTGTGTATGTGGTTCAGTAGTTATGGTGTTGGGCTATCAAGCTACAGGTCCAGAATCCACCTGAGTTTCTAATTTAGCAAGTCCTTTTACTCGTGTTGCTCAGTTCCCCATCAAGCACAATACTTTGAAAAAAAAAAAAAAAGTGTCTGCAAAATAGCCTCACTTATCCCCACGTGTCAGCACTTTCACCGCAGTTTGTAGCATGACGCATGTGCCACATGCTTGGTGTAATTAGTGTCACAAGGGTTCTGAATCCTCCAAGCCAATTTGGCAGATGGCAGGGAAAACACAATCTATCACAAGCGAACACTTTTACACACCTCCAGCCAGATGTGTGTTTGAATGTGTTTAATGTGTTCATGTTCTCAGTTCCACTTCCTGTAAAGATGGACTTTGTAGTTCTATGATTCCAGACTGTAGTTCATCTGTTTGTTTTCTACAGTACATACTGTGTACGTCTCCTTTACTCTGTTCTAATGGTCAGGACCCCAATAGAACCACCACAGAGCAGGGATTATTTGGTGTAACTGAATTCATTCTGTGGCGGCACGGTGATTTAGTGGTTAGCATGTTCTCCTGTCAGCACTAGGGATTCCCGGTTCTAATCCCCATCTGGGTGGAGTTTCCATGTTCTCCCTGTGTCCGAGTGGGTTTCCTCCCACAGTCCAAAAACATGGATCAAGGTCAATTGAGTTCTCCAAATTGCCCCATACAGAGTGTGTATGTGTGAGTGAGTGTGTGCTCGGCGATAGATTGGCGCCCTGTCCTGGGTGTATCTGCCCAGCGCCTGAAACAGTCTCCCCTGGATGGGCATGGGGAACCCCCCCCCCCCCCGTGACCCTAATAGAGGATAAAGCGGAAGATAATGAATGAATGAATGAATTGATTGTGTGTACATGGTGTTCACACATCCCAGACTTCAGCAGGTCTGTTTGAGGATGTTTGTTTAGCCTGATGACACTCTGCACTTTTTTTTTCAGGCACAACAAACAACTGGCCTCCGCTGCCCAAAATATGTCCCATAAAGCCGTGCTTCTACCAGGACTTCTCTGAGGAAATTCCAGAAGAGCACCGGCGCTTGTGCAAGATGATGTATTATTTGTGGATGTGTGAGTATCTGCAGGGTCTCAGATCTTTCAGCATCACGTCCTGTGAGGCGGCTCGACGCCGCCGCGCCCCGTTTACTCTGTACACTGTCGTCTTACACAACGGACATCGTCCTCCATGATGCAACAACGGCTGCTTTCTTCTGCTCTTATCTTCACACACGCCTGTTTTCTTTTACAGTGTACTGCGTGACTTTGTTTTTAAACGTCTTGGCGTGCATGGCATATTTTACTGCCAGCGCTGATTATGGGATGGATTTTGGCTTCTCCATCCTCTGGTTCATCCTCTTCACCCCCTGCTCGTTCCTCTGCTGGTTCCGGCCCGTGTACAAGGCGTTTAAGTGAGTTCAGTTATGTTAAGTGTCTGTGTATTTAAATGATATTGTATTGTGTTTATTATAATGTGAGGTCACTCTAACACTCTTTCTTTTCTCTCAGGTCAGATAGTTCCTTCAATTTCTTTTTCTTCTTCTTTATCTTCTTTGCACAAGTGGTGGTGATGATTATACAGTGCGTTGGTATTCCCAAATGGGGCAACAGGTGAGTGTGCCGTCTCCATTTTTATGCTGTGTTTATCTTTCCATTGTGTGTGTGTGTGTAAACAGAGATATTGCTAGATAGATTGTGTCTGTGTACCATTCAAATGTTAGGCCATGCCCCCTTCTTGCTCCATTCTCCATTTCCTCCTCTTATCATATAGATGGACTCTGTAGTTCTACAATTACAGACTGTAGTCCATCTGTGTTCTCTGTTGGTCAGAAGCATCACAGAACAGGTATCATTTGGGTGGTGGATTGTTTATTGTCAGTTCTGCAGTGACACTGATGTGGTGAGGGGGTTTTTAGTGCAGCAGTAGTTTCATTTGAACGCCTTAGTGACACTGCTGGGATAGGACTAATGCACCAACCAAATAATCCCTGCTCTGTGGTACTATTCAATCTTTACAGTAAGTGGACCTGATGAGTAGTGAGTGTAGAAAGGAGGATGTGTGTGTGTGTGTGGTCAGTGACTGTCAGTCACTGTATCTGGATTAATACAAACAGTCAGTAGTTGGCTGAATTTATTATTTTATTCAGTACATTAACTTGTATAACTCTGTGTGGTTGGGTAGACTTGTCAGACATTTTTTTGTTTTAATGTTTATTTCTTCTCCTGATTGTGGAGCTTTGTTGATGTATAAATCTGAACGCAAGCTGTGTGTTTTTCTGGTTCTGTTCCGTACGTTTCTTGTTTACCTGCTTTGTTCTTTTAACACCTCGACTTTGAGACAGGATGTGTTCTAATGTCTTCTGCAGCATCTAACACTCTGAGCGTCTCTTCACGTCTCTCTGCCTGGTTTCCTGCGTCTCTGCATTCTCTTGCCTTTGCTCCTCTTCGTCTCTTCTTCCACCCGGTGCTGCTTTGGACTAACGGCTGACGTTTCCATTTCTGCTCCTTTGGTCTTTAGCGGCTGGATCGCAGCGATGACGGTGATTAAAAGCAACGTGGCGGTGTGCGTCATCATGCTGGTGGTCGCAGCCTTCTTCACTGTATGCGCCACACTCTCCGTCATCCTCCTCAAAATGGTGAGTGTACATGATGATCCTTGCACTTTCATTGCGATCGAATCCTGTACTTAAGAGTCTGTGGCTGATTCCAGGTGCATTCGCACTACCGCCGCACCGGCGCCAGCTTCCAGAAAGCGCAGCAGGAGTTCTCTCAGGGCGTCTTCACCAACAGCACCTTCCAGAACGCCGCGGCCGCAGCAGCTCAGAGCTCCTTTCAGAGGAACTAAACCCTGAAGACAGAAGGCAGCACGGATTCAGAGCTCAGTAGGACGTTTCGGTGTGTTTTCAGACTCCGGTATCATCACCGCGTGGAGCTCACGATGGTTTTGTGTAAATCTGAGGGGGTTAAGGTTCCAGCACTGGCTCTCTGGCTGTATATTTGTGCGTGTGTTATTGAATGTAGCTGTGGCTTGGCGGTGTACACAGACTAAATTAAGGGTGACACAGGGGTGAGGGGTGAACGTGCTGATCAGCGTCTTTGTTACAAAATGACGCCGAACAAAAATCAACTGATTTGCATTTCGAGACGAACTTGGACGAGCCTTATCGTATTTCTTTAGTCTGCCATTTAAAGTGCCATTTCTTCACTGCAGCACCTCTTAGTTCTAAGTGACTTATTAGGACTGAGTGCCACAGTGTGTGTGTGTGTGGGCGGGCGGGCGGGCAGCCTTGTTTCTTATTTAAAATCAGGCAGCAGTACTAACAGAGCATGTGGACAGTTTTAGGCTTACAGCTTTAGGCCAGTAAAAAAGACTCCATTCATCCTCCACCATCACTGCTGCCCTCTGCTGAACAAAAGCAAAATAACAGCTTTAACAGACCATCATGCAAAGAGTATCCACAGCTCTGTGGTGTTGAGTCTGAGCAAGTTTAGTCTAATCGGCATGTTAGACTTAAAATGTAAACACCTTAAACAGCCCCATTACTCTGAAAATCCCCTTTTGAAGGTCCCTGTGCAGCAGGTGGGGTCACCGCCGGTTAAACTGCTGCTGTCTGTTTGTGTTTAGCTGCAACCTTATAGGTTCGATTTCGCTTCTTAGAAAACTAAATACTTGCACATTTGAGCTTTCTGCTAATTTTTGAGAGGTTTTTTGTACCTTAAGGACAACAGAGCTGTAACAACAGTGTCGTTTTGTGAACAAATCAGCACCTGCGATTCATGAAGTCTCGAATTAAATCAATATTTTGATGAAGCCTGTGCTTTTACTTCTGAATTAATAAAGACTCTTCAGTTATAAAGACACCCGAGAAACTTCAAAAGACTTAAACGTCAAATTAAAAAAATGCTGCCCTCTAGTTACCAGCTGTAAGTTTTTGCTATTAAAGCGATAATTGTACTTGCGCACACATGAAACTTAGAGGAATTTTCACGGCATTGCATGAGATGTAGATTCCCTTTACCAACACAGACACTCTGATGATTCTTTTGGTAAAGAGTGAGTTTGTTACCGTGATGCTGCTACAGTTTGCATTAAACAACAAAACATGGCCTCAGGTTTGGTTCCCTAAATATTAAGTACTTACTGATTTAATTACTGATCATGTGCAGAAGCCAAACTAATACCTACTGTGTAAACGGCAGGGGTGGCATGGTGACTTAGTGATTTAGCATGTTCTCCTCTAAGCACTAGGGATTCCCGGTTCGAATCCCCATCTGGGTGGAGTTTCCATGTTCTCCCTGTGTCTGCGTGGGTTTCCTCTGGGTTCTCCGGTTTCCTCCCACAGTCTAAACACATGGATCAAGTTAATTGAGTTCTCTAAATTGCCCCATATAGAGTGTGTTTGTGTGAGTGAGTGAGTGTGTGCCCAGATAGATTGGCGCCCTGTCCTGAGTCTATCTGCCCAGCGCCCGAAATGTTGTCCCCCCCCCCCCGCGAACCTAATAGAGGATAAAGTGGAAGATAATGAATGAATGAATGTGTAAACGGCGTTAGTTCATCACTGCTATTTGACTAGAGGAACCTTCACTTTGTTTTAATCTTAAAATCACACCTGTATAACAGCAGACCGTGTGTCTGAGGTTGTGTGTATACTACACACTGCCTACATCAGGTGAACACTGTTTACTATCATATCTACTACCCATTTTCTACTAAACATGCAGCTGGTGCGTTTTGGTTGTACAGCGTTGTACAGATGTGGATACTCTAATACATCTGTATAAAGTTCTGCATGAGTATTATTATGAGTACACGCCCCCCGCCACACAATGTTGGACCGTCTCCCGCCTCGAGCTACAGTACACAAGCTCTATGCATGATGGGAGAACTGCAGTCCATGTGAACATTAATGTCAAACCTGTTGGATGGTTTTTACACTCAGAGGATTAAGTAGCGTTAACTCACCTACCCGCAGCTCTTTGGGTTGTGAGAGGAAAGCCCAGCGTTCCCAGAGTAAAACAGCCGCAGCTGTGAGGAGACATACAACTGCAGACAGATGGGACATTAGATGTTATTCTAATGTGATTCAACTTCAGGAGTTTCTTGCAATGAGTGGTGAACACCTACCTCTGCATCACAGCTTCATACTTCTCCTAAAAAACAAGCTGTATAAAGTGCATGGATCACAAAACTGTAAAGGATACACGGTGTGAACCTCCCTCTCACTCGAGTACGCAAAGCATCATCAGGGTTTGATGAAGACGTCACTCTAATGCATGATGCTCCGTATGAACCGCATAGAAAACACTGTGGGTTGAACCCCTGCTTTTCACCCTGCAGTTGGATCTACTATAATAATTTCCTTCTCGGTCTTCTTGTTCACATAATCAGGACATCTTCCTGCAGTTACCCCACCCTGGTTACAAACACTGACTTTATTCACTCATAGAATTTCTTACAGTCACATTAACGTTCACTTGCAGGAGAATGTACATGGATGATCTCTTCAGTGAGAGGAGGAGCGACGGAAATCCAACATAATCAAACACTGTACTGTTAACATGAAGGTTTACAAAGCAGAGCCGTTTCCTCTTATAAAAAAACACAGTTATATAAAAGTGTCCTTTTCTTTCGGACGTGTAGAAAGAGCCGGACTGTGGAAAGTCACTCGGCCGAAGCCTTTAGGGCCTGAAAAAAAAAAGTTTGACATCTTTATTTTTGCGGTGTTCTCAGCTGGCGTGGTTCTTGTGCTGATCTCAGAGCTGAATCGTGAGCAGACGAGGTATTAAGTTGATTCTCTCCGTCCCGCGTCCCGTCATCACTCTAATCGTTCCACAGCCCAAACAGCTGTATCGGGATTCGTTGGGTTCGGGTTTCGAACCTCTTCCCACGTGTGCATATTTAAGTTCTATGCTACAAGAGTCCCTCGGAAAGCGACGGCTGATCAGTGTAAAGTCCGAACAACAACGATGCTCAATATTTATATGGAAGAAAATCAGTTTCCATGGAAATGTAAACGGTCCGGATGAACGATCGGTATAAATACACGGTCCAACGGCGACGGGTTTATGGACAAATACTTAAAATAGAAACTGAAAAAAAAAATGATATATACAAATCCATATACATAAAAATAATCATCTGCAGGTTTAGTTTTCCTCAGACGTCCCGCTCGGCGTCGCTGTGGCGCGTTGCTTCAGGCCTGAAGTCAGAAACTTAAACCTGTACTGGAGTCAGTTTCTTTTTTTTTTTTTTTTTTATCTCTCGCTGAGATTTTGTGCCAGAGTAATGCATTTCCCTTAAAAGCTCCGTCTCAGAGGCTCTGAGTCCATGTCTGCTCTCCGGGGAGAGTTTATTGCTGTCAGGCTGTTGTGATGGCGTTCAGGTCTTTCATCAAGCCCTCGAGATGAGCCATCTCCTCAGACAGCTCATCTGTCTCGTATGCCTTAGAAAAGAAAAAAAAAAAAAAAGAGAGGGAGGGAGAGAGAGGGGTGTGCAGGGAAGCTGGGTTAGAGTCACAGCCAGAGCAACGTGTGCGGGGCAAGAAATGAGGGTTACAGATCAGAGGAGAAGATGATGGAGTTGATAAAGGTGAGCTTGTGAGCAGAAGGCAAAAATATAGGAGAAGCCACAGTCAGTGGAACAGCTGGAAATGCAGTTTTTAAGGTTTGGGTGGCGATTAGCAGAGGGGTGTGTGTGTGTGTGTGTGTGTGTGTGTGTGTGTGTGTTGGGGTTGA
Source organism: Corydoras maculifer (assembly GCA_019802435.1). Classification (NCBI taxonomy): domain Eukaryota; kingdom Metazoa; phylum Chordata; class Actinopteri; order Siluriformes; family Callichthyidae; genus Corydoras; species Corydoras maculifer. The sequence goes on from JAFMOD010000188.1 coordinate 639,756, forward strand.
TTTAGTTATTTAAGCAAACGTGGGGAATTCATTAGGAATGAAAAAAGAAACGAGGAAAACGTTGCAGCAGTTAACACCAGCACACGAGGAGTTAAACCTGTGACATCAGAGAGACAAACTTACCGTCTCGCCTTGTGGAAGCATCTTGCTGGTTTCGGTTTGATCCGGCGCGCTGGGCACGTTCACCGCCACCGGAGCGCGGATCCTGCTCAGAGTTCCGATGCATGCCGTCTTCACGCCAGAAACTGAAACGTTACAACATATCGTACTGTCAAACAAAGATGTGCACAGGTACTGGGATAGGCCCCAGGAACCCGGAATTGAGATGAGCCCAGTCCCAATACCACAAGAGTGTAAGAGCAAACATTTAACAGACGTATACGTCCAAGTTTGTGGTAACAGTTTGGGGAAGGCCTACATTCAATTAAAACAAAACATGTTATAAACTCTTCTAACATCATCATCATCATCATTGGTCCTAAAACCGCCTCCTTCTCTGCAACAAGCGATTGGGTGAGTGAGTGAATGCTGACCTGGTGGGGGCATGAGCGTGGTGGAGGGCAGGGCAGGACCGGAGGAGCTGTGGGCAGAGACGGTGACCGTGGGGACGGTGAAGCTCTTCATGGGGTGTGAGGGGTGGACGTGGGCTGTAGGCGGCTTGTAGCATTGCACCTCCTCCTCTTTAATCAGAGCCTCCGTTTGCTGCAGATCAGCTACGCTGGGGGCCACAGGCGGGGCCAGCGGTGGCTCGGGGACGTGGGGTTGAGTCCGTACCGATTCTAAAAGCACAAACAGACGTCGTGATCAGGAGGCGTGGCTTCTGAGAAAGCGGAATTCGGGTCACTGGAGCTGAAACATATGATGACGTTCACTGTCTGATTAACCGGATGATTAGTTGTTCAATCTAATGTCCGAAAATGTTTAATATATTAATGCATAACCCAGGGCGGCACGGTGGCTTAGTGGTTTAGCATGTTCTTCTCTCAGCACTAGGGATTCCCGGTTCGAATCCCCATCTGGGTGAAGTTTCCATGTTCTCCCCGTGTTTCCTCCGGGTTCTCTGGTTTCCTCCCACAGTCCAAAAACATGGATCAAGTCAATTGAGTTCTCCAAACTGCCCCATATAGAGTGTGTGTGTGTGAGTGAGTGTGTGCCCTGGGTGTATCTGCCTAGCGCCCGAAACGTTCTCCCCTGGATAGACATGGGGAACCCCCCCCCCCCCCGCGACCCTAATAGAGGATAAAGCGGAAGATAATGAATGAATGAATGCATAACCTTAAACCCATTCAACACATGAGATGAATTGGAACAGAGATCACTAACCAGCCTCTCATTCAACATCAGCAGCTGAATTTGCAGAATGTCGACTGCAGAGGAGGTGACCGCGTCCTATATCTTTAACCCCAGCTGCTCTTTCCACCTCAGTATTTACAAACACAATAAAACAGCGAGCCTCACCTGAAGAAGACGGTCTGTCTAAATAAGAGCCAGAGGTGTAGGAGGTAGCAGGAGCCCTCAGGCTGATCTGGTGATGGAGGTAACCGCGTGGAGGAGGGTGGTAGTGATGGTGGTGGTGATGGTGGAGATGGTCGAGAGAATGGATGGGATGAGCGCTGATAACAGCTGAGAAGATGCACATTAGACGATGAGGATCATTGGATGAAGGTCTGCACTGATTTTATTAATGTTTCTTAATTAAGCAGCAGGGAATCAGAATAAAATAGCTCCGTCTGTGAGGGCGTCTTCACACACGGGTACCAACACCTCAGGACTCAACACAACCTGAACCTGCAGCAGCAGCTAATAGCACAATAGAACACTTACAAATCACACACCTTCATCACACTAGAATATTTCATAGGGTGTGTATAAAATAAAATAATTTGCTTATAGTACATGCACTTGTTGGGGCCTTTCCCAGCACATAGAGAGTAAAACTAACACTTGCCTATCCATCATTACCTACTAGTAATCCCCTACTTCGGACCGTGAGAGAACATGTGCACACCTAGAGGGAAACCCATGCAGACAGGAGGAGAATATGTAAATTACACAAAGAGTAAGCAGCCTGTAATCAAGTAAGCACCTGGAATCAAACCCAGGGTGAAGGTTGTCTGCTGTGCCTCAGCCAACAAAAAGACTCATTGGAAATGAATTTGGGAGAAATTATAAAACCCAGAACCCCCTTCAGACTGAAATGCTGAGCTGAACGAATCCCGCTGTGAGGACCAGCGTTCAGCTCCAGCCTGATAAATCAATCACACAAAGTCAGTTAAGTCAGACTTAAGCTTACGTTGTGGAGGCTGAGAGTCGAGGGGCATCATTACTTTGGGTCTCACTCCCCTTCTCCCTGCCGGTGCAGACGCACCATCCTTAACATCATGACCTTTAAATACAGAGACAAACAACTCTCACCTGAGTCCATAACAACATGCACCGTCTGCTTCATACAGATCACACGGACAGTTCTGCTCCACTTCATCCAGAACATGAGGTTTGGTGATGCTTTATACGTTCCGACTTTCAGACGCAGGTTCATTAATTAGCGTTCGTCATAACAAAACTGTTTACTTCAGTAGAACATTAGTAAAGTATTTTCTACTACATCAAATAATTAAAGCACAAACACATTATAGTGCTCAAGGGGCAAAATTTAAAAAGACCCTTTAACATGATGTCCATCACGATTTATTTATTTATTTATATATTTATATAATTTTTTTTTGGGGGGGGAGGGGGGGTAATAAATTTGTGGCATGTTAAATGTTAGAAGAATGATAATAAATGAAGTGGAGAAATGAAAAGCAGACGTAAAATAAATTCATTATATTTTAAGCTCTTACCGCGGTACGTTTGTCTTTGGTGTGTGGACTCGCTGCTGGAGGCTTCACGGGGGATGGGGGTCTCGGTCATCACCACGTTGGGTTCGGGTGATTTGTCTATGGACTTCATTTCCAGACGCTCGTGATGAATCCACAGGTCTGGAGGCTTCAGGTCTTTGGAGGTGCTTTTATATTTGTGTGATGAAATGCTGGACTTGGAGGCTGCTCGCTTCCTGCAGAGTTAACAGACAGGAAGACCCCCCCCCCCCCGTTATACATCACCTCCATTAGCACACCCCTCACATCATAACTCAGCGTTCACCTGTGAGTGTAAGGCGGCAGCATCAGCAGTATGAATGTTAACGCTCACTTTTTCTGTTGGGAGCTGGAGCGCCGTGTACAGAGAAACGCACCCACCACCACCAGGATGATGGTGAACACACCCACAGAAACGATGATGACGATGACCAGTATGTGGCTCTCCTGACTGCCTGTGATTCCTGGTTTATCTAAAGAGGAGACGAGAAAAGAAAACAACGTTTAAATGAAATTTGATTGGCTTCAGGATAAGGCGGTAGATAGAACCATGTGTGTGAGTGTGTGTGTATGTGTGTGCGCGCACATTTACCGAGAGAGGAACCAAATCCTTGATCAGGAAGGGGGGAACGGCCACCTGGTTTCCCCTGAAAGCCTACTGACAAACAAGGTTATAAGTCAAAAGCAAACCATGTGTGAACTCATAAAAGAGAGAGAGAGAGAGAGGGCGAGCGAACATGAGAGGGAAAAAAATAAAAATAAAATTAAAAAAGCGTGAGCGAGAGACAGAGAGAATGTGCGGGGGGGTTAACTTACCTTGATCGCTGGACATTTTGTCTGTGGGTTCAGCTGAAGAAAACAAAACAGGGAGGAAAGTGAGTATGAGGACAAACGTTCTGCTTGCAGTGACCTTCATAAAGAACCCCAGTCTGAAGCTCCTGGTTACCTTTAGGGGTGCGGAACTGCACGGCATCAGACAGAGGCCCCATGCCTTTTGAGTTCCGAGCCTGAATCTTAAAGTAGTAGCTGGTGTCCAGTGTGAGCTCCTGGATCTGGTGAGTCAGTCTGTTCCCCATCACCGGTTCCACAACCCAGTCATGAACCTCTGCTTCCACCTCTGTACTGTAGTAAATGATGTATCCTGAGGAGAGAAACTTTAGTAAACACGCTTTCAAATCCATAAAATCTTTTCCGTTTAATTTTTCACAGCACTTCTTTCGACGTCTGTCAGTAAAACCTTCGTCCTGCTCCTCATATGATCAAAAAGTTACAAAAACCAAGAAACACAGTTCTAATGGAACATGTAGCTGTCCAATAATGTAATATCCAGCTTCAAAGCAATTACTGATAAAGACTTTAGAGTTATTACATTATTGATTAAAAAACGTATTAAAGCATCGATCTGTTATCACCACATTACAGACTTTTACTACATTAAAAATAAAATGTTACATCAGAGTTTCTGCTTTAAAACAGAACCTAAGGCAGTCTGAGCTTTAATACGACGGCTTTAGAATAACATTATCTTTATTAACCAATCAAGAAATGTTGTTACTTCTCCAAAATCCTTTATAATTTGAAATAAAGCTGAATAATTTCACTACTGACAAAGATATCCATCTATAACACCAAAATACAACAACTGCTTTATAAAACAGACAAACAGTATCAAACAAAAAAGGTTTGAGAACATAAATGTGTTAATTAAAAACAAAATCCTTAATAATCTGGTCTTGTTTTTGAAGTAACTGATCGCTGAGTGACAGGTTTCTCTAACAAAAACAAACTACAGAACGCAGTTTACAAAAAGACATCAGGAAAAAACGTATTGATTTCACGCATTAATACGAATGTGAAGCGCTCAGAGGTGTGCGTTATTGTCAGTAATGTCACGGCTGGATTAACGGCTCAGCCAATCAGATTAAAGGACTGGAACTCCCCATTTTATAATGAAGGATAAGAGGTGAGTATACGAGTATGAGGTACCTGTGATTTTGCCATTGGCTTCAGATGGGGGCTGCCAGTTGATGATGATGGTACGTGGACGACCTTCCTTACTCACCACAGTGACGTCTTTGGGCGCTGAGGACGGAACTGAGGAGATAAATGTTTGTGAGTTCACAGAGCTGCTCAGCCTCAGCATCACAGCATCCAGACGTGACTCTCTCAACCTCATGTGGCTTATTGCTTTATTCTTTTAAAAGCAGAAATGTGTTTGATTCTAAATTTTAGGAATCAGAGACTTAGCTGAGGTTCTCAGGTTCTTACGTGTTTCAAAGGTGGTTCCATGAGCGGTCATGCTCCATGTGCTGCTTCTCCGACCCTTAGTCACCATGACAGAGAACTCGTACAGTGTGTTGGGTTTCAGATTCAGCACCGTGTGCGTCAGTGTGGTGGTGTTCGTCATCTACAAAAGGATCACATTTCTGTATAAAGCATCTAAGTTCCAAAGCTTTACCAAAAAAAAAAAGCTTCCTGGTGCAATGTGCAATGTCACCCTGAGGGTGGCACTGTGAGCATTCGACTGTCCTAAACACCACAAACACAAAACTGTACATGGAAAAACACATTTAATAAAAAAACAACCACCTGATGGTTGGCACCGGAACCTTCTTACCTTGTACTTGGTGTTTGCAGGGATGTTGGTCTTCCAGCGAATGGTGTAGAACCTGGAGTCTGTAATCTTCTGGTTTTTTGGGAGAGAGTTATCAGCCCAGGAGACTTTGATGGCGTCATGGCTGATGACGGAGGCTTGAACACCCACGGGAGGAAGCATGGGGGAGGGCTCGGGTGCTGGGGTGTGAGGGGTATGATGAAACAATTCAAACAAATCAATATCTGGGTCTATGGATTCTGCTGGGATCAAATGTGGTGTTTGAACGAAAAGCATGAAAATAAGCAATGAATTACAAAAAGCATAGGCAACATGATGGTACAGGATAGTGGGGGGGGGGGTAAACAGGGAGAGATGAAGGTTTAATGAGGAGGGAAGACAGACAGGAGTAAAGGAATATCGTGGGACAGACAGACAGAGAGAGAGACGCCATTAGAGAAAGAAAACTACAAACTGTAAGAGTAACATCATCCAACAAATCTTCAGTTCAGCATTTTAGGAGATATAGGAAATATATTATTATTTATAGGATTATTTATATATTATTTATAGGATATAGGAAATATATATACTGTGTGTGTATGTATAAATACACATACACAATAGTACAGACACACACATGTATAGACACACACACGTATAGATCTATATACACACACTTCTACCCATCAGTCTATCTATCTATCTTATTTATATTTATATATTTAGATAGATAGCGCACGCGCGCTCTCTCTCTCTCTCTCTCTCTATATATATATATAAATAAACACACACACATATTGATCTATATACACATCTCTCTCTCTCTCTCTCTCTATATATATATATATATATATACACACACACACACACACACATAAATTGATGTATATACACATCTCTTTCTCTATATAGATACACACACACACACATATATATTGATCTCTAAACATCTCTCTCTCTCTCTCTCCCTATATATATATATATATATATGCTCACACACAGAAGTATATACACACACCCACTTTCCATACTTTCCTAAGCATGACATCACTTCAGCATGTCTGCTTCATCACGTGTATGTGTCTGATCAGTCTTTGGTCGCATGTCAGTTCATCCCAAACGTGTAACTTTGTAAATGAACAGTTTTGGTCATGAAGCACGTGCCGTCGCCCAAACTGTGAAAAAGTTGCAGGGTTTTCTACTTAAACTGCTTCTTTCTGGGTCATGAGCTGCTGATGCGCCATGCTCTCAGATCTGTCAGAGCAGCCAGCGTCTCCAGCGGTGCCGAGACTGGTTTGGGCCCTTAAGACATCCCGAATGTTTGAGCCAAGATGAAGTTAGCCATGACAGATCAGCAGGAAGTCCTACGATAGCACTCCCCCTGTTTGCTGTTTTTTCTCCAGAGCATCAGAGAGAGAGTGGGAGCTGCAGTGTGGAAGTGGGAAGCAGGAGGATGGCCTTTCTGCAGACACTTCAAACCCAGTGACACTTAAGACCGCTATAATTCCCCACGTCCCCGAGCACGAAGAGAAGAGATTACTGCAGCTCTGGAGCATGTGACACGCTACTGAATAATGGGATTAGCATTTCTGGCGTAAAACTTTAGGATAAGGATCTTAATTTGTTTTTAGTCAGTCGAGTTTTTTTTTTATTCACTCAGTTTAGTTCTAACACATCATCATACGTACTGCCGTTTACACATTTTGGGATTCAGACAACAGTGCAGCTCCACAGGAAACATTCAGATTTCTTTCTGTGTGGAGTTTGCATGTTCTCCTTACATTTGTGTAAAGTCGAACATGTTAGTAGATTAACTTCAGATACTAAATTGTCCCTGGATACTAAGACGTATGATTGTGTTTGTGTGATCTGGCAACCTGCCTTCTTCCTACAAGAGCCAAACTTCCACTAAATAAAATCTAATCTGGGTGAATCATCTTTCTCTTTTCAGTGACTCTGTGATGTAATGATAAGTCTGTGAGCTTCTGCGCTCCCTGCTGTGCCGAGTGTGCTGTGGTCATATGATGGTCACATTTTTATGATAAATCTGGTACAGGGATGCTGACGACTGGCACACAGACGGGTTTAGTTTTAACAGCTCTGGATAATTTAGTGCTGTGTTTACAGGGTTTTTATCATCTCTGCAGGCTTTTTATTAGTCGCCCCGCTGACTCGCAGCATTTTGCCTTTTAATGTGCATTTTGTAAACATTCGATTTAAAAGGCAGTCGCTGACACTTTCTCACTAAACACAGGACCTTTGTTTCTGGAAGCCCTCACAGAACACTTAGTTCGAGTTCTATTATAAAATGGTTTCAGACGCCTGCGTTTAATATCCACTATGTCTTGGCTCAGGGCTGGTTCAGATTCAGTAGAGATTATCATAGCACACTAACAAAACCGTGGTGTCTTCACTATGATACAGTGCAGGATTTACACACTGCTGTCTAAAACACACTCACAAACCAACAATAAGACAAAATATATAGAGCAGTGGGTGTACAGGATGTAGCATTAGTCATATAAGGGCGAAATCTGATCTGGATGGAGTTTCCATGTTCTCCCCCTGTCTGCTGGGACATTCTCTGGGTTCTCCGGTTCCTTCCCACAGTCCAAAACATGAATCCATAGTGAACCAAATGCTCTACATTGTCCCTATATAGTGCATGTCTGTGTGTGCGTGCCCAGCGATGGATCAGTGCCCTGCCCTGGGTGAATCACACGTCATTCTCCGTGGGGATGGGCGTGGGTAATTAGGCTCTGAACACACACAGTACTGCACGATCACTGGGTCACAACTCTACATACCTAATAATCTGGCCAGTGAACAGTACAAACATATATGTAGATGTTTTACCTGACTGCGGCCTGGTGTTGGCGCTCTCGTACACGGGTATTCCCTCACCCATGTTGTTGAAGGCCTTCAGTGTAATGACATAGTGCGAGTTGGGTTCTATCGAAATAAACACAGAAATCAAAGAAACGGATTTTGCCCAAAATGCATGGCTTACCAGTCAAAACGCACAACGGCCTGCAGGAGGCGTAATGCCGACATGCTCACCTAGGTTGTCGATGCTGTAGTAGCGCTGCTTGTAGTCTACTTTGACAGTATGAGCATGAGGACTGCCGATGCCGTAGCCGATGCTGTAGCCCCTCACAACGATGTCCTGGTTTTCGGGGGGAGTCCAGCTCACCACGATGCTGTTCACCAGCGGACGCACATGCAGCGAGCTGAGCATGCCGGGTACCTGAGACTCTGCGAGGTTGCAGAATAAAAATCAGCTCATGTTTGCTTCTGCACCAGTGAACTCAGCACAGCGTCCAACACAGGCATGCGTAATGTTTACCATCTAAAGCATGTAAATGCTACTTTATCCTTTATAATTTACAAGGCAGTTGGTGAAGAATCGGTTAGTGACCAACTGCACTGAGGTCCTGCCTAATGTAGTCTGCATGTCCTCCCTGTGCCTGCATGGTTCAGTATCTTCAGTGTTCTCTAATAATCCAAAAACAAGGTAGATTTAGTAATTTGGAGATACTAAACTGCCCGACTCCCTTCTGACTGTATAGCTTATAACCCCTGGTGGCGGGTAATAAAGTAACCATCTCGATCTTGTACTTCTGGTTAGATGTTACTGCATTTTGTTGGTTTTGTACTTTTGCTTTGCATAATAGAATGCTATCAAATCTCGTCAGTGTGCTGTGAACTGGGATAAGCTGGAACAGAAATAAGGCCTTCAGCCAAACTGTTCCTTCATAGCAGGAAACATACAAATGTTGAAAAGGATAAAGTGATATAGTGACCTATTTTTCCAACTGTACTGCACCGTGCAGTGAAACACACACACATATACACACACTGAGTGAAGTAAGCACACATGCACAGTGGGCAGTGGGCAGCCCTGTACACATCGCCTGGGGAGTTAAATGCCTCGAACCGGGAACCTTCAGGTCACTGCTCATGACTGTGTGATTATACACCTTTGGTGATTGAATGCAATAAAACACCACACGCTCAGATCAGCAGGTGGTTCCTTTACATCGTGCATCTAATTACGTTCTCATTAAACCCTGAACGTCAATCTGTTAATTTAACGTTTTGACTTCACTACACAGCAGTTACAGGCAGGACATGGTTACCTGGTTATCTTTAGTATCATGGTAAATTGAATAATTGAACAGACATTGTTGGTGGTTTGGCTGCCGTCAGTATCAGACTCCTCCAGCGCAGAGAGGAAGAGCTGAATTATTCAGCACGTCCTTCAGTATTGATGGACTGCGCTCTATACACGTGCTTCTGTTAGATCAGTGCTTAATAACCTACTCTCTTATCTGTCAGACGAACCAGCGCAGGGATCAATAAGATGCTTTCGACAAGAAAAATACAGGAAAAATACACGAAAAGCTAAATTCAAGCCGAAGTCGTCCATATTCATGTCATATTCATGTCAGTCGGCTTCGTTTGGAGTGTGCGTTAAGAAAACACACCACCAGATCGTCTGACTTTACGTCCGTCTCTTACCATCCAGATCGCTCTCGAAGGTCTCGGCGGTGAGCCACTCGGTCGCCGGGCCGCTGCCGTTCACCGTGATGGCCGACAGCCTAAACGAATATTCGGTCCCCGGCTCCAAGCCTAAAGCAAGACACATGATAACTGAGTCACGTGGAATTAAACTACACAATTAATAAAATTTGGCTTCTTAATGAATGAAGTGCAGCCAAGAACTGTGAGAACATAGAACTTTATTCTAGCATGTGTGACAAAGTACAAGTTTTAATGTGGCATGAGACATAATTTGACTTTATTAAAAAAAAAAAAAAAACACTAACCTTCGATCAGATGCATGAGTTTGCTGGTCATGATCTCAGCCACATCTCCTTTCCGGCCGCCCTTCCTGTACCGGATTTTATAACTCGTCAGCTCCCCGTTCTGAGCATCTGGAGAAGGTGGCTGCCATCGCACCACGATGCTCTAGTGGAATGAAATAAAGCAGACCAGAGAATGAAGAGAAAATCACAGGAGACATAGCAGACTCTTAACTTACAAGCATTTTATTTCATATCTGGTCAGTATGTTAAAGTTTATCTGTCTTTTTTGCAGATTTTGTCACAATGACACCGCAGGATTATAGATGCTGCACCAGCAACAGAAAACAGCAATAACAGAGGGAAGGGAATGTTGTATTTGTTTTTTTCTGGGTTCTCCGGCTCTACCCGCAGTCCAAAAACATGAATTCAACGTGAACTGGCTGCTCTAAATTGCCCCTATTATAGTGATTGTGGGTTCAATCAAAGATTGGTGCCCTGGCCTAGGTGTATTTGCCCAGCACCTGAAATACTTTACCTCATACAGCTGAATTTGGAATCTGAACGTGTTCCACTTACCCTGGAGTTCTGGACTTCCAGAGTGACGTTTTGGGGTGCTGCACTTGGAACTGCAAAAACAAGAACAACGTGGGAATGTTAATAACTCACGGGACAGAGACGGCTTTAGACCTGACGCTTTAAAGTCGAAAGGTTGAGAAATCTCTAAACAGAGAGACAGTCTCAGACTGTTGAGTAGAGAAATGCTGTAATGTCAGCAGTTTTTCATATTCAGTAATTAATACAAGCACAGAGCAATCTGATTTCCTCAATATCCGCTTTGAGACGTTCTAAATTCCAGATTAAACCACGCTGTAATAAATTACAGCTCCTTTTACTGTGTGAAATAAACAGCCTGTCATCGGTCTAATTGGAATGTAGCGAAGTTTTTAATATCGTAAAATCACACTGTGAAAATGTCAGCCACAATGGCTTTACTGTAAATCCTCATTAGCTTCGTCTGGATTATAATAACTGACTCACGCTGAGCTGCATTTCCACAAGCTGCGCATTTCTGGATTTTGTTTAAGATTTCGGTTCTTTTAATGAAGCAGAAATAATCCTGCTGTTATATTAACATGTCCCGCCATTACTGCCACTGTGGGGGGGGGGAGCAAGAGTGAGAGAGAGAGGGTGAGAGAGAGGGAGGGAGAGAAATGTAAAAGGGTTAAAGCACACAAGAGAAAAGGAAAGAGAGAGAAAGCCACAAAACGAGAGGGAGGAAGAGAGAGAGAGAGAGAGAGAGAGAGAGAGTGTGATAGACTGTGTGTGATTTGGAGTGTAGCTGAGTTGTTAAGTATGTGTGAGTGAGTGTGTATTTTTGGATGTGTGTGTGTGTGTGTGATGTAAAATGATTTGTAATTGTATGTAAGAGAGAGAGAGTGTGTGTGGGTGAGAGAGAGAGAGAGAGAGAGAGAGAGAGAGAGAGAGTGGGCTGGGAACAGCTTGTTATTGATAAAGCTGTTCTCACAGCTGTACTACCCCCCCCCACACACACACACACACTCTCCGTCCTCACCCCCGTCCTCCTTCAGGTCCTGTGGTGAGAGAACACTCATGTGTCCTCAGTCAACATTTACCTTCCATTTAAATAATTCATTCACACTTTAAAAGTACTTTATCACATTAAAGTCTTTGATACCCATTAGACCCTCCAGGCTGCAGAAGTATTGGCACCCTCCATCTCCACACTGGAATGCTAATTCAACGGCGCAGTGCGACCAACTACACAGTCATCACGTGAAGAGGTTGATGTATTAATATATAACAGTTTCTGCAGATGAACGTTAGTTCTGTGTTCAGCTTGTAAACCCCCTTTAGCGCCACTTCACAAACGAGACCTCACTAAAAAACCTAAATGCACAAAGGGATGTCCACATACTTTGGGCCATCTGGTATTAAGTACCCTCTGTAATCACCCTCCACCTTTCTAATGAGCATCTAGAACATAAGGTACATTTTATTTATAACTCATAACATGCTCAGCACCACACAGTTGACCTCACACTGCAGTCGTACCGTCAGAGAGCGTCCGAAGTTTCAGGTCTTCAGTGGAAACGCCGGGTCCGTGCTTGTTATAGGCCACAACTCTGAAGCTGTACTCCATGAATTTCTTTAACCCCGTCATCGTGTACGACAAGCCGACGACGTCGATGTCCTGAGAGAAGATGTGAATTTATTAAATAAATGAACAAGAATATCTGATTTCTCCTGATTTTATTCCTTTCTTTGTTCTTTTGTCTGATTAGATTTTGGTACACAGTACACACCTACTTTGGTTCATGTCTCCCACCCCCCTCCGATTTGTCTCCTTAATTAAGCAACAACCCTGAACCCCATCCATCCCGGCTGTATGAAATAGACAATGCAGAATGTTAGTGTATTTAATTCGAAACATGTTGCAGCAGAGAAAGTATATTTACATGATGTTAATGGAGAGGCATGATCTCAGTGACTCTGACATGATTGCTGGTGCCAGATGAGTGGGTCATTATTATTAAATCTATGTTGGTATGATGGTTTTACAAAAAGAAAGCCATAGAATTGATTTATATTGGCATAATAAAGACGAAAAGGCATCTTTTTCTGCAGATAAAAGCTCCTTACTAAGAAGACGATTGGGATCAGAGTGGTATGAACTAATCGAAGACATCCATCTGTATAACTGCAGAGTTAGATTCTCAGAACGAACAAGACAGCCAACCTTGAGACTGGTTTGAAAAGATGAAAACTACTCAGAGTCATGATATGGATGTCATTGAGTTTATGCTCTGGATTTCTATGAGAATTCAGTGACTGGTAAACACTGCAGTGAAAATACCAGCTACAGTTACAGATTAATCAAATTAAACCACAGCGCTGATCTACAAATCACCTGACAATAAACAGACCAAATCATCTGACCTGTTCCTGTCCTCCTTTTTCACTGTAGTACAGTTTGAAAGTCTGGATCTCTCCGTTGCCCGTGACGGGTCTCTCCCAGGTCAGAGTGACCGTGGTGGGTGTGACTGACACCGCCCGCAGGGCGGGAGCTGGACCCGGTACCTGAACTGGAAGGAAGAGAGCACTTATGTTGGCAGAAGAACCTTTAATTTGGACATCAAGAAAATCAAAGTTTCCCTTTAAACAGACCATAATAGGTTCACATAATTATTCTATTGGGAGAATCATCATAATCAATTCATTTAGATTTTTAATCAGTCAATAATTGCCACATTGCCATGTAAGACATTAAGTACATAGTTTTCTATTTTAGACGTCTGAATGCTTTGATTATAAAATGCTGGGGGTCACCATGCTCATCCAGGTGAGAAGGTTTCGAGTGCTGAGCATGCGCACGCACACACACACACACACACTATATGGGAAATTTAGAGCAGTGAATTCACCTTCAATCCATTTTTTTCGTCTGTGGGAAAAAGCTAGAAGAAGGAAGGAAGAGAAAAAAAAAAAAAAAAAAAAAAAAAAAAAAAAA
>JAFMOD010000188.1:654075-678873 GCA_019802435.1 Corydoras maculifer
AAAAAAAAAAAAAAAAAAACAAGGACACGGGGAGAACATGAAAACACCAGATCGCGAACCTGAATCCCGAGCACGGTAACCGTTTGTGCCAAACACTACACCACTAATCCATAGAAAGTCTTTCCTACAGACTGAAAATTTAAAGCCTCAACAGAATGTGAAAAAGTTACAATAGCTAGAAGGTAAAGTCTCCCAACACTTATTTTCCTTCATCGAATGTGCGTTTGAGTTTAAATTCTGACAGCTTTTCAGATCTTCAGCTAAAGCTCTTCTAAATCGAGGTCTGATCTGGAGTCCGATGTATTGCGGCTGCTTAGCTCACATCTTCAAAAGCATCTAACTTTTGACGTGTTACACTTCTACTTTTTGTTCGGCAGCGTGTTTCTTCCCGATGTCGAAACTTTACAGACGGGAGTCGACACGCTTCCTTTCAGCACAGCGGGCGTCTCGGAATGACAATCTCACACGGATGCGCAGAAAGCACGCCGACGGAGGCGCAGCCAGCGGTTGGCGGAGCTGAAACGCATGGAAAAGCGTCTTCCAGCCCAGAGTTAGTATTTAACATGCATTGTGGAGTGCAGCGTAGGTGTGCTGACCTAGAATCAACACCGTTTGTAGCTGTCGCTTCGAGTCAACACAACTACACAAAACAAATTCACAGCCAGCGGTCCTGCACCCGCCTGCTTTCCACTGACGTATGGTATGGTTATTTATGGCGCCTGATAAACGCAACTATGACTTTAAAGTAACTAAGTCAGTATTTAAACAAAGGCACAAAGAGCAAAACCTTTGCATTATGGGATATGAGGGCTCATATATGTGGCCATGTTTCTTTACGGACATCATCACTAAAACCTTAACTTGGTTTCATTGCCGCAGGTGACCGGTGACGTCTGTCTGGGATGTTTTCAGTCAGTGGTGCACCTGTGATGGCAAGACGCCTACGCCCATCGGCTGTGAAAGAGGGATGAGCAATGCGACGCACCATGCGCAAAATATTCCAGTTAGCTGTGCATGGCATTCTGAACCAGCAGATGAGTTTAGGAACCACAGCAACTCAACCATGAAGTTATATTTAACCTAAAGTTACAGAGCCGGGGCGCTGAGTGCCAGGGGACAGGCTTAGAGTGAATAACTGTCCCCACCACTCTGCTGACTCAGTAACTGCTGACTTCCAAACCTCATCTGGCATCAACATCAGCACCATAGCCGAGTGCCTGTCGTTTCCATGGCGGCGTAGCTGCATGCACGCCCGCATCACGTCACCCTGCACAACGCGGAGTGTCGAGGAGAGTGTTGTAAAGCACAGCATTAGGGTTGCATTCAGAACAGGTTCTGATGGGTGACAGATCATCGTTCTCTGTCTAGCAGCCTGATGAGTAAGTCTGAGTTTGGTGTCCTGTCTGTCTGCATTGTGCCAACTAAAGTTTGGTGAAGGCAGGGTGGTTCTGTGGTGGTTGCTCTTCAAGTACTTGGGTGTATATACACAAAGTTCACCCCAGTGATTTGTGGTACTTTCTCATCATGGGATTTTCATAGTCACCTACACAGCCAATCAAAATCACTGAGCTCCTTTTCATCACTTAAATAAATAATAAATAAAACAATAAAATAAAAAATAAATAAAGCAATTACAACAACATTGGCAAAGTATGTGGACACTTCAACACAAGCTTTATGTTGACTGAATAAAATGAAATCACAATTTCTTGGTTATTAATAAAGAGTTGCCCTCATCCTTCACTAAACCTCACTGGAAGCCTTCATGTGGCTTGCTGGAACAAATTAGGAAAAAAAAAGAAAAAAAGAAAAAGTTTAAGAGATATGTGGGCGCATTACGTTAGGCCCAATCGGTTCCAAATTGAGATGATGGAGGATGTGAAGCTAGCAATTATGGAATATTAATAATGACACAGGAATGATTTAAACCACTGTTAAAAAGAAAAATGAATCCACTCAACCAAGGTCCGCTTCCATTCCAAGCCACGAGAACTTGAGGACGAGGAGATTGGATCTGCTACACAGGGTACGTATCCTTGGTGCAGAATTTGGACTGGTCCATTATCTTGGTGCAGCGCCCCAAAACTAAATCATAAGGCCAATTCCAACACATCAGCACAGTAACCACACTGTACGCGAGGTTAAAAAGCTTCACTGTGCAGTTTAAATGAAAAGCCTTGGTATTATATGATCACGGTGTAAACACGGTGACACTGCTGGGATAGAAATAATGCACCAACCAAACCAAACCTGCCACTCTCATATGCCCATACAGATTTATAACATATCTATTAAACATCTGATATAAAGAATTTTATATGAACTTAGGGACATCTGCAGCATTACTGTGCGTGTCCCTTATTCAGCATCCCAATTCTTGCCACAATGAAAGTGATGAAAGTAAAGGTTTTGCTTTGTGCACGGCATATTTAGAGTATGAAAGGGGAACGTAGGTGTGTGTGTGTGTGTGTGTGTGTGTGTGTGTGGGGTGCTGTGGATTAAATGGTGTGTGTGTCCTACCTTCAGACTGGGTGGCCACGATGAGAGGCGTCGAGACTTCGCCCAAGCCATTTTTGTTGGACGCCGCCACCCGGAATGTGTACTTAGTACCTGGGTTGAGGTTTTCAATGGTGACCTGCATCCTTCCAGGAGCGGTGGTGTTCTCCACACGTTCCCTGTGAAGATGAAAGCATAGAGGCTTTATTGAGAGTCGTGAAAGGTGAAGACCGGCAGTCTCATTTCAGTACGGACGTCCCACCTGCTGGAGCCCTCGAGGCTGTAGAAGACAGAGTAGGCCAGGACGTCTCCGTGCGGCTCCGCCGGGAGCCTCCAGGTGAGCTTGATGAAACGGGTGGAGACGAGAGAAGCTACGAGGTCGCGCGGCGGGGATGGGACGGTGCCAGCACTTCCGCCAGGGGCTACATGGTCAGTAGTGGCACTGGTCAGTGAAGGGACAGCGGCCGTGGGAAGGGCAATGTCTTGAGTATGTGAGGGAGGGACGACATGACGGGGGGTGGGGTGGGAAGGATGGAGGCGGAGGGGTAAAATTATAGATAGAGAGCAGAGAAAGGAGAGGAAGAAGAGCGAGAAAAATAAGAAAGAAAAGAACGTAAAATTGACAGAAAAAAAAACAAAACAAAAAAAACAAATCACATACATTCCACCACAGAGGACATCAAAGGAAAATTAGAACTTTACGATGACGTGATGAGGAGAGGGTTGTGAACCTGCATGCAGGAGGCCATGACACACAAGCAATCAAACACCACTGATTCACCGTTATCACCTCCAGACCTCCCTCCGCCTGCCATGCTTCTGAGCTGTAATGGAAGCTACGGGACGGTGGCTATAATGTGATACTTCTGCTGATTCTTCCCTGTATGTGCATGAGGAAACCCCCCCCACCACTACCCTAGCAGAGGATTAAGTGGATGATAATGAGATGAGTGTGGGGACCTTCAAGAAGCATGTCCCCCATCATTTGGAGATGTCACATGTCTATGGAAACATCTAGCCATGAACTGACACTAATAAAGAACGACCAGGTCAAACGAATTACGAGCCTCCTGCGATGTTCTAAACCACGCTGGGTGTCGGTGCATCTAATAATGTGACCAACAGAGGTTTGAAGCGCTATTAAAAATCCAATAATACGGAGCACCCGCTGACCTCTTTCAAGTGGGGGATCAACAGCATGTTAGAGTGATGGATGATCAATCACACAGTCAGTGACCGTACAGAGCAAAAGGGCTGAGAAGTATCCATAGTAACCATAGAGGGTCTACAGTCAACAACCTACAAATGATGCTCTTGGAACAAAGAAGGTTTGGTTTAAGAAACTAGTCAAGGCACAGAATTACACTCCATGGTGAAAAGTATTGGGACTCCGACAGAAGCCTTTACGATGCTAATTTGATTGAGGTTTGTAGATATAGAAGCCTCCACAATGTTGGGAAAGGCACTGATGATGTTGGCCTCGGCCTGCGGAAACTTTTGCCATTCGTTCAGAAAAGCATTTGTGAGGTTTGGCTCGCAATCGCCAATCTAGTTCATTCCAAAAGGGTTGAAATCAGAGCGTGGGGTGGGCCAAGTTCCTGCACAGCAAACTCACCCCCCCCCCCCCCCATGCCTTTATGGACTTTGCATAATGCTGAATGAGACGAGGACCTTCCCCAAACTATTTTCACAGTTACATGCATACAAATCAAACATCCAAACAATAAAGAGACTAACCCCCCCCCTCCCCTGAATTCAGTGCTTTATTAAAGTGTGTTCAGTTCACTGAGGCGGTGACATCATATCTGCACGACGTCATTGTGTCATAAAACCCTGTTTTCTCAACGTTCCCTTCTCTTTGAACGGCTTCAGTGCAGCAGGCGCTCAGTTACACTGTTAGTGAACATTAATATATCACTTCAAGATCCAAAGATGGATTTGTGTTATAATAATAATAAAGTTGGGCGGCATGGTGGCTTAGTGGTTGGCATGTTCTCCTCTTAGCGCTAGGGATTTCTGGTTCGTATCCCCATCTTGGTGGAGTTTCCATGTTCTCCCCGTGTCCACGTGGATTTCCTCCGGGTTCTCCGGTTTCCTCCCACAGTCCAAAAACATGGATCAATTGAGTTCTCCAAATTGCCCCATATTGAGTGTGTATGTGCACATGTCTGTGTGAGTGAGTGTGTGCCCAGTGATGGATCGGCGCCCTGTCCTGGGTCTATCTGCCCAGCGCCCGAAACGTTCTCCCCTGGATGGGCATGGGGAACCCCACCGCGACCCTAATATAGGATGAAGCGGAAGATAATGGATGGATGGATAATAATAAAGTTGTACATAAGTGTTGTTTGTGCTAAATGTTTTTTTTTTTTTTTTTTGTCAAGCTGTCATTGTAAATAAGAATTTGTTCTTAATGATTTTCCTGGTTAAATAAAGGTCTAAACATAAAAGGCTGGACATTCTAATGATTTTGGTGCAAAGGGAGTCATTTCCAAAATGTGTAAAGTGCATGTGTAAAAAAATCTTGGCTTATTCATCCAAACAGGTGTTGGGGTAATAAGACCTGGCTCATACGCGACCCTTTTAAACTCGAGTTCCGGCTCATCTGATCCTTACAGGCTTGGATCAGTCTCACTGTGATGGAGCGGGACCCTCCCTAAACTCCTGCTACAAGCCATTTACAGCTCATACCGTTGCGCAGCGCGGAATTAACATCATCCTTCACAGGAACTTGGGAGCTTAATCTAAAGTCGGAAATTAAGCGTGGAATAGTTTCTGACAGCTTCGACAAGACACTTAAAAATGACTAACGTGATGGATTCGGATGAGGCCTTAATCACGGCTGGAATAATTCGATTACCTCTCCCTTCTCATGTAAGACTAATGCTGTCCAAACAGGGCTCTGCTGCTGGAGCCGCCACTTCCAACCCCCCAGACCCCCCCCCCACACCCCCAACGTGGCACTGTGCCATGAAAAACCACGCTGCTAAATTTATGCTCATGTTCCTCAATTTAGTGAAAGCATGAAAATGCATCAGAGGAATCAATGGTGACATTCAGGGAGCCTCCGAACGCGGACAGCCCTGCACTCTTCTCGAGATGCACAGAACACAGAGCGCTGCGGCTGCTCCCCAGGAGGTGCGGCAGACTGGAAAACGACTCGTGGCGAATCCTTGAGGCAATTCATTATGTTCATTTGCAGAGGGATGGGTCAGAGATAAAATCAGTCAGGCAGATCGCGGCTTAAAGCAGCGCTGAGCAACATGAAGAAAGCGCGGAACGCCGTCGGGACAGAACGCTGATCCCGGGATAAACAATCAATGACTAGTTCATTAAGGAAATCTCCTTTTTCCAGATGCACCCAGGTTACCACTTTGGGTCCTAAAAACAGAGCCTTAACCTTTATTGCCATTGCCCCCCACCCTCCGGAGCAATAAGGGTTATATTAACCCTGTGTTCTGACAAGCAAGTTGGGATGCTCAACAAGAGTAAAGTCAAGTGGCTTTTAGTCATTTCTTTTGAGTTCACTCACACAGTGGAACCGAATATACATTCCTCCAGGACCATGATGAACATGCAACAAAGCAGACGACAAGAAGTGCAGACATGCAACCAACTGAGCCTCACGAAACTCAAACCTTATGCTAAATACAGCAGGAATTCAACAACGTTCAGGACTGTATACAGACAAAGCATGAGCACACTGGTTACCGAGGGGGAGCCCCCACCTGGGGAGGGGAGGTTACAAAGGGAGAGAGAAGCAGTCACCTAGGGGGCAGTAGTTACCAGGAGATAGGGAAGCCGTTACCAAGGTATGGGGGGTACAGTACTGGGTACTATACAGTATTTACAGTACGGTGCTTTGGATAAAAGCCTCTGCTGAATAACTTTGGTTGGTTCTGATAAGAGAACAAAGTAAAGAACCAACACAGCATGTAGAGAAACAGAAGGTCTGCAGTCTGTGCATTTATACAGTAAGTGGAGCTGACAGAATGGACAGTGAGGGTAGAACCGAGGGAGTGTACTTCAGAACGTGGCAGGTGGGTGAACGGGGTTTTTGGATCGTGGCCACAGTGACCTGCAGGACCGTCATTAGCAGAAAAACCAGAAACCTGGACGTTTCTGAGGTTTGCCTCAAACTGCTGAAGTCCACATCTATAAATCATGTCTGCAACGGCTCACAGAACGTTGGGGAATCACCCTGAGCAGAACGTATCGGGACCGAACGAGGGCCGACAGCATCCGCGATACTGCGAGTGACTGCCAGGCAAGGTGGCGGCTCGCCTGAAGCGCTGGCAGTGAAACGCCCATCCGATGCCAGCTGGACGGCGTCGTGCACACAGCCCACACAGTGGCGCGCCTCTCCTCGCGCCGCGGGGCCACGCCGCCGTTAATAGCTCAGTTTACTCTCCACTCCGGCCCCACTGGAATCTTAATAGCAGACACAGCAGTGCGCGGCCCTTACGGCGGGCGAGACGGATCACTCCGGCTCAATCCACAAAGTGTGCAACGCGCACCGCCAATCAGAACGGATCACCCTTTTACCCCGGAGCAGAAAACGAGACGCCAAAGTGATTTAGGAAATTGTAAAGCTTACAAACACATTCTGCTCTGAAAGATCAACATCTTAAAAGTTTATATAGCGCGACTTCAGCCATAGAACTCCGTGGGACCGAGAATCGAACCGGGGACCTTATGATCGTACAGGCTGGTAACCACAAACCTACAACTACCCCTAAAGGTATTCAGACTCTAAAACACCAGTGATCTGAGAGGGAGAACATACACAAGTTCACAAGATCTAGTCCATCCAGTCCTGTTCAACTAATTTATTTATATAGCGCTCTTTTAGTTATGATGCTCTAGTCAGTGATGCCGGAGTCACATGCTGCACTGTGTCAATCAATTACTTAATAATTAAATGCTATGCTTTATTATTAGCTCTAACTGCCTTCCTTGTATGTTTCTTTTGAGGTCTGACCAGCTTCCTGGAGATCTTCATCCATGGCTCTGCTGACTAATACTGGATGGAACCTGAATATTAATTGGACTGGTGGTCCTGCAGGACGCCCCCTAATGGACTCACATATAGTTTTCCAGTTGTTAAAGTTTTTCCATTTGTTAAATATCTGGACATGGCTGTCCTTCACTGTTGTTGCTGCCTGGCCGCTCAAGGAGGACGAGTCCCCCACTGAGTCTTGGTCCTCCCAAGGTTTCTTCCTTAAAAAACAACATAACGGAGTTTTTTCTTGCCACTGTCGCTTCGGCTTGCTCTTTGGGGGTTTAAAGGCTGGTTTAAAGGCTGTAAATAAATAAATAAATTACTTGAACTTGAAATTGAACTCTTTACAATAGTACATTGTCACAAAGCAGCTTTACAGTTTTATAAGCCTTTGAACCCCCAAAGCGCAAGCCAAAGCGACAGCGGCAAGAAAAAAACTTCCTGTTGTGTTGTTATTTTAAGGAAGAAACCTTGTGAGGACCGAGGCTCAGTGGGGGACTCCTCCTCCTGGAGCAGCTGGGCAGCGGCACCAGTGTAGGACACTAATGTACAGACTGTGTGATGATCAGGTGACCTGTATTTAACAATTAAAAACTTTAAAACGGCCAGTAAGGGCGTCCTGCAGGACCGCCAGTCCAATAAAAATCCAGGTTGCATTAAGTTATTGTTGTGGCCGCAGCGCTTCAGCAGAGCCATGGATGAAGAGCTGACGACACCTCCAGGAATCAAACACAGGACCTTTTTTTCAATGTGTTGCAAGCGCAGTAACCGCGGAACCCCAATGTCAGTACGACTCAAATAACATGAATAAAACCTCTAACTGCAAATTACTTTCCGTTTTTTATAAGCCACGCTCTGTATTTAATGTCCGTCATCAGGAGTTTATTAATCACGATGACCTTCCAGATACATCAAGCTCCTCTCAGACAGATGGAAAGGAAACTGCTTTCATGCCCTTGTGGTTCCACACTGACTGGAGAGCGTTCTGTTTGATGCTGCATTTAGACCGGCTGAGTTTAGCTTCACATCACAAAGCCACACTCTCCTCAGGACTGCCTGCACATTCGGGAATAAAAAGGAACCGTGTGGTTCTGGTGTTGACAAGCGAAGAACCACGGCTGTTGGTTCAGCACCACTGTGATGAAGTGTCGTCGTTGGGACGATGTATTATTTAGAAAACCCTGACAGCGGGTTGGAGGCAGAGACAAAATCTCACATGAGGTAGACGGACAGCTGACAGTCATGTGACTCTGAGATCAAATACAAAATAAAGTTACCTGACTGTCCACTCGACACGATTCTGTCAAAGCTTCAGTAAGACACTGACATTTCTGAAGACACGGACCGATGTACGGCTCAGCGGTCACAGCCGGCCTTGCGACTTGAAGGTCCCCGGTTTGATTCCGGGTCCCACCAAGTACTGTGACTGAAGAGCCCTTGGGCAAGGCACCTAACCCCAATTACTCCCCAGGCGCCGAGTACAGGGCTGTCCTCCACTCCGGGCATGTGTGCTCACTTTACTCAGTGTGTGTGTGTGTGTGAGAGAGTGTGTGTTTTACTGCTCAAACGAGTTAAATGTGGATGACTAATTGCTCTGTGTATAAATACAATATGCAAAACAGAACACATTCCTGGGTGGCACGGTGGTTTAGTGGTTTAGCATGTTCTCCTCTTAGCGCTAGGGATTCAGGTTGGAATCCCCATCTGGGTGGAGTTTCCATGTTCTCCCCGCATAAACGTGGGTTTCCTCTGGGTTCTCCGGTTTCCTCCCACAGTCCAAAAACATGGATTAAGTCAATTGAGTTCTCCAAATTGCCCCATATAGAGTGTGTGTGTGTGCGTGTGTGTGAGTGTGTGCCCAGCAATAGATTGGCGCCCTGTCCTGGGTGTATCTGCCCACCGCCCGAAACGTTCTCCCCTGGATGGGGAACCCCCCGCGACCCTAATAGAGGATAAAGCGGAAGATGATAAATGAATGAATGAGAACACATTCCTTTTTTTGTACAATAAAGGAACCACACCCTAACCTAAAAAAGAGAGAAAAGGTTGAATCTGCATTAATCCATACTGGGTCACAGAGTCATGAACATTCTGTACATCCTGAGGAAAGCTAAATTCAGCACGAGCGTCCCCCGACTCGCCCACCCTGCGAGTGTGTACCTGCAGGGTCATGTTTTTCCAGAATTCATCTTCTACCAAACACGTCACAGATCAGCGGGAGAAGGAAAACAGGCCACGGTGGACAAAGCCAAGCCTCAAAAACAAGTTCAGCGCAGCGGGTCACCCCACGTCAGCTCGCTCAACCCTGCCTCACATTTAAAGATATTAAAAGCTGACTTTATTTCTGGCTCAATGCGTCAGATGTGAAATCACGGCCAGGAGATTTTTTTTTTTTTTTTTTTCTTTTCAATTGAGTTCTCCAAATTGCCCCCTATAGAGTGTGTCTGTGTGAGTGAGTGTGTGCCCAGCGATAGATTGGAACTTTTTAATTCAAATAAGGGACACTTTGAGACCTGGCTCTGAAGGTCCGACCCACCGGAGTTTAGAATCTGAACTCCTCATAGGTCATGATGAACTGGGTACTGGCCTTCCCCAAACTGTTTACATCATACAATCATCAAACTTGTCCCTGACTTCGGGAACCGTTATATATTATATATTAACCTCTTGTGATGATATTTCCTGCGATCGGTGTAAACATTAATTTAAGTGTAATTGGTCGCACCGCTATGATACTATGGCTGAAGTGCCCTTGATCAAGGCCCCTAACCCCAACTGCCCACCGGGCGCCTTGTACAGGGCTTCCCACCACTCCGGGCATGTGTGGGCATGCTTTTTTTGAGGTTGTAAAGAGTACATAAACCTCTGCAGAGTAACCATGTCAAATGTTGTGGTAACCACAGCAACAGTGTGGATTTGAATGTAGTGGACCCCCACAGGAAGGAAGGAAGAAAGGGCTGGTGATCAGATCAACAGTAAAACCAATAAAGTATTGATCATCACTGTATCCATATATAAATACTGCATACTACACTCATCAAAACAGAATGAGTGTTTAGAGCAAAGCTCTGCGTTGGGACTGATGGTGTTCGTGGAGAGTGAGACGTCGGGGGGGGGGGGTGTAAAGTGTAGTGCAGTGGTGTGAACATGAGGCTTCAGCAATAGCAGCGTCGCCTGAAGATTCCCATGATGAGTGTAAAAACACAGACAGCTGAACGTAACAGACTTCACAAACACCCTTCCCAATCAATGCAGTGCCACTCGCACCTCGCAGTCTCTGCACACGTGCCTGTGTGTGTGTGTGATGTGTGTGTGTGCGCGCTCACGTCGCATCTGCAGATGTCTGTGCTGAGCAGCGACAATGACGGCGAGAGAGTAAGAGAATGCATGTGATCAAGAAAAAGGTATAAATGCCAGGTGTGTGTGTGTGTGTGTGTGTGTGTGTGTGTGTGTGTGTGTGTGTGTGTGTGTGTGTGTGAGAGAGTGTGTGTGTCTGTGGGTAATAAAAATCTCATGTGTGATCCACAAAGCGTGAAGAAGGAAACGTGTACCTGCATGCAAATACGCCTTTATCTACTTCTAAGCACAGAATAAAAACCCACCCACAAATACCCCAACCCACACCCTGCACTCTGCACCCTCCACCCCACACACACACCAACCCACACCCTACACCCCCCCACACACACCCATGACCACACTGTATATCTCTGTGCTATTCAATCACATTAAAAGACAGAATTCTGTAATCAAATTCAGCACTCAAGGTCAAACCTAGATTACAGCTATTTTAAAGCTATTTTCGGCTCACCGATGGGAACAAAAGCCCCAAGGTCACATGACCGCGCTCTACACACCACCACGGATCCCTTCTTTCACAGCCGGGCTTCGTATGTGATTATAAGCACATGGAAGTCTGGCGGGTGCTTTTGAACGGAAATGAACACTTCGTACCCGTCCGATGACGATGATGATGATGCACTGCCAGCATAAGGACCATGGAGAACCGGAGGATACCAGGGTCACACTGATCTGGGTGAAGCCAAGTCTTTAAAATTCCTTTTTGATTCCATTTCTGTTCTCGTGACACACATTTCTATTAGTAAACTACATCTAGAGCGTCTGTCCCAATCGCACACGTTCTAAACTTATATACGGAACATGGACATAAGTATTGGGACACCATTTCGAGTTTGTCCTCTTTTCCAGCTATAAGAGATTTCTGCATGAACTTTGAATGTTTCTACAGGAACCTCAGGAATAGATCAGACGGTGACATTGGATTTGAGGACCTGCAATCTTCGTTCTGTTCATCATGAAGCTGTTTGATGGGGTTCAGATCTGGGAGCTAAACATTATACACATCCAGGGGAGAACGTTTTGGGTGCTGAGCAGGATTCACTGGGCGCGCACACACACACACACACACACACACACACTAAACATGGGCAATTTAGACAGAGGAAATGTGGAGCAGCCAATTCATCTTTGGACCGTTTTTGGAAACCAAAGAAAACCCAGACAGACATGAGGAGAACATAGAACTCCAGCCAAATCAGGAGTCGACCCTGGATCCCCGGCATATGTCCTAAACACTGTGCCATCATGTCACCCTCACACCAAACATACTCATACACTGCCTTAGAGACCTGTTCACCGGGACACAGTCACTCATGAATAGAAATGGGCCTTCCCTAAAGTGTTCACTTTGCATGATTCTGCAATAAGTGTGGATTTAATGATGAGAGTCTCAATACTTTTGTCGGCTTTAGTTTCAAACTAACCCATCAATCCAAACTTCATCATCATGGTAATGAGCTTCTACTTCACACAATTGGAACAACACAGCTCTGAATGGTGCGAACAGCGACGCACTTTTCCTATTGTTCACGTCAATCAATCTACAGATGATGTTCTCTCGTTCTCCTGACAGTAAAGATCAGTATAAACGTGTTTATTGCTTGTGTCGTGTCTGAACAGACTCGTCTCTGCTGATCACTGTGGGGGAGGGCGGGGTTAAAGCACACTTCTTACCCAAATCCAGGATGATGAGCTGAGCGCTGGCCTGAGTATTCCCAACCTCATTCTCCGCCACACACTGATAGAAGCCCTCATCGGATTTCACCAAACCCAGGACCTGCAGGTCGTGCTGGTTCTGCAAAAGACGGAGATCTCAGGTTCTAAATCAACTCCTTTAACTCGATAACAGGTCCGAATCAGTTCTGACCAACACTGGATTAACATG
This sequence comes from Corydoras maculifer, assembly GCA_019802435.1. Lineage (NCBI taxonomy): Eukaryota > Metazoa > Chordata > Actinopteri > Siluriformes > Callichthyidae > Corydoras > Corydoras maculifer. The sequence goes on from JAFMOD010000188.1 coordinate 666,816, forward strand.
CACATGGAACACTCATCATTCATTCATTATCTTCCGCTTTATCCTCTATTAGGGTCGCGGTGGTGTTCCCCATGCACATCCAGGGGAGATCGTTTCGGGCGCTGGGCAGATACACCCAGGACAGGGCGCCAATCCATCAATTCTGATGTGTTGGGCAATTTTGAGAAGTCAATTGACTTGATCCATGTTTTCGGACTGTGGGAGGAAACCGGAGAACCCGGAGGAAACCCACGCAGACACGGTGAGAACATGGAAACTCCACCCAGATAGGGATTCGAACTGGGAATCCCTAGTGTTGAGAGGAGAACATGCTAACCACTAAGCCACCGTGCCGCCCCACGTTCTATTAAAATATCAGCATGGCGTTTTTAACAGAACATCATTTCCTCACCACGATTTTAAAGTAGTCGCTGGGGATAACCGCGTCGCCGTTCTTCACCCACTTCACAGCCGGAGCGGGGGCGCCCTCCACATCACATTCAAACACGATGTCCTGAGCCTCGTGAGCATAGATGTTCAAGGGCTTCTTAACGAATCTAGGGGGCGCTAGAGGACGACAGGGAAACACAGAAAAAGCTTTAGAACAAGCAATGAGGTGAACATGATACGTGCAACATCGAACATGATACGTCAGGGAGGACAAACCGGAACCATGAAGCTGAAAACGTGAGAGATGATTCTGACGCTCGCTTTGAAGGAACGAGGTATGAAAGCAAACGGAGCTCGTCCTCGCTCGCCGTGCTGTGAGAGCGGTCGCCGGATGAAGACGGCAGTGAAATATCGAGTGCTTTTTCTTTTTTTTTAAACTGAAATCGATCCACTGCTGCAGCGTGACTGGGGGTCTCTGTGGGTTTCGCCTCACAGCTGGAGGATGTGCTGTTAGCACGCTGAGGTCATCCAGCGGGACCACCAGCTTCACCAAAAGAGAGGACACCATCAGATATCTGATCTTAGTGCATGTGGGGGGTCGGGAGGGGTACGGGTGATGGTTTGGGAGTGGCGGTGCCAGGATGCAGAGGAAGCCCTGCTGATTGAGGATGAAGGTTGGACAGACGTTATATTTAGGTTCTTCTGATGTGTTGGGGAACAGATTAAACACTGACGTTAACATTATTAATGCCAAGAAATACAAGGCCTGTGTGTGTGTGTGTGTGTGTGTGTGTGTGTGTGTGTGTGTAGGTACAGTTTTCATTCTGAAAAAGCTTCTAATTGTAATTTAATGGGTACATCAGAATAAGAATATACAGTGACAGTCATGAGTTAGGCCACACCCCCTTCTTGCTCTATTCTTTATTTCCTTTACTTACCATACATGGACTTTGTAGTTTTACAATTACAGACTGTAGTCCATCTGTGTTCTTTGTTGTTATTAGTCCCCTGTTGGTTCTCTGTTGGTCAGGAGCATCACAGAACAGGTATCATTTGGGTGGTGGATTGTTTATTGTCAGTTCTGCAGTGACACTGATGTGGTGAGGGGGTTTTAGTGCAGCAGTGCTGCTGGAGTTTCATTTAAACACCTCAGTGACACTGCTGGGATAGGACTAATGCACCCACCAATTAACCCCTGCTCTGTGGGGGTACTATTGGGGTCCTGACCATTAGAACAGAGTAAAGGGGACGTACACAGTCTGTACTGTAGAACACAAACAGATGGACTACAGTAGATTGTAGTGGAATTGGGGAACAGTGAATGGAACTGAGATCACGGACAATAAGTGGAGCAAACCTTTGACTGGTTCTGTGTTTATTTTCCCCTGATTAAAAATAAAAATAAAACCAGTGTAAACAGTCTTTTTGATGAGATGTGACCTAAAATTTTTAACCTCAGTGATTTAACACAGACAGGAAACCGATTTAAAAAAGATTGGTGGATATTCATCGAGTCTCTTTGATCTTCCAAATTATAATATTAAACTCTCAAAACAGAACCCTTATAGGAACAGTGCACTACATTCAGCTGACTTTATGACAAAAACGTAATAACTCAGGGGAGCACTTTTTCTAAAGCAGATAGGAGTGAGCTGGGGGTGGGGGGGGGGCTGAGAACAGCATCATTTAGGGCTTAAGTTGCAGTGTTCCATTTGGGAGTGTTATTAATGTCAGAGTGGTGGCAGTATGATCAAGGGGAGCTATAAAGTGCTTTTTATTCAGAGAGGATTTACTTGCTTATGTACATACCAGCTGAAAATACTCAGTATTCGTATGAATAATTAATTCCGATTCACAGCGGCGCTGATACGCAGCCCTGAAGAGCACTTGTGTAGGAAGTCCAGGGAGCCGCTTTTCATTCTGCGGCACACACCGGTCCACGAACAGCAGCAGTGTTAATGCCAAAGAGCGACGCCAACACCGTTCCAGCATGCAGGTCCCCATAAGACACTATTCAATTACCCTGCGTTCGATTGATCGGACGAGGTTCTAATTAACAGATCACACTGCGCGCCAGTCGCATGGAAACCGAGTCGGGAATTCCACGCAGTTCTGTAGGTGGTGACTAGAATATGAACAACTGAGGAGAGTGGATTAACATTCCAACGCAATCTGAATACACATGCCGTCACTCAGACGTCCTCCATCAGAACCATCGGCAGGCGTCTGGGTTTGATTAAGGCAGAAGGAAAACTGTCAGTCCCCGGGACGCGGGTCGCATCAGCAGTCAGACGCCGATTCCACTGCAGATTGAGGTTAGGGGAAAGAGAGGAGGGGGGGGGCACTCAAAGACATAAAAGTGCTGAAAAATATTATCAGGCTCATCTCATGAGAGCATCATCCAACAAGCCATTCAAAACCCAGCGGGGAGACGGCAGCGAGAAGACAAAGATCCAGGAAAAAAAGCCAGAAGAGCGAGAGATGAGCGGCAGCGACGTGCAGGTAAAGGATGGAGCGCTGCTCCCTCTGCATTCACAGCTTGAAATACAGCTCTGCTGCTGGGTTGGTGGAAAAGGAGGGGTCGGCCATGCATGTGTGATAGTGGTGGGACCAAGAGCAGAAGCTTTGCAGCGTTACAAATGTCATGTGGTCTTTAAACCGTAGCATTTCTAATTGAGACTCGAGAACATGTTTGAATCAGTATCGATAGGAAACAGTCCTTATTTAGTCACAACCTCTTCATTACTGATCCTCGTTCTGCAGCTTTACTTTGCCCCACTGGATGATTTTAAAATGCTCCCCGTTAAACTTTTAAATCCGGAGCTCAGCCCTGCGGTTTTTATTCAGCATGTCGACGTCCGCTCTGTAACCGAGAGCAAAGCTGGAAGAATTTCATTAAAAACCAGACAAAGCGCATAACGCCTCCCTCCTCCCCACAGAAGCGAACAACGACCCTCTGAATTGCACAACAAGGTGCACGACGCCCCTCCAAATCGCACAGCGCCCGTCTGAATCCTGACTGTCATGTTTGTGTTGCACTCTGATCCCCACCTTGCACCGTGAGCTCTGCTTGCGTCTGGATCGTCTCGTTGCCGTTGTCAGCCAGGCAGCTGTAGGTCCCAGCATCGCCCTCAGACACGTTTTGGATCTGCAGACTCCCTCCAGCGATGACGGAGAACTTTGAGTTACTAGAGAGGAGCAACAACACGAGATTTAGTACCAGTTACAACAAGCTTTATAAAGGTTCTGATTGTCACCTGTTATTACACATCACCAAAACCAGGACGCGGGGGGGTGCGGTGCATCTACACCAAGCATCTGAATGCACATTTGCCCTTGTGGCTTTATTGCAGCGACATTGTGGGGGGGGGGGGGCAATCTGTACACGACGTCTAGGGAGCAATTGAGGTCAGGTTTCTTACTCAGGGGGAACTTCAGCTATAGCACTTGGTGGGACCGAGAATCGAACCGGGAACCTCCAGGTCGCAGTGCCGGTTGTTATTCTCGGTATGTTTACAGGATGAGGTTGATATTAGAGCAGGATGTGATGTTGACCTTGTGTTTTATAACCGTTCTTTACAGACAGCTGAAGGGTCGAGAGGTGTGTGAGAGAGAAAGATGATAAAGAGAGAGAGAGGGAGAGAAAGAGAAGACTGTGGGAACCTGATGGATCTTTAAACTTAAATCCAATCCTCCTCCAATCTCAGCGGCTCACTGCAGACCAGCAGCAGCTCTATTCATCTTATTCCTATCGACTCGCACCACGCTCTGATTTAATTGTTCGCTGAAACCGATTTGTTGGCCATTTCATTCCTGCAACTTTTCTTTTAGCGGCGCGATCGAGACGACGTCATCCATCCAGATCGCAGACTATTTGTTGGACGTCTGAAGCCCACGTCACCCTGCAGGAACGTTAAAGCTGCTCAGGATCACCAAAAAGATCCAGGCTTTAAAGTCTGGATTAGTTAAGTTCAGAATCCAGCAGCCAGAACAGCGGACATACCGCAGTGTGAGAGCACGACCCTGAGGAAGAAGACACACACACACACACGACACTAATGCACAATGTATAACAGTGAAGTTCCTCTTGTCCTCTCGTGCCTAATTGCTTTAATGTTTTTAGATACAGAACCATTCAGCGGTTAGTGGTGTCTGCACGTTTAACACGCAGGTCCCTTAGAACGACCTCGTCAGCGGTGCCACCGCTACAGTGTTCAGCAAGTGCTACTGTCCAAACCAACAAGAGCTAAAATAAGAGACAATCAAGCTTTAAAGAGCTCTTATGGGATTATTCATCCTGAACTGTAAAAGGAACCTTAATTACAGTTCCAGACCCAGAATGAGAAACATCAGCGCCACGTTTCTTAACCCAATTTACGCCCGGTGTCGCCCCTGCGCCATACAGCGGGTCAAAGGTCGCCGTCTGGCCTCAGTGCTCAGCCCGCCGTGGGAAACGCAGCGGTATTAGAATGTATGAAGACAGGCGCAGGGCGCAGTGAGGGGAGTCATCAAGAATGCATTACGCTGTCGGAAGGCCATTAGAGAAGCAATTACAGTGCAAATGGTGTCTGTCAGCAATCTCCATTTCAGCTCGGCAAATGAGCAAAGACCCGCAATTAGACATTTAGCTGCTCGGCCCATCGCTGCGCGCTGACGAGCGGGCAGGAGGAACGGAGAGCGGGGTGCATCGGGATGCAGACGGCATGCGCAGCGCGGAGGATGCTTCACATTTGGAATAGCCAGCGTTTTAATATGATCACTTCAGACGTCTCGCGTTCAAAACAGACACAGAAGGCGAGATTAAATACGAACGCCGCCGATGGAACTGCTGTTGATATTCCGCTCGGGCTGCGGGTTCGAGTGGATTAACCCTCCATAACTGTGTAACAGGGCAGTCACAGGCTTGGATTTAAGGAGCCAGCCTTGTGACCTGAAGGTCCCAGGTTCGATTCCCATTCCCACCAAGCACTCTGGCTGAAATGCACTTGGGTAAGGCACCTAAACCCCACTAGCTCCCCGGGTGCAGGGCTGCCACCACCCTGGGCATGTGTGCTCTCTTCACTCAGTGTGTGTGTGCGCGCGTGTGTGAGACATTCCTCTGTGGGTAAGTAGGCAAAATAAAACACTTTGGCCACCTCACCCTGAGACTGAGGCCATCGTCCCATTTCAGTAATCGTGGAAGTCCTTTAACCAAAAGCAACATCTGTGGGGGGTGTAATCCATAAAACACGGAGCTTTGTGTTTTTGTGCTGTGATTAACAGTGAGGGTAGGGCATCACACCTCTCTCTTCATCATCATCATCATCATCAATTCATACTGTTTACATTTAAGTAAAATCCCAGAATGCATTGTGAAGTTGCTGAAGCTGACTGGATGCATCACAGACACTGGTTTTGTAAGACGGGTGGGGCGGACGGTTTGAGGATTCGCTCGTTTCTCCTCATTTCTTTACTCTGTGCTGGTGTAAACAAATGACCCGGCTGACTTGGACAGTGTGATTAGGAAAGGTGCGAGAGCTCCAGGTTTCACTGGACCAGCGCGAGAGCGCGACTGCTGGGAAAAAAATAAAGAAGAAATGCAGTGGCATTGCCCTGGTGTTCTTCTATCCAAAACCCAATTCTAAAGCCAAGCAGCGAGCGGTGGAAGCAAAGCCTCATGGTCAATCTGAGACGTGCTGGAGTTATGAGAACCACAGTAAACAACGCTGATAAGAAATCGAACAGGGTTCCTCAAAGCCCCAACGCGGTGATCTACAACGAGCACACTGATTTTTATCCAGTCTGTCTCGCGCGTTCTTTGTAGGAGAAGAATGTGTGGCGGAACGAGCAGCGCTGAGGGTTTGTGGTGATGCTCAGAAAAGCAATCTGAGATTAAATCGAAGTCAGCGAAGAAGAAATCATTTCGTCACCCGAGAGACAAAAGGCAAACTTGTTTTGCTTTATTACGGCAGACATGTGGTCACTCACACACTGGAAGCTCTTCACTGCGGTTAAAGGTGAAGTGTGGGAGGTTTAAAAGAATGAAAAAAAAAGAGAAAAAAAATCTAATTTGTGGTTAAATTAGCTGTTAACAAAATATTTCATTTTGCTGAATTTCATTCATTCATCCATTATCATCCTCTATTAGGGTCGCGGAGGGGGGGGGGGTTTTCCCCATGCCCATCCAGGGGAGAACGTCTCGGGCGCTGGGCACAGACCCAGGACAGAGCGCCAATCTATCGCTGGGCACACACACACACTCACACACTCTATATGGGGCAATTTTGAGAAGTCAATTGACTTGATCCATGTTTTTGGACTGTGGGAGGAAACCGGAGAACCCGGAGGAAACCCACGCAGACACGGGGAGAACATGGAAACTCCACCCAGATGGGGATTCGAACCGGGAATCCCTAGTGCTGAGAGGAGAACATGCTAAATCACTAAGCCACCGTGCCTTAAAATTCATTTTGCTGAATTTTCAATTCAAAAGAAAATTTCAGGAAAAGGGGATTCAACGAAATCCGAGTGTAATCAGACATAACTACAGCTATCAGACATCAAATAATGACGTGCTCTAATCAGGGCCTCAGCATGCAGACATGATGTTACAGAGATTGCATGTTTACTACACATTTGAATATTCTACATATATTTAAGTACCCTTCTGCTTTCCCAGTTAAACAGAACTTCATTCATGGCTTTTTAACACACACACACACACACACACACACACACACACACACTGCATGGATTTGCACTAGAGGGTGAAAAAGGGAATATATTTGCTGATTGTTGGTTTCCATGTCTTTACCACGCAGTCACGCAGGTGACTTATTTTTTTCTAAAGCTATGAATATAAATCACAAGACGACACTTAAAGTCTGCTAACTACGTAATGAGTCTCTGTGAGGGAGATGCCAATAACCTTCAGATTATTGCAAACACAAACACTTTCTCAATCAGCCAAGTTCATTTCAGAAGGTAAACATAACGCTGCTCACATGATCGGTGCTGGACGGTGGAGGAACAGACTGACAGCGACGGAGCATCATTAACATGCTGGGACAGTAACTCCAGCCAGTAACAGCCAATGTGTGCGTCAGTGTGTGTATAATATTTATATATTACACACACACATACACGCACAAAATAAAATGAACACACCATAAGGGTAACACCATCTGTTGAAACAATATCAAAACAAGTTTTTTGTTTTCTTAAGCGCATATCATTTTTTTTTTGCTGATGCATATATTCATACATCCATTATGAGATTATTCGAGCGCTGGGCAGATACATCCAGGACAGGGCACCAATCTACCACTGGGAACACACTCACATATTACTTTAAAGGGGCATTTTTTTTGTTTTTGTGGGAGGAAACCTCAGCAGACACAGAAAGAACATGGAAATCCAGATCGAGATTTGAGGCGAACGTACTAAAAAATAATGGTTAAGGTCTGTTTGTGTGTGTGTGTTGCTAAAAAAACTTACACACCACCACATCAGTGTCACTGCAGTGCTGAAAATGATCTACCACCCAAATAGCACCTGAAATGTGGTGGCTTTGGTCTGGCCATAAGTGAACATACTAAAGAAGCAAAGAGCAAAAAGTAAGGGGGCTGATATTAAAATCAGTTAAACAGCAGACGGCAGTTACATCAGCAGCGGATCAGGACCCACCTGGTTAGAGCTTCGTGGTTCCAATTCATCTAGCACGAGACCCAAACACAACAACCAGAATGGATTCTTTGGGGCAGATAAGAAGTGTAAAGCAGTCGCTTCCCCCTGCGTTACATAACGCAGCATCCGGCGGGAATTAAGAATCTAATTTAAAAACGCACAACAGGCAGAAGCAACCTTTCAGCAAGCAACCCTTAAAGAGGGTCGCTAATAGCACCGCCGCTCACCCGTGCAATCTGAAATTCCTCCTTTTCCAAATGAGGTCCTTTGAAAATAACAGCGTGCACGTTAGATTTAGGGGCTTCCATTATGCTCAGACCATTAAGGGCAAGTAGCACATCACGATAATGGACACTATACATTTACAGAAGGTGAATAGTGAGATGTATTTAAGGCGCTGAATGAATTCTTTTTTTTTACTCTATTATGAGACGAGGCCACTGATTGGCTCAGACTTGGTGTGAGAGCAACAGGAGGAAAGGGCAAGGAGAACAAGAGAGAGAGGTACCATTAAAAGCCATCAGGTCCTTGTTCTGTCAGATAAGAGATCATAAGATGTGGATTTTGTGATGGAGATCTGAGGGCTGATGTGCTTCAAGGGTTTATTTGTTCAGTTAAAAACAAATCAGGGACTTTGTTTTAAAGGTGTTTATTAAGGACACGCCTTTGTTTCTCCAGTTATTATAGAGATGCACTTTGTAGTGGACTGTGGTTCTTCTGCTCTCTTTGTAAGTTCCTTCCATGATCAGGCTCATCTGGGTGGTGGATTCAGCACTGCAGTAATACTGATGTGCGGGTAGTGGTGGTGATGTGTTGCGCTGATATGAGTCAAGTCTCAATTATGGACGTTTATTAAATAGATAGCGCCGGTCCTTAAATCTAATTGGCTGCCATGACATCACTGATAACGCACATCCCTGAGTGCTTCACATTTCACGGCGCTGCGTGAAATACAATATATTATTTCAGATCACGTACCATTAATGGAAATACAGATTTATATGAACAGCAATTTATATGAACAGGATTCCTGTTGAGCACTGAACCTGTAGTTTTTTTTTTTTTTTTTTTATAAATTGTGTTCTGTAATATGGCCACTAGATGGCAGTTTTTTAATTAGAAAAATCTAATCAAAAAACTGCTCAGCGATCGTTCACATTAAAATCCAGACTAGATTACATCCCGGAAGGAATGCATTTACGACCTTGTAACCTTGTGACCTTGTTTTTTTTTGTTATAGTGTGTTTGTAATCATTTTATTAAAATGTGTAAGTTATTATATTACTAATTTTGTAATTTATTTGCAATAATGCACACCCTCTAGTGCCTTATTGCTTTATTACATTACATGGTCATTTTGCAGATTGCCAATATCAACCAACTTGATGTTTGGGGTTAACTTCCTCACACCTGCAGCAGTGAGGGGTGAGGGTTACTTTTCTCAAAGGTTATCGTCAGTAGACCTGGGATTTGAACCCACAGCTTTTAAATTGATAGCCCAGCTCCCTAAACACTTAACTTCCACACTGTATTCAACACTGGAAAAGTTACATACAGCAGCTTTAATATTTGAGTGCAACACCGACGCAGCTGTGGCCACATGGTCTGTAACGTTACACTTCAGCTGACCGAAAATGAAGCAGACTTTGAAGTGCTGTCAATTTAATGCATCCATCAGCAAGTTCCGGCGTACATGAAGCGTGTCGGGCAGAGCTGCGTCTGCAGGACTGAGATTGAGGGCTACAGACGGGGGTCCAGGTGCGCGCTCAGCTAAAACCTACAGCATGGACCTGAACCGGTTTGCACCCAGCGCTCCGGCTGAGTGGCTTCAGCGAGCACCTGCGGGGGAGGAACGTGTGCACTCACCGCTCATCAACCACCTTGCCGTTCAGCATCCAGCGAACGAGAGGCGGGGGGAAGCCCTTCACCACACACGGCAGCACCACCGTCTCGCCCAGCGGTTTGGAGGTGGCAGAGGGGCCGAGCAGGAAATCCATCTTCTCATCAGCGGTGGCGTCTGAGATTAGAATTCATGGTAAAATCCCGTTTTAATAAAGTGGAGCAGATTAAGGACCATTTAATTACAACACTAACTAACTGCGCTGGGGATACAGGTTCGATCCCAGTCTGAAGTTTCAGTGTTCTCCCCGTGTCCGTGTGGGTTTCCTCTGGGTTCTCCGGTTTCCTCCCACAGTCCAAAGACATGGATTCAAGGTAAATTGGCTGCTCTAAATTGCCCTTTTATAGTATGTGTGTGTGCAGTGATGAATTGGCACCCTGTCCTGGGTGATCTGCCCAGTGCCTCAAAAGTTCTCCCCTGGATGAGCATGGGGAACCCCTAGTAGAGGATTAAGAGGGAGATACAATACAATATAATAAATACAATATAAGCTTTCAATTAAAGCTTTCAGTTATAACTCGAGGAACGATTTAAAAGAATGTGTTAAGAAAACATTAAGTTAAACCTGAGAAACCTAACACAGAGTCACCGAAACAAAGTCCATGCATGTGTGGAATTCATCATTCATTCATTATCTTCCACTTTATCCTCTATTAGGGTCACAGGGGGGGTTCCCCATGCCCATCCAGGGGAGAATGTTTCGGGCGCTGGGCAGATACCCCCAGGACAGGGCGCCAATCTATCGTTGAGCACACACTCACTCACACAGACACACTCTATATGGGGCAATTTGGAGAACTCAATTGACTTGATCTATGAACCCGGAGGAAACCCACGCAGACACGGGGAGGACATGGAAACTCCACCCAGATGGGGATTCGAACTGGGATTCCCTAGTGCTGAGAGGCGAATGTGCTAACCACTAAGCCACCGTGCGTGTGGAATTTACATACCTGATAAAAGCTCCAGCTGAGCGTCCTGACTGGCCTTGGACGGCCCCAGTCCCTCGATCACACAGCGATACAGACCGGCGTCAGCCTCCGAGGCGTTGCTGATCACCAGCGTTCCCGTGGACAGCTGCAGCATCCGAGCATCGGAGGTCACAACCTGGCCATTTCTCTCCCAGTGAGTGAATGGAGCCAGGTCGGCGCTAACCTCACAGATCAGCACCTCGCTGCCGCCGGGACGCACCGCCACGCTCTCTGGGTGACTGGAGAAAGACGGCAGGCCTGAAAGAACAGCGAACAGCCGTCAGGACAGAGAGGTCACCGAGAGGATGGGGTCATGAAGCAAACATGAGGGTGGGCATGCTGAACCCCCACAAACCAGGAGAAGCAGTAAACACAAGATAGTGAGATGAAGTGTTCCAAAATAGTTCCCATGGTCCTAAGTGGCTGCATCGTCACGACCAACCGCATCCTTTACACACATCCGAAAACAGGACCTGTTAAACGTGCACGAGTGTCCCAGCCCACTCTGTGAAAGCCATGCAGCAGGGCGTGCCGTGATCCAGCTTCTCTCCTTTTATCATAATGACACATGAGGGAACGCTTCCAACTGCGCGCACTTCAAAATAAAAGGGTAAGAAGGCACTTTTGGGAGGAGAGGTTCATTACGGAGTGTTTATATGACTTTAGTAACACCGCGTCCTTTAATAGTCTTGCTCATCGAGCCACGCCAAGGATGCAGTGATGAGCTTATGGTTTGTTTCTCTCTGCCGTGTTGGGAATCGCAGTCGTACGTTTGTTGTACATTTCATTACTGTCCTGCACGCTTGTGTGATCTGCTGGTGGCAACAGTCAAGCAACAGCTAAAAGTTAAGTAAATTAAAACGAAGCAGGACGGAACCCATGGTTCTGTGGCATCATCAGTCTGCAACCAGATTCAGTAATCACTTTAGTTTAACACTGAAGTGAGTGGCGTCGTCGTGAAAGTTTAATAAAAAAGAGCAAACAGAATGAACTACAGCAGTCTGAATAATAAACAGAGCTGACAAACTGGCCAGCAGGGGGAGGAGCACCAAACTCAGTCAATCTCCACTGGTGGCTCGCGGACACCTTGTAAATATCCATCCATCATCTTCTGCTTTGTCCTCTATTAGGGTCGCGGGGGGGGGGGGGGGGT
>JAFMOD010000188.1:691881-703342 GCA_019802435.1 Corydoras maculifer
GGGGGGGGGGGAATCCTCCATGTGCTGACATTTAAAGGCAGATCCTTCACTTATAAAATAGAACGAGGGGCGAGCGAGAGACGAGAAAATCATGAGCTGCCAAGTCTTTAATCAGGAGTTAAAGGGCGAGCGGGACGTTCATAAAGGTTCCTGATGCCATTTCAGACTCTGTGAGCCAAGAGGACAAAAGTATTAGGACACACCCCTTTATTACTGTAATCAGGTTCTTCATTCAGCCTCATCGCACGGAATGATTATTCTGTATGGGGTCCTCAGCACATCCATCTCCATCTGAGTGGGGTTTCCATGTTCTTCCCGATTCCACTGGGTTCCCCAGTTTTAGTCCAAAAACACAGATTCAAGGTGAATTATTCATTCATCCATCATCTTCCGCTTCATCCTCTATTAGGGTCGCGGTTGGGTTCCCCATGCCCATCCAGGGGAGAACGTCTCGGGCGCTGGGCAGATACACCCAGGACAGGGCGCCAATCCATCGCTGGGCATACGCTCACTCACTCACACAGATACACTCTATATGGGGCAATTTGGAGAACTCCGTTGACTTGATCCATGTTTTTGGACTGTGGGAGGAAACCGGAGAACCTGGAGGAAACCCACGCGGACATGGGGAGAACATGAAAACTTCACCCTGATGGGGATTCAAACCGGGAAACCCTAGTGCTGAGAGGCAAAACCGTGCCGCATCAAGGTGAATTAGCTGCTCTAAATTGCCTCATATAGTCTGTGTGTACGTGTGTGTGGGTGAGTGTGTGGTGTCCCGTTACGGATGGACGGATCTGTCCAGCAACCGAAACATCCGCTACTAAATGGGAAAGGGACCCCCCGCGCAACCCTAGTAGAGGGTTAAACGGTCAAAATAACGTGATGAGATGCTTTTAACTTTGTGGGAACAACTTTGGGGAACCCTCCTCCCCCCCGCTGCAGCATGACTGAGCACAAAGCACACTCCATAAAACCTCAGTGAGATGAACTGACTGACCCTCAGAGCTCTCAACCTCAAACCTCAGTCTGAAACGTTGGGATGAAACAGGATTTTGGAGGAATAAACAAAACCATGACAAGTTAGCGAGACATTCTGGATTGGAAGCTGCATTCGTTCACCGCACTGCTGCCACATGAAAGACAACCAACAATGTTCCAAACAGACGGAACCTTTGCTTAAAAGGTGTGAATCCTAACGTCTGAAAGCATAAAAGTTTGTGAATCAGCATTTAAATTCGTTTGGGTATCAAAAAAATAAAAATAACTAAATCTAAGGAGGCGGCACGGTGGCTTAGTGGTCAGCACGTTCGCCTCTCAGCGCTAGGGATTCCCGGTTCGAATCCCCATCTGGGTGGAGTTTCCATGTTCTCCCCGTGTCTGCGTGGGTTTCCTCCGGGTTCTCCGGTTTCCTCCCACAGTCCAAAAACATGGATCAAGTCAACTCAATTCTCCAAATTGCCCCATATAGAGTGTGTGTGTGAGTGAGTGTGGGCCCAGTGATGGATTGGCGCCCTGTCCTGGGTCTATTTGCCCAGCGCCCGAGACGTTCTCCTCTGGATGGGCATGGGAAACCCCACCGCGACCCTAATAGAGGATAAAGCGGAAGATAATAAATGAATAAATCTGAGGAATTCCAGAGGAATAATAAGGAAAATAAGAGTTTAATCACGTAAAAAACGAAGCATGTGTTAGGACGGCGAGAGTCGATGACCATGGGTCTGCAGGCTCATGTGGGAGTCATGAACTTCTTTCAGAATAAGCAGCAAAGTCCATGTCATTTTTATAATAAATATTACATTCTTTTTATTATAGATCATACATTTTTAAAACTCATTACATTAAACGCTGCAGCTCTACCACTGAAAGGGTCGTTATTTAAATTCCCTGCGTCTCAACATCTGAACCACCAATGTGTTTTTTGATTTAAAATTCAAGCCTCTTTAATACTATTTATAATTTTAAAAAAACAACCCATTACCAAAGACTTACAAAAAAAATAATACAGATACGTCCTCATGAACATTTAATGTAGGAAACATTTATTTAAAGCTCGTGTCACTAACCCCTGACGTCAACGCTCTCTTAAGACTCGCTTAAGACTCGCTTTAGACTCGCTTAAGACTCGCTTAAGACTCGCTTAAGACTCGCTTAAGACTCGCTTAAGACTCTCATTAGACTCTCATAAGACTCTCATAAGACCAAACAGTGAATGTAAAAGTCTTTTTTATATCTGCATGGACTCCTGTGGTTCCAGTTTAAAGAAGCCTTGTGCAGAGAGGCATTAAAACCCTGACAGCTTTGCTGAAACCTCAGAGCAGATTCAGGATGCTGATTGGAGGAGATGTCACCTCGTCCATATGGTAGCACTTTAAAGCCACACTGCTCAGAACAGCGGCACGCCTGCAGGACTCTGTGACTCTACAGCCACAACTGACCAGGTCTGAGTTCCTCAGGACCTCCACAACTCTGACCTCCACCGTCTGTGGGGTGGAATCGGGAGTCTTGTTAAATGTGTGTGGTAATGAGTGTGCTGTGGAACCTCGTCTCTGAGGTGCAGAACAGAGGTGGTTGGTGATGCGTGTATGATGAGGCGGCGCACTGACGGGAAAGGAACGAGCAGCGGGAGTTTAAACAAGAGTGTGGTCATTAAAATATCACTGAAGAGATGAACAGACGGCTTCATTATTATAACACTATATTGTCTGGTGTTGAGGTTATACACAAAAAAAAAAAAAAAAAAAAAAAAAAAAAAAAAAAAAAAAAAAAACACACCAACACAGACACACACACAGAAAAATTGGACATGCATAGCCAAAAATACATACAAAAAACAACACAGACACAAAAATACACATACAGACACTTGGACATGCAAATAGCCAAAAATACTTACAAAAAACAAAACACACAGACACACACAAGACAACACACAGACAAACACAGAAAAACCTCTGGCATGCGCACACACACACACACACTCATTGTCTGTAGTCTGTTTGAACATCAGAGTGAATATGAAAGGGCAGATTTATCAACATCTGTGAAGAGAAGTGACATGAAGTTTGTTCTTAAACACTTTGAAGACACTTCCTCCTTCAAGGCTCCACCACACAGAGCAGCAGGACCCCCGTCCCCCGGGGCAGCTACCACTCCACTTTCATTCCTCCCCTCATCCTCACATGGATGCCGGGAGGGAGGAGAGAGATGAAGCCGCAGTGAGGAAGCTAGGGATCTGGGAACGCTTTCATGAGCATCGACATGCCGCCAAACACCGGGAGACTCCTCCTCCGCCGTGATGAAGAGGGTGAGTGAGTCAGTGCTGATGCGGTGGATGAAATTCAGAACGCCACCTTTACACCGGGATTAATTAACTGCAGATCAGACGTGACGCTCTGTTTTACAAGAGAAGGGGACGTGTCCACATCTGGAACCGTACTGTAGACGTAAGGAGGGTGTGGTAGCTCAGTGGTTTGGGTGGTGGCTTTAAATCATAAGGCTGAGGGTTCAAATCCCAGGTCTACTGAAGTGACCAATGTGAGTCTTGAGCAATACCCTTAACCCTCATTGTTCCAGGGGGCGCTGTACCAAACCTGTGTTCTGATCTCAACCATGTTGGGATATTTGTAAGTCGCTTTGGTTGATAACCAAATATAAACGTAATGTAAACGTAGTTCTGCAGTTCATCTGGACTCACATGAAGACGGTATTATTTGGATGGAGATCCACACACGGTGATGAATACAAGACCGGCGGTACGATGCCGTCACTCACCTGGAACGCTGATGCGGGCGGTGCGACTGATGATGGTGCCCAGGTTCTCGATGGTGGCCACACACTGATAGACTCCCTCATCCGGTTTGTTCTGGACGGAATGCACCACGCTGCTGATGTACAGCGAGCCGTCGGGGAGCAGGCGCCTGCGCTCGCCGCCCGTAGCCAGGTTCAGGTACGTGCCGTCCTTCTTCCACTCCACCCTGACCGGCGCGTCACTCTGCACCGAGCAGTTCAGCACTGCGGGGGCACCGCGCACCGCCAGCACATCCTCCGGCTCCACCGAGAAGCTCAGCCGCGTGAACGCCGTCACGGACGGACCTGAACACACGGAACCAGAGAGTTAGACTAGTGTGTGTGTTTGCGTGCGTGTGTGTTTGTGTGTGTGCGTGTGTGTGCGTGTGTGCGCGTGCGCGTTTGAGTGAGTGTGTGTGTGTGTGTGTGCGTGCGTGCATGTTTGTGTGTGTGTGTGTGTGAGTGTTGGGGTGCGTGTGTGTTGGTGTGTGTGTGTGTTTGATCCATGGGCATTTACAATTCTCTCTATCCAGAACTTTAGATTCTATCATATTCCACTGATGTCAGACATCATTCACCTGCAAACCTGCCAAAAATATGCAGACGCCTGCACTTCACCCCGACATAATGACCTCATGTTTAAACCAGGAATGAACTTGAGAACACGCTGGAAACTTATTATGGTGGACAACACGACTGGCTCACAATCGATGTTCTAATTCATTGCGCACCATCATAGTAAAGGTGAAATAGGGGTCTGTCTCCTGAAGACAATCTATACTGTTATTTTATTGATTATTATAGAACCTCAAAATAACCAAACGCACATTTGTGAGGTCCTGAAAATGCAGATACAAGAAGCTCAGAGGTTGGCGCCCCATAAGCAAGCGCAGCACCTCTACAGAATATACCAGCACAGTAACACTGCAGTTCAAACGTCTTGATCCCCCACCATAGCGAGGCGCCTGCATGGTGGCGGAACATATGGCCATCTTTCATGTCGAGGGAACAGGCCAATCTGTCGTGGTTGGACGGTGCTGCGATGAGAGACATGGCGGTGCATCCTTGACCCCAGAGGGGCAAGACGTCTGGAAAATAAGAGTGTCGCCTCGATGAGAACGAGTCCTTACTCTCTGTCAACAAAGAGCCACCGTCAGCGCCGAGGCTGAGAGAGCAGTAAAAAATAAAAAAATAAAAATAAATTAATTAAAAAAAAAAGATACAGAGGACGAATGATGAGAACCATGGAACTGAGCAGAAATACAGTCCCAGTTAGTTTGGACACGCCCCCTTCTTTCTCCACGCTCCCCACTTACCATACAGATGGAGTTTGTAGTTCTACAATTACAGACTGTAGTCCATCTGTGTTCTTTGTTGTTGGTTCTCTGTTCTCTGTTGGTCAGGAGCATCACAGAACAGGTATCATTTGGGTGGTGGATTGTTTATTGTCAGTTCTGCAGTGACACTGATGTGGTGAGGGGGTTTTAGTGCAGCATTGCTGCTGGAGTTTCATTTAAACACCTCAGTCACACTGCTGGGATAGGAATAATGCACCCACCAAATAATCCCTGATCTGTGGTGGTTCTATTGGGGTTCTGACCATTAGAACAGAGTAAAGGAGACGTACACAGTATGTACTGTAGAACACAAACAGATGAACTACAGTCTGGAATTATAGAACTACAAAGTCCAGCTTTACAGAAAGTGGAACTGTGGACAGTAAGTGGAGCGTGGGAGCGTGGGTTAGTGTCAGTCATTACAAAGTGGGCGTGTCCAAACCGCAGACAGGTACTGTATGTAATTGTTTTGTTTAAGTGAACAGGGGCAACCTCTATCCCGCACCCTGGACTCAAGGGTCCAAACTGGAAACCGTATTAAAACCCCCCACCCCAACAGCTACCCAGCTACCACACCCCCATGTGTGCAGTTCCGCATGGACAGCAGACTGCAGGAATCGATTCTCCAGCCGTCCAGCGTTCATATACGATACCAGCATCCCGTTACACCGTCAGCTGCAGCATCCGCAAGGGAATCCACCACATCGGATGATTTCCCGCAGACGGTCTGACAGCCATTAGACGGGCAAAACACAGAGGCCTCGCCTGCCGGAAAACCATCTCCGCTGAAAGATCCGTCTGCTAATGAGCTGGAGAAAAAGCAGGCCGACCCAAATCACTAAGTGAGCTTTAATGTCCCCTCAGCGGGGTGTGCTTTCTGCAGCGGGTGCCCCGTTCAGCCACCATGGTATGTTCTGCTACAAATCTAAACTACAGCCCCATGGCTGTTCACATCATCATCACGACACAAACAGAAAACAGAGCTCCACGTCCGCTCCATACACAAACACGCCTCCTCAACACCGCTCTCAGGATTTAAGATTATAATCCAGAGAACAAACACTCAGGCAATCAGAGGTCTCGTCTCCGTACGGATCACCAAGATCTCTACAATGTGTGACTTCTTTTTACCCCAGCGATGGGATTCCAGCACATTGATAAGGGGGGGGGGGGTCCCTCAAGATGCTCATGGGTTGCCATGGAGAGATTTCCTGACACTCTTCACAAGCAGTGGGGGGGGGGGGGGGGGAGTCACATCCAATCACTCTACACAATGATGCCTTTCAATGTGCATCCAGTGAATGTGAGCGAGGTTTTCACCTGTCAATCAAGCATCAGATATCACAACCTAACCCTCAACATGTTGAGCAGGCTCCACCCACAGTTTCAAAACATGGATTCAGGTTGAATTGGCTGCTCTAAATTGCCCCTACAAAGAGTGTGTGAGATGTATGAAATATTCATTAAGTGGTGGCAGTGTTAACATTATTGCCTCTCTGTGCTAGAAATCTGGGTGGAGTTTGCATGTTCTTCCCCGTGTCCGCGTGGGTTCCCTCTGGGTTCTCCGGGTTTTCCTTGAATATGGATTTAAGGTGAAATGGCTGGTCTTAATCGCCGATATCTGAATTGTCCCCGGTCGGCACGGTGGCTTAGTGGATAGAACGTTCTCCTCTCAGCACTAGGGATTCCCGGTTCGAATCCCCATCTGGGTGGAGTTTCCATGTTCTCCCCGTGTCCGTGTGGGTTTCCTCCAGGTTCTTCGGTTTCCTCCCACAGTCCAAAAACATGGATCAAGTCAATTGAATTCTCCAAATTGCCCCCTATAGAGTGTGTTTGTGCGAGTGAGTGTGTGCCCAGCGACAGATTGGCGCCCTTTCCTGGGTGTATCTGCCCAGCACCCGAGACGTTCTCCCCTGGATGGGCATGAGGAACCCCCCTGCAACCCTAATATGGGATAAAGCGGAAGATAATGAATGAATGAATTGTCCCCATATAGTGTGTATGTCCAGTGATGGACAGCCACCCTGTCCTGGTCTCCTGGGAGTAAATCCAGTTATTGCCCCGGAGGCAAATCAGGATCTTGTATTGAATAAAGTGCAGTTATTGGATGACGATGCAGAGAGTTGAGTAGTGGAGTTCCATGGGCTCACTTGAGTTGGCTGAACAGCAGATGAGTTATAAAGATCTGGACCAGGTCTGAGGCTCGATCCTACAGGACAGAAAACTGGAACAGGATGAGGGCGTGGACAGTCGACTCAGTCACTCCGTCTACGTACGGCTCACGCCACAATTCAGCGTTTACCGTCATGAGCCAAGCAATAACAGATACTGCGTGCCAACAGCTCCCCCTCAGGCAGGAAAAACCTGGCAGTTCCCCTGAAGATGAAAGCGGGCAGTAATTCCTGCTTGGTTCTGACAGAACGGCGAAGCTGCAGCAGGAGAAAGAAGGTAATGATGAAAGATAATGGTTCAGGATTTAATTAATCTCTCCGTCTCCTCGGGGGAAGGCGAGCGCTCCAGAAATCGCTGCTCCGCCCCAGACGCCACGTAAGATGTTTCCAATTAGAATCGGGATAAGTAAGATCTCAACGCTGTCAGGCGTGATGTGGAATAACTCGGGTTCGAAAGTCTGCGCCGTCTTATCGGGAGGCTGTGAAAAGCCTTTGTGTCCGTTATCACTGACGCCCGCCAACGAGACGAGGAGAGATATGAAGGCATTGTGTTCCCGTAAATAAGCTCCTGAGTTCTGGGTGTGTGCGGTTCCTCCACCTGCACCGCTCAGCCCAAAGTATGTGGACGGCAAAGAGACACAGCACATGAGGTTCATCCCTGAACCTTATGGTTGGAGTTAGAAAACGGGTCATCGGAGCAGTCATGGGCTTCAAGATTCAAGACTCAAGAAAATTTTATCATTATTAATATCACATTGTTACATGAGATAGTAACCAAATTATGGGTCACAATTACCCTGTTATTTAAATTTAAATTTTGAAGAAGAGAATTACACATATCACTATGTGAAATATAATATAGTAAACCACTATGAATATATATATATATATATAATAAACCACTAAAAATATATATAACTGTAAATATAATATATAAATATATGTATATACAGTATATAATAATAAATTTGAGTATATGTATATATATATATATATATATATATATATATATATATATATATATATATATATATATATATGGGCGGTGGCTTAGTGGTTAGCATGTTCTCCTTTCAGCACTAGGGAGTCCCGGTTCGAATCCCCATCTGGGTGGAGTTTCCATGTTCTCCCCGTGTCTGCGTGGGTTTCCTCCCATAGTCTAAAAACATGGAACACGTCAAATGAATTCTCCAAATTGCCCCCTATAGAGTGTGTCTGTGTGAGTGAGTGTGTGCCCAGTGATAGATTGGCGCCCTGTCCTGGGTGTATCTGCCCAGCGCCCGAAACTTTTTCCCCTAGTTGGGCATGGGGAACCCCACCGCGACCCTAGTAGAGAATAAAGCAGAAGATAATGAATGAATGAAAATATACACTATATATAAAAGTAGTATAAAATAGAACAGATATAAATATAGAATATAAATATAAAATATAAATGTAGCAGCATATAAAAGTGTGTGAGATGAGATGAAGAGGTATTTTGGTGGAGTGATGATAATGTGTGAATGTCTTGTTAGATGGAGTTTGTGAGTCTTACAGCTTCTGCTATGAAGTCTGTTTGTTTTGCACTTAATGCTCCGCAGTCTCCTGCCTGAGGGGAGCCGAACAAAAAGTGGGTGTGCTGGGTGAGTGGGGTCCTTCATGACGCAGGAGGCCCGTTTCCTGTATCTGGAGGTGTAGATGTGGTTAAGAAGCCAGTCTTGCGACCTGAAGGTCCACGGTTTGATTCCTGATCCCACTGAGCACTATGGCTGAAGTGCACTTGGGCGAGGCACCGAACCCCAATCGCCATAAACAGGGCTACCCATCGCTCCAGACACGTGTGCTCGCTTTACTCAGTGTGTGTGTATGAGTGTGTTGAACTGCACGGAGGGGGTAAATGTGGAAAGTTAGGGGCCTTGCTCAAGGGCCCACATAACAGAAATATAACCTGGTTTTCCAAACGCTCCAAAACTCGATGAAAAGCCTTCTGATGAGACCAAAAGAGGAACTCAACTAGTTAGCCACAGCTACACGATAAACCCAGGTCTTTAAAATTGTATGTGCATTGTTCTTAGTTGTATTTCAAGATACGAAGGACAACAGGAAGAGGCCTTCCCCATACTGCTGCCACATGGAGGCATGAAAATAACAAGGAACCACGGTGTAACAGCTCTCTGAGACGACAGGGAAAGTGGTGCTGCCAACACATTCGTTTCTTACTGCCATGGCAACCCAGATAATAATCACCATCAGTAAACTCCCGGGTGCACTGCCTCAGGCAGGTGGCGCTCTGTCAGCGAGATGAATGAATTCTCAGAGTCCTGGGGTGCAGGGTGTAACCGCACCTGTGTCATACCCCACCTGCCACAGTGTGGGGCCGCAGTAGCTGACAGGCTCGGAATGAAGAAGCCAGAGGTGGCGCAGCCGTCGATCCGGGGGAAGTGAGCAGCCGCAGGAACGAGACGAGCCACATAATTCACGGATATAAGAAATATGCTGCACGTCCCTCCCGCTGAGACGAGAGTGACGGGATAGCACTCAAACTGACGAGCCGTCTGTCGAAGAGGATGAATACGGGCTGAAATCATGGTGGGCTATTAGTAAGCGCTTCCACCAGACACAGAAGTTAGAAATATGTGGACATCCCTCTGAATCCAAAGGCTCCAGGCTGGAGGACCATGGATATTAATACAGAGACACGTTGTCCTCTCAGCGCTGGAGATCCAGGTTCGAATCCCGATCTGGGTGGAGTTTCTGTGTACTCCCCGTGTCTGTGTGGGTTTCCTTCCACTGTCCAAAAACATGGTTTAAGGTGAATTGGTTGCTCTAAATTGCCCCTATATAGTGTCTGAGTGTGTGAGTGAGTTCCCAGCGATGAATTGGCAACCCGTCCTGGCTATGTCTGCCCAACGCCCAAAATGTTCCCCCTGTAGATGGTCTTGGGGAACCCTCTCAGAAACCTAGCATGGCATTAAGTGGATAAATGACGGATGACGAGGGTTCTGATATTTCTGTTGAATGATCGCCACTTCAAAAGAGTGAAGATCACCACACTTTCAGCTTTACCTCAGATACGTACCATGATGCATTATGGGAGGAGTTACGCCAGTGGTGTAGGTCCAGGTATTAATATACAGGGTCTGTTCCAAAAGTTCCAATGAAATATTAAAGGGTGTGACCTTTTTTTTTTTTTGGCTCTGCAGTGTGTACACACACACACACACACCCCATTGTGCTGAGTTGGACAGCTCTTTTTTCTTCCAGCTGGAACCAGTTGAAGGGAAGTCAATCTTATCAGTATGATTTATCACTCGTGCACAAACACAGAACATTTAAACGGTTCCTGACTGACAGCTGGCAGCCTCTGAATACCTGCGTCATTTCACATCACACTGACGCAAAGTCAACGCTTGACTCTGCTGCAAAAACATTTCTTCTCAGAGCGTTATTGATCAGTGCAGCGACCAGCGGTTTTGCCCAGAGGTGTTAAACATTGTTATTAGCCGAGATCCTGCAGCTTCATTATGAAGGACTGTACAGACCGAGCGAGGCAGGACCTCCACCCCTCACCTCTCTGCACCCCTCACCTCAGTGCACTCTGCACCGTGATGGAGATCAGCTTCAGGGTGCGAGTGATCGATGTGATCAGTATCAGGTGCTTTAAGTGCTCGTCGAGAGACTGCAGATCAACCGGTGTTTCAACAGTTTCACTGAAGTGAAGGGATTTCAGATTCGGGTGGTGGATTTGATGTTGAAGAGAACCTTTTAGAACCTTCTGTTATGATTTAGGAGTTCATGGTTGATCTATTCAGCTCAGACAACACAGACAGATGAGACTTTACATTAAAACTGTAATGGCTTTCACAGATGGCTTATCAAATACCTGAATTGGAAAGTTGAGTTATTCATGTTCTAGTTAAAGCAATGTGGCATATATAGATATACACACACATATACAGTGGGTTGCAAAAGTATTCATACCCCTTGAACTTTGCCATATTTTGTCACATTACAACCACAAACATAAATATATTTCACTGGAATTTAATGTGAAAGACCAACACAAAGTGGTATACAATTGTGAAGTGGAATGAAAGTTATACATGAATCAACAATTTTTTTACAAATAAAAAACTGAAAAGTGCGATGTGCAAAATTATTCAGCCCCCCTGAGTCAATACT
>JAFMOD010000188.1:703532-756032 GCA_019802435.1 Corydoras maculifer
GTTGCACTCAGGGAAAAGGGGGCTGAATAATTTTGCACATCGCACTTTTCAGTTTTTTATTTGTAAAAAAATTGTTGATTCATGTATAACTTTCATTCCACTTCACAATTGTATACCACTTTGTGTTGGTCTTTCACATTAAATTCCAGTGAAATATATTTATGTTTGTGGTTGTAATGTGACAAAATATGGAAAAGTTCAAGGGGTATGAATACTTTTGAAACCCACTGTGTATATATATATATATATATATATATATATATATATATATATATATATATATATATATATATATATATATATATATATATATATACACACACACACACATATACACACACACACACACTATATGCACACATTTTATATGCACACACACACAGACATACCATACATACTCCCACCCCCCGACACACACACACACTTCGTACTTCAGTTCACTAAACATAGTCTCAATATCATCAGAATTTAACTGGAGACTTCATTTACACCGTTGGACATTTGATTCCCGCGCCGTTCTTATAAACAGAAGCTGCTGACGCTGAGCCGAGCTGAGTGAGAGAGCCGCTAAGGAAGGATGCCGGCGTTCCGTGAATCCCAGCGTTCCCTCTGCCACGTGGACTGACGGAACACAGCTGAGACGCGAGCATGTGCGAGTGAAGTGGAGGCTAACAGCAGGTGCTTCGTAGCTAACGAGGACACCAGCAGAATACAGACCAGCCTCTCTGACATCTGTTACCCCGGTGCCGCGAGTAAGTGCATACGTGCGAGCACATTCGTGACGGACTGTTAAGACATGACTCGCTTTCCCGCCCTCCACAATCCCACTCTGATTTATTCTGTTCATAATCCACAGCACCTGCTCCACCTGCCACCAGGAACACGCTGGATAACCAAGGAAGGGAGAGATACATGCTGAAATAAACCTCAGCTTATAACGCTTTAATGGTTCCTCAGGTTGCCCAATGAGGAAGGAACCCCCACAAAAACCAAATCTAGTTCAGATTTATTTATAATCCCACACAGAGCAGTCGTAGAGTTGGGGTTAAAGAACCTGAAGATCCTTGGATCGATTCCTGGTCCCAACAAGCACTCTGGAATGCCCTTGGGAAAGGCATCTAACTCCAATTGCCCCCAGTCATCATGTACGGGGCTGCCCATTGCTCCAGACACATGTGCTCACTTCACTTAGTGTTTATGTGTGTGTGTTCACTGCATGGATGGATTAAATGTGGGACACACATTCCTCTGTATGCAAATCATTCATTCATTCATTATCTTCCGCTTTATCCTCTATTAGGGTCGCGGGGGGCGGGGGGGGGTGTTTCCCCATGCCCATCCAGGGGAGAACGTTTCGGGCGCTGGGCAGATACACCCAGGACAGGGTGCCAATCTATCACTGGGCACACACACACACAGACACGCACACATACACACTCTATATGGGGCAATTTGGAAAACTCAATTGACTTGATCCATGTTTTTGGACTGTGGGAGGAAACCCACGCAGACATGGGGAGAACATGGAAACTCCACCCAAATTGGGATTCGAACCGGGAATCCCTAGCGCTGAGAGGAGAACATGCTAACCACTAAGCCACCATGCCGCTGTATGCAAACCAGCTCACTTGAACTCACTTAAACTCTCACCTTGGATTCATTTCTGAGGTTCAGGTCGCAGCGTTTTCTAAAGCTGCTTTGAGTCAGTGTTCGGTGATAAACTCACTATTTTGGGACATTAATGATACGATAATCTGAGTGCCATGAGGAACAAGAATCAACAGTTTAATCTGACCCCGTGGAGGACCATCAGCGCAGCTGGCACTGGTAGAGGAAGGATTAGGTGGAGGAACATGACCACGCTGATGAGCTGCAATCGATTTCCCGGTGTTCTTTATTCATTCACCTTTAATACAACAGCTTGGGACGGAGCACTAATCTGATACAGCTAATACCATCAGAGAATCCGCATTCACAGCTCACCAAGAGAAGGGGGTCACGCCGCCGGTAATCAGGACGTTGGGACGGCCCGGAATCCGATTTGCTGATATAAAGTGATAAGACGGTAAAACGTATGGTATGCCTGGGTCAGACCGAGCCGGGGCGATGCAGGCCTTCAGCACATACCATGGGCACATGTATACAGTCTGCAGCCTCAGTAAAAAGATCCCAAAATGGAAAAGAGGGCGTTAGTCAGCACATAGAAGCCCTTCATCAGGCGCCACGCTAACCACAATCTGGTGGGAAGCTTTTCTCTGCATTCCTGCTTTTGAGAACAGCCAGCGTTCGGGAGTTCAGAGCGGTGAAGCTGCTGAATCAGGACGGTGGAGAAGTGATGAGGATAAAAAAGGGACTAGGTAATTATTATTAATGACCTCTGGACTCGCAGGGGCATCTGTGGAGCAGCACAGTCAGTCATCTTTCCTCCCTCCACCCACGAGACTCCTTGCTTATAAGCATCTATTCATTATTTGTTGCAGGAAAGTCCTGATCCACCACTCGGCGCAGCTTAAGGGCTGAGACGGCTACGGTTTCATGGTTGGGTTACGCTTGTTTACAGCGAGGTGGTTACCTAAGTGGCATGTACGCACCGTAACGGGATTTACAGACTGGATCGGATTTAAGATACGAGGAGAACCTGTGATACTTTGTTGGTGCCATAAAGCAGATCAGTGTGGCCATGCAATCTAATACATGGATATAAGTATATAAGTTTGGACACAGGGTGGCTCGGTGGCTTAGTGGTTAGCATGTTCTCCTCTCAGCACTAGGGATTCCCGGTTCGAATCCCCATTTGGGTGGAGTTCCATGTTCTCTCCATGTCTGCGTGGGTTTCCGCCGGGTTCTCCGGTTTCCTCCCACAGTCCAAAAACATGGATCAAGTCAATTGAGTTCTCCAAATTGCCCCATATAGAGTGTGTTTGTGTGCGTGTCTGTCTGAGTGAGTGTGTGCCCAGTGATAGATTGGCGCCCTGTCCTGGGTGTGGCTAATATAGGATAAAGCGGAAGATAATGGATGGATGAAGTTTGGACACGCCCAATTCTTGCTCCATTCTCCGTTTTCTCCACTTATCATATAGATGGAGTTTGTAGTTCTACAATTACAGACTGTACTCCATCTGTGTTCTTTGTTGTTGTTAGTCCCCTGTTGGTTCTCAGGAGCATCAGAGAACAGGTATCATTTGGGAGGTGGATTGTATATTGTTAGTGCAGCAGTGCTGCTGGAGTTTCATTTAAACACCTCAGTGACACTGCTGGGATAGGAACCAAATAATCCCTGCTCTGTGGTGGTACTATTGGAGTCCTGACCATCAGAACAGAGTAAAGGGGACGTACACAGTATGTACTGTAGAACACAAACAGATGGACTACAGTCTGGAATTATAGAACTACAAAGTCCATCTTTACAGGAAGTGGAACTGAGAACATGGACAATTAGTGATTTACATGTTCTGTGTGGGTTTTCTCCGGGTTCTTTGGTTTCCTCCCACAGCCCAGAAACACGGATTCTAGAAGGGTTCTGAGAAAGAGCTCGGCGTGTGGTGGTGCAGGTAAGACGGTATCACTCAGACTGCGGTGCAACAGAATGAGAGTTTTTCTGGAGTAAATTATTCATAGCTGTGTTTCACTCGGTGTCAGCAGCTCCACTGGATGTGATGATATTTATGGAGCCACAGATGTGTGTGTGTGTGTGTGTGTGTGTGCACAAGTACACGTAAAAACAAAGAACAAAGCTGAACAAAATGAAGATGATGAGAAGGAAAGCGTAACAGTCTGATAAATGAGGGGGTGATCATATGGATTCAATAAGAAGAACATGAGCGAGCGCCTCCATAAATCTTGGTTCTGAAGGTTCTGTTCCACAGAAACGACGGAATATTGACTCTCGGGTGAGCGCTCGACGTTTGCTGCGTGGAGGCTGGACGGTAAATTGCATTTCACATGCTGAATGAAGTCGCGCGGTGGGACAAACTCCGTGATTGGAGACGCGCATCTCATTCATCAATCTGCTGCTGATGCTGCAGTCACCACAGAACGTTCCAGCAACACAGAGACAACATAAAGAACCAATACAGCAACTCAGTAACACACACGTCCTAAACACACACCCTATGGTGCGTGTTGTGTGTGTGTGTGCGCGTGTCTGTCCACCCCCCTCACACAGCGGGACAGTGACGCTCAGAGAGACACACAGACCGACGCTCAGATGGACACAGATGTACACGGACAGATGCTCAGAGACACACACGTGGACAGAGACGCTCAGAGAATGCACACAGACAGTCGCAAGAGAGACACACAAGGACAGATACACACACGGACAGAGACGTGCAGAGACACGCACACAGACCGTCGCAAGAGACGCAGATATAGAGACGCACACAGACAGAGAGACACACGGACAGAGACACGTACAGGGAGAGGCGCTGAGAGACACACACGGACAGAGACACGTACAGAGAGACACACATCGTCAGAGACGCACATGGACAGAGAGAGATTCAGAGAGCGCAGGGACAGAGACACGCGCACACGGACAGACATGGAGAGATATGCATAGACACATGCGCCATCAGTTTGCCCCCTTCCCTCTTCGTAACCACCTTTAAATAAGGAATAGACATTCCATGGAAATTCCTAAAATGACCTCCAACCCCCCGACAGCAAACTGTGCCCATGAAGAGGACAGTGTAAACACACACACACTTCCGACAGCGTGTTATGGAGTTGTTTGATGAGTTTTCGAGGCAGTATATTACAAACTAATCTGCAACGCATCTGCAACGAGTCCCTCCATGACGGAGCCCAGGGACACAAACAGAACCGAAAATTTACACAAATGTGTTCAGGTAGGTGGCGGATCGAGCCTGTCTTCCTGCTGCAGGCTTTAATAATGAGGGAGTAAGAGAGGGAGGGCAGGGGGCGAACAATTACCCCGTCATTCCCATGAAAACGGGCTTAACAACCGGCTGTTGCACCGACAGCTCGGCAGTGAGATAGAGCAACAATCAGGGGATTTGATTAATAACCAAATTAATTGGTTAATGACGAGCCCGTATCGGCGCACGCGACAAAGCCGCTGACGTCTCGCGATGCTGTACGACAGAAGCAGGAAATCAGCGTGACAGCTAACCAAATATATGGAAATGAAACTGCGACGCAAAGCCAGAGCAGCGCGGGAGCTGAGGCACGCCGTCAATCTGCTCAGACTGCGGCGAGCAGCTGTTCCCAAAGCAGCCGCGATCACGGTGCGGCGCACCGCCAAAAGTATGTGCACGTCTGCTGTAGGTTTCTCAGTGAGGGTGTTCGGGAACTCGCCCCAAAACAGAGGGACTGGCAACGTTCTGATGGGAATCTGATGATACGGAAAAATACTGTAATGTCTTTTTTTCTTTTTTATTTGAATTATTCAGCCAATGGATGACAGGGGAGAAAAGAGGAGGAAACGAAGAGAGAGAGAAAAAATAGACAACCTAAAAAAAAAAAAAAAAAAATTTTTAAAAGAGAGAGGGGGAAAAAAATAAATAAATAAAAAAATAAAACTATACATACATTCCTATATACATATACCATATTTTCCGGACTATAAGGCGCACCTAAAAGCCTAAAATTTTCCCAGAAATCGGACCTGCGCCTTATAATCCGGTGCGCCTTATACGTGTACTGAGTTCCAAAATCGTGGCGGGCGAGTTACGCCACCGTCTGTGAATGGATTGTGGAGGCCTGGGCTGAGGTTTCTGCTGTAACCGTCGTCCGAGCTTTCACGAAAGCCGGCATCGTTGCTGAACAGCCGCCTGGTGACGAGACGGACTCGGACATTGATGAGGGGGAACACCGGAGTGATCGATAGAGAACCAGCTTTTTAATTCAGACACAGAAGACGAGGACTTTGATGGATTTGTGGAAGAAAAGTGATTAAAATAATGTGTGTTTTGTCAAGTAGTAGAATTAACTTTAATTATAAATCACCGTTTTGCCTTATAGTTGCCTTAAGTGCCTTATAATACGCTGCCGTACAGAATAAGTACCGTACAGAAAAAGAGTCCGTAATTCAGACTGCGCCTTATGGTCCGAAAAATACGGTATACACAGTTATATACACATACATACATATATACAAACATACATTAATACACACACATTATACACACATGCCCCCAGACACACACACACATCCTAATATTGTTAGAAATTGTGTGTGTCTCTTTATGTATGTATGTGCCCCTGTGAGGGCAAGAAACCGCGATGCTCCCCTGACCCAGCGACGGAAAGGGAAAGACCAGGGGGACATTACTGGGACATACTGTAATGTCTTAACGTTTTAACCCTTTAGAGTCTGGAGCCCGACCTGGATGGAGTTTCCATGTTCTCCTGGTTCTACAGTTTCGAGAACATGAAAACTTTACCCAGATCGGGATTCGAACCCGGATCTCCAGCGTTGACATGCTAACCACTACACCACCTACATATAAAAGATGAAGCTAGTAGATAAACGTCTAATTGTAAAGTAATCCAGAAACTACAGTCTCACTGCAGTGCTGAGAATCATCTACCACCCAAATAATACCTATAACAGAACCATAGCAACCTACAAACAGATTACAGTCTGTGAATATAAAACTATTACAACCGCCTTCCACAAGTCCGCGTCACAGAGCGCAGAGGAGAAGCGGTGTCAGTTCATATGTCCTTGTGTAATAAATGGCCGCTCTATTTAATCAAACGCAGGGGCAAACGGGGCAGCAGATGTGAGCCTGACGTATGATTTATGCCCCTTAACCGTAATTGAGATAAGGTTCTGGGCAGCGAGAGCCGCAGTGCATTTTCTGCATTCCTGCGTAGCGCTCGTCCTCCTCAACGCTGAGCGCCAACATCTCCACTTTCATTCATTCATTCATTCATTATCTTCCACTTTATCCTCTATAAGGGTTGCGGGGGGGGGGGGGAGGTTCCCCATGCCCATCCAGGGGAGAACGTTTCGGGTGCTGGGCAGATACACCCAGGACAGGGCGCCAATCTATCGCTGTGCACACACTCACTCACACATACACACTCTATATGGGGCAATTTGGAGAACTCAATTGACTTGATCCATGTTTTTGGACTCTGGGAGGAAACCGGAGAACCCAGAGGAAACCCACGCGGACACGGGAAGAACATGGAAACTCCACCCAGATGGGGTTTCAAACAGGGAATCCCTAGCGCTGAGAAGAGAACATGCCAACCACTAAGCCACCGTGCCGCCCATCTCCACTTTATACTGTTAAAAATCTGTAACCGATCACGGCCCCCAGAGCCCCGGCGGGGTGGATTCAGAGCCGGCGGGATTGATGAGGTAAAGTCAGCTTCTGTTTGTATTTCTCACGCCAAGCGTAAGCGGGACTCAACCCACGCCAACGTTAAACTAATCTAAAGTAAACCTTTGCATTGAGGACTTCGCCAGGCGTGCAGGATAATTACAGGATCCAGCAGCAGCCGCAGCCACAGCCGCAGCAGCGTGCCATGACCTGCACCTCGCGGAGCCTGCACACCCACACAGCACCGAGAACGCCAACGGGCTTCAGACCGACATCATGTCCTGATGACACGGTGGTGGAGCGGGGTGCATGTTCACCCATCAGCACTGGGGATCCTGATCTGGGTGGAGTTTCCATGTTTTCCCGTGTCTGCATGGGTTTCCTCCCAGTCTAAAAACATGGATTCAAGGTGAATTGGCTGCTCTAAATTGCCCTTATATGGTTTGTATTTGTGTGTGAGTGATTGGATTGGTGGGGGCGGCACGGTGGCTTAGTGGTCAGCACTAGGGATTCCCGGTTCGAATCCCTATCTGGGTGGAGTTTCCATGTTCTCCCCGTGTCCGTGTGGGTTTCCTCCGGGTTCTCCGGTTTCCTCCCACAGTCCAAAAACATGGATTCGGGTCAATTGAGTTCTCCAAATTTCCCCATATAGTGTGTGTCTTTGTGAGTGAGTGTGTGCCCAGCGATAGATTGGCGTCCTGTCCTGGGTGTATCTGCCCACAGTTACGGGCAATATGTCCACTTCACTCAGTGTGTGTGTTTCACTAATTCCTCTGTGTGTAAGAACTTTAGGCAGAATAGATCAGGTTATGTATTTATAGATCAGGTTATGTATTTATAGATCGGGTTATGTATTTATACAGGTGAGCTGTTGTGGTGAAAGTGGACAGAACCTGTATTTCTCCAGCCTGAATTGGAAACACGACTGTGTTAATCTCAGTTATATCATAGAACACGGACGACAGCAAATCAAGAGCCCCGTCTGCGATATAGATTTTATATCAGGTCGCATTCGGCGCATACTCATTCACACCACTCCACTCGGCCGCCAAGATATCACTAACGTACTCAGAGAGAAGAGAGAACTCGATAAGAAGAGTTTATTATCGGCTGACGAGGGTCGAAAACAGACGCTAGGCTTGTCTCTCGTCCTCATCATGTGAAATGCATTATGAGGAGGACGGATTCTGTTCATTACGTAGACGTAAGAACTTTATTATAAAACTGTGAGTTCTCATTCGTATCAATGCGTTATTTTAAATCATGCATCAAAAATGGAAATACAGATTAATATAATAGCCGATGCCCGATGAGCACTGAACCCGTTACGATTGTTGTTTATAAATAATGTTCTGTCATTTGGCCACTAGATGGCCGTTTTTGATCAATGGAGAAGCCGATATCGGATATTACTCTCCGATCAGTGTTCACTTTTAAAAAACGGACTAGATTACATCGCGGAAGACCAGATTAGGAATAATTTTCATTAAGATTTAACTTTAGTCCTAAAACCCCCGCATGCCTGTTAGATCATATCTGGCCACCCACCTCCACCCATTTATCACCATGACAACACACATTCCTCGAGTTCCTGCATAAAAGAGGAACTGCTTTAGTTCCAGCTTCCCAAGTTCTCAATATGAGTCAAAGCTATGCGGTCCTAACCATGTTAAGAGTTTATGGAGCTTCAGCTGTGTGTGTGTGAGAGAGAGAGAGAGAGAGAGCAAGAGAGAAAAACACCTGCTTGCATGGCATGTGTCCAAGCAGGTGACTATTATATTTAGTAAACAGACCCCCCCCCCACACACACACACACACAATTATTGACCCAATGTTAATTTTTTTTTCTATTTTTTTAAATTTAATACCCAGCTGAAGCATGTGTGTATAAAATGTAAAGCCGTTGTTTATTGTGTGGTTGGTGGATTTGGTTGGGCAGCATGTTGGCACAGTGGTTAGTCCTCCAGCCCCACAAAAAGATGGCCCTGGGTTCAATTCCCAGATTCCATCTTCTATCTGCATGTCCTCCCTGTGCATGAATGGGTTCTCTCAGGTCCTCACGCTCTGAGTGCTGACATCTTTGCTCCAAACATCCAACTGAAATAACTGAGGAGTTCTCATTAAAAAACCAAAAAAAAAAAAAAAAAAAAACACTTAGCAACTCAAAGGCTGTTAGAAGCTCAATTAACGATGAAAGTCTTGCGATTAATTGCAATGCTTTCAGAACCGGGTGTCCAGTGACGAGCTTCATTTCATCCACAAAGTGAAGCTAATTATTGGAGAAGACACATGCGCCTGGAGGAGCTGAAGGTGAAACAAGGAAATAAACAAGATGGAGATATAATTACTGAAAACAACAGACGAGGTTTAAAGAGCCGAGCGGAGGACTGGATTCAGGAAGACGTGCATGTGATCGGCTGGAGTCGCATCACCTCATCAGAGTACAACACTGAGTCTGAGGACGTTAGGAACTCGCGTGTTTACAGAACCTCATCGTACCCTCTGCACATGCACCACATCACTCACCGAAAACAAAAACCCCGACATCCAGCCGACTCCATCCACGACCTCTGTGTTAGAGCGGACATGATGTTAAAATTCACAAATGTAAACAGTGTACAGTACACAGTTAAAGGTTCCTTTACTTATCATACAGATGGACTTTGTAGTGTTACAATTACAGACTGTAGTCCATCTGTGTTCTTTGTTGTTGTTAGTCCCCTGTTGGTTCTCTGTTGGTCAGGAGCATCACAGAACAGGTATCATTTGGGTGGTGGATTGTTTGTCAGTTCTGCAGTGTCACTGATGTGGTGAGGGGGTTTTAGTTTCATTTAAACACCTCAGTGACACTGCTGGGATAGGAATAATACACCAACCAAATAACCCCTGCTCTGTGGTGGTACTATTGGGGTCCTGACCATTAGAACAGAGTAGAGGGGACATACACAGTATGTACTGTAGAACACAAACAGATGGACTACAGTCTGGAATTATAGAACTACAAAGTGGAACTGAGAACATTGAAAGTGAAGCATAAACAGGTGGAATACACAAACATCCTTAATGGCTTTTTGATTTTGGTTTTAGGCTTTTAAAGGTGATTTCTATATAATCCAGCTTCTGTTCAGTGGCAGGTAATCATCCACACAGCGGTCCACATCCCCCCAAAGAACCTGTTTAATTTCTCCTGTTGTCTTTTCGCTGAAACAAGTGCAGAAATGGAGCACGGAATACAAACAAAGATTGATTCCATTCTGAAACATGTCCGGCAGCTGTTTTAGATCAGATTACACCCCGGCGCACCGCTATCAGGAGGTAAAGGTCACTCTTAACATGGAAGAAAGCACTTAGTGACAAATTGAAAAACTACAGCGTTTTGATTTCATCGCAGGCAGAACGGGATCCGGAAAACAGCCGAGCTGCAAGAAACCCCTCCGAAAAGCCCACAGACGGCGGAACCTATCGGTTCATCAGATGGATACGGAGCCATCACAGACGATCGAGTTATTGATATGTGGAGGAAGCGCTGACGGACAGTTGGACCGTTCAGATTAATTATTTAGTCTTTGGGTTGTTAAATATGTAGCAGCTTTGATTAAAAATATGTACAGATATATTTTAAATGAAAGAGACGGTCTTTTGAAATGTTCTTCTTGTCAAGCAACTCCCGAGGTTGTGTACCCTTCAGGGTCCATAATGCAACGCAGTAAATTGTTTACCGGGGCAGGAGGGCATGACATTAATTTGTAGCAGTAATTTTTTTTCACAGTCCAAAAAAAAAAAAAAGGAATTCAGGGTAAATTGGCTGCTCTTATTTGCCCCTATACAGTGTTTGTGTGTGAGAGAGTGATTGTGTGCCCAGCATTACATTGTTGCCCTGCCTTGGGTGCATCTGCCCAGCACCCGAAACGTTCTCCCCTGGGTGGGGTAATGTGTGTTCATTTTCATAAAAAATAAATAAATAAATTTTGTTCATGTTCACGCTAAATAATTAGAGTTAATAATTGGGTAATAATTGTGATTATTTCTTGGACAATGAACATACCATTAAAATCGGTGACTTTTTTTGTGCTATTTTTGGTTAAATATTTGGGGCGTCCCTCTTTAAAATGTTCACTCAGACCCACTGAGGACACGCACACCTTTGTCCGCCCCAAACGTGACTCGAACCCGGGATCCGTGACACCGCGCAGTCTGTCCGGAAACCAGTTTCTTTACAAAAGATTAAAAACAATGGCTCCTAATCTAATTTCAAGCCATCGCACGGCTATCCAGCTAAAACAACAGTAATT
Organism: Corydoras maculifer; assembly: GCA_019802435.1. Taxonomy (NCBI): domain Eukaryota; kingdom Metazoa; phylum Chordata; class Actinopteri; order Siluriformes; family Callichthyidae; genus Corydoras; species Corydoras maculifer. Next base: position 715,123 of record JAFMOD010000188.1, read on the forward strand.
AGCACATCAGACTTCAAAGCATGAACGGAACCACACAGGAATCTAATAATACCCACAATTCCATTAATACAGTCTCCAGCTGAGTTCGGAAGTGCCGTCTTTTTATGTTGATCCAGAACCAGTTGTGGTTCATCTTTTAATAGCTGGGATTACCATTCGGATGAAGAAAGTAGCATGGAGGAGCAGCTTCCCATGAGAGCAGATAGACTGGACCACCCCTATTAGAACCGACAGGATAAATCCTTTCATCAGCAGCAGAGTCCCAAAGGAAGGAGAACCAGGTTTATGATGAATATCTGTTCGATACTTCCTCACCTTTTGCCTCTGAACATCTTAATCTTGCCAAATGGCAAGACAATATCATCGACCCTAAAGCCTCTGCGCTGCCACCAATTTACTCACATTCAGTTCCAGTCAACAGAACAGCGACTACCGCTTGCTTTGTCCAACACACCTGCACCTCACATCATTTCTTTTAACCAAGCCGGGTCAACAATTTGTGGACGAACTTTAATGTAGTATGGAAAGTTCCAATCAAAAGTATGGACACGCCTCCGTTTTCAGTTCCAAATCCTGTAAAGATGGACTTCCACAATTCCAGACTGTAGTCCATCTGTTTGTGTCCTACAGTACATACTGTGTACGTCCTCTTTACTCTGTTCTAACGGTCAGCACACCAACAGTACCACCACAGAGAAGGGATTATTTGGTTTGTGCATTATACCCATGCCAGCAGTGTCACTGAGGTGTTTAAATAAAACTCCAGCAGCACTGCTGCACTAAAACCCTCAGATTAAATTACCTGTGTGTTTAAAATCAGGATTAAAATAATCCCCCATAATGCACGAAACCCCTGTATGAGAGGAACACAGCATTAGTATTCTGGTGAAGGTGATGGAGAACAGCGGGAAAGTTTCCAAACAAGTTCAACCACCGAGAATTTGTAAACGGGGTCAAGGGGGAAGGGCAGCCATCATCCATTATTAAACTGGGCAAAAGGTAAAAAGAGCGGGATCTAACACCAGACTTACTCATACGGCCTCGTAGGACCCATCGCCTCAGTTTCCGGTCTCCTGAAGCCGGTTGAAAGAGCTCCGTCAGAACCTGCTTCTCGGCAGCTGAAATCTCAGCAGGGCATCCTCGAGTATTTAAAGCTCCAGCACCGAACGGGAGCCTCTGCTAGCTTTCTCCTGACATTGCCTCCCTCTCTTCCCCCTCACCTGTCTGTGAGCGTTGCTCTGGTTGATGTCGACGTGGCTGGCATTTTATCTCCGTGTTGCAGGCGTTGTGGGAAGCCAGTCGGCTTTAAGGCAGCGGTGCAATTCAATTCTCCAGAGTGGACATTGGGATTAAAAAAGGCAGCCCATAAAGCCACGAAGCAAAGTTTAGACACATATCTAATCAGATTCTCCTCATCGATCCATCTGGATTCAAGAAGCTGGAAATAAAGATATTGGGATTTTATTTTTAGAGGTGGACTGAAGGACAACGGAGCTTCTCAGATCAGAGGGATTTGAACAAAAGTTTAATCACTGAGCGAAATCAATTCATCGACTGTTTATCATCTTGGTCTCTGCTGAATATATACACACACAAATACACAAACACCATTTTGTGAACATCCATCACCTTCTGCTTTGATAATCTCTGGGTTCCTACATGAACAGTTCAGGAGGATTTTGTAATAAACCAGGCTTAAGACAGTTCTCCCTCTGCATCAGTCCCCCCAGAGCTGGAGAGAGTCTGGATAAAGCCTGAAGTTGATCCTGCAACAGTAGGCGACAGATGAGTGCCCCAAGCCCTTTGTTTCAAACTCCACCTCACCCCCGCTGTTTAATGAAGCACAAGAGGATGAGAAACCACCCAGAGCCCCCAAACGACGAGCTAAATTGGTCACAAGCAATGATCCTTTATGGTTCAGCACAGTCCTATATAAACACCTCAGTCATTAATCATTTCCCAAACAAGCGGAGGAGGGAGATTAGAACCTGCTGTGGGTCACCAGGGGGTCATGAGGAGTCATTACATTACCTCCACCGCTTTTTCATTAGACAAGGTCATTTACAACGAGGGTGAACGGGATGACACGGCCAGCGAGGTTCACAAAGCAGCTTCATTACTTCACTCACACAAAGTTCGACTGATCAACGGAACAAGTGCGCGTCCAACCACCAATCAGAAGTGAGGAAACAATGAGAACCCAAATAAGAAAAAAAATCTGATCAAAAGGCTGTAGATGTATATCAGCCACCATTAAAAAGGGAGGGGCAATCACAGTCCCCACAGACTGGAAACAAGTGTTCAATCAAGGACGTTTTTAAATTAATTACACTTTCATCCTTTTAAGCAGCGAGGACAGTAGGAACACTACGGCAGTAATGCAACTAAAATCCAGCTTCACTGTGAGAATTGAGGTTATATTTGTATTAAAAACAAAGTAAAACGTTCATTTATATTTTATAACTAAAGACTCGAGAGGTTGCAGTTCCAAAGTAAATTCCTTCAAAATAAGGTGAAAGTTCGTGTACCTGGTTTTATGTGCTTGTAATGGGGGCACCAATCCACCAGACACACACACAACTATATATAGGGGCAATTTAAGGCAAATTAACCTTTAATCCATGTTTTTGGAGTGTGAAAGGACACCGGAGAACCCAGAGAAAATCCAAGCGGAAACAGGGAGGACATAACATGACGAAGCTCCAACCAGATTGAGATTTGGATCCTCAGCACTGAGGCGGACATGCCAACAACTACGCCACTGTGCCAAGGAAGCTCCTCCATACATTTGTCTAAATTTTATTTAGTTAAACCCCAAAAAGGTTTTAGTTTGCATGACGGACCTGAAACTAAATGAGCATCAGGTGACACAGAGGGGCGGCGCGGTGGCATAGTGGTCAGCAGGTCCTCCTCTCAGCGCTGGGGATGCAGGTCTGAACCCCGCTTTGGGTGAAGAGGAACTGGACGCAGTGTCTGAGCATCTACACTATTAAAGCATTCATGTTTGATTAACGATGAAACAAAAAAAATCAAAAGTTCACCATTAAACGATGCTAAATACATCGCCATAAAACACAGAAGGACCACCCACCTTCACACACACACACACACACACACACACACACACACACACACACAATATTTACTCAGCACTCAGGCTCACAGCCAGTTTTTCCCAATTGCTTCCTGGATAAAACAAGTTTCCCTTCAGGAGGCCTCATCACTGCGACCCTGTGGATATGAGACGAGATACTGCGCCCAATAACACAGAGGTGATTAGAAGCCCCCCACCCACCCACCCACCCACCACGATGAAATCATGATGTAACAGAGCCGGCTCTCTGTTCTGCGTCCTGCCGCACCGTGACGCTGGAGGTCTTAACTGACACGCTTTCACACTGTGGGGTATTTTTGGAGCGCTGACTGTCGGGATCAGAGCGATCTTTTAACTGCTACACTGCAAATTGCTCCTTTAATTAAGCAGCGCTGTAAGAACGGGGCACCATGCCCGGCTGCCCCCCCCCCAAGAGGGATCTTTAAACCTTCACCCGGGCTTTGTTTAGTGGAAGAAAGCGGCTCCGAGTTTGCTCACTCGGTCTCTCTTTCTCGTCTCCTTCTGCCTTTCTATTTCTGTCTCTTTTGTCTCCTTTGTCTCCGTTTGGGCCTCCTGCTGTCTTAAGTCTCTCTCCTGCATTATCTTTATTTCTTCCTATCTGTAGGACATCATCTCTGTAGGTCTCTCTCTCGCTTCAAAATCTTTTGCTCTCACTGTTGTTATCCTTCACAGACTGTATCTCTCCTCCTCACCTCTCTCTTTCTCTTCTTAACCCTCTGTCTTTAACTCTCTCTCGTTTATCACGGCCTCAGTCGGTTATCTGTGGATCATCTGTGGATGTCTGGTGTTCACCTTAGCTTATCAGATTCTGATTTCAGCCTTAGTCTCATTTTCAGACCGTGGCTGCGTCCAAAATGGCATACGTAAACAGTGTGGACTAGTTTGAGTACTAGCCAGCCCATTTTAGTGTTCCTGGCCCCCCTGGAATCTCCTGTTCCTGGCCCCCTAGTCGAACTCTGCCTTTTTGGATCCCTGGCCCCCTAGGTTCCCACCTCCTAAAACCCCGGGCCCCTGTGTTTCTGCCATCCTGAAACCCCACACACCCAGGCTTCCACTGTCCTTAAATCCTGGCCTCCTAGATCTCCGGGTCCCCAACCCGTCCTTACGTCACTGGCTCCCTGGGTAGTCTGTCTGCTCCTAGACCCCTGGCCTATCTCGGTACACTCACTCCTTCAGTTTCTCTCTGGCTCTTTCGCCATTATCCTCTCGCTCATTCTGCATCTGCCTCTCAGTAATAATGATAAATAATTCCACCGTACAAATCAAACTAAACCTAATAAGATTCCAGCAAATAACTTCTCGTTTAATCCATCAATACTGTGATAAATCAGTTTTCCCATGATTTATATCAAACCCCAGAATAGCACCGACGTAGAAAGGGTGGGAGGGAGGGAGGTACCACAGCTCCCAAAACCCCAAAAGTCATGAAAACCTGCATTTACTGCTACAGTAAGTTTCTGCTCATCCAAAGCGATGACTTCACAAACCTCACGCTCGTTTTTCCTTCCTTGTCACCGTTTACTGGAAACATTAGAGTATTCTATACTGACTGCGGCCTCGGTGCAGCTTCTCGCTCTGAACGACCTCCACTTTGGAATTCTGCACATTTTTCAGGTACCTGATGGAATTAGTGGTGTAATTAAGTGGCTCTGCTGCAGCGTGAGAGAACCTGGTGCTGCATCCATCACATGGGCTTCATGCACCACTTTCATTTCTCCAGCTTCAAATATTTTCACACTCCAGACATTTTCGGCTTCTAAGACCATCCGAGTTGCAAATGCCATCCCTCTGAGGATACGCACGGTTTAAAGTGACAGAAATAAAAACAAAAGTGCTGAAGTATCAGAGTGAATCGTCCTGAATACATTACATCAGGTCATTTATTGGACGCTTTTATCCAAAACGACTTACAAGGTGAGCGCAGGGTTCATCACAACATCCCTGGAGCAATGAGTGTTAAGGGTCTTGCTCAAGGAGCCACACTGGTAACTTCAGTGGACCTGGGATTTGAACCCACAACCTTCCGATTGATGGCCCAACGTCCTAATTACTAAGCTACCGCACCCTCACGTTGTAACACACTGCAACTAATAATAAACTACAATATACCATGTTTACTGTCTCAGTAAATACATGTAGACAGAAGAGGTTTCCATGTCTTTCACACGGTCTCTCTCACGCAGTCTCTCTGTCTATCTTTCAAGCTTCTTGGCTTGTGTCACCTTTATGTTGTGTGTCCGTTTCCCTCTTCTTGTCTTTGTATGCTGTTCTATGTTCCGTCTTCCTGTCCTCACAAAAATTTCTGTCTGTGTCCTCTGTCCCTCTTGTCTTTACATCTCTTGCGGTTTGTGTCTGAGATTGTCCTCTATTTATTCTGTGCGTCTCCCTCATCGTTTATGTCTCTCCGTCTCATGCAGTATAATTTTTTTATTTTACTAATACCTCATTCAGTTATCCATGAAATTAACACTCTCATTTATCGGTGTCCTTGTGAAACATGAGACTCTAAACTGAAGATCCACCACCCAAATGATACCCGTTCTGTGATGGTCCTGACCAATAGAGAACAGAGAACCAACAGGGGACTAACATACTAAAGTCCATCTATATGGTAAGTGGAGAAAAATAGAGAATGGAGCAAGAAGGGGACGTTTCCAAACTTTTGATTGGTACTACACCTACACAGAACATTCATTCATTCATTATATTCTGCTTTATCCTATATTAGGGTCGCGGGGGGGTTCCCCATGCCCATGGGTTCCCCATGCCCATCCAGGGGAGAACGTTTTGGGCGCTGGGCAGATACACCCAGGACAAGGTGCCAGAACTCAATTGACTTGATCCATGTTTTTGGACTGCCACACAGAACAAAACCTCTTAAAATAGTTTAAAGATAACAACACGGTGTCTGGCAGATTCAATTTCCCACAAATAGCTGTCAGGCCTTTAATATCTCCCCTCAGCCCCCCCCACATTTTCATTCCAAGCTGTCAACAAAAGCTGTGTTGACACAGTTAAAAGCAATGTTTTAGCCTTTAACCCTCACGTCTTCTCCTCCCTTGTCTTCACATGCTTGCTGCAAAAGTCAACAGAGATGTTGAACAAGAGCTAACAAGACCGCCGAGCCTCTTATTCAGCCGAGATGCTCGGACCAGACCCCGGCTTTGGACTGTGACCCTGTGACCTCCCAAGTCCGCAGGTATGCGGTTCGCTGACCAGCGCGCTTCCAGAACCAAGCCAGCCGGGCCACCACAAACAGCCACATGTGAGCCAGCTCCGGCTGGAATGTGCCATCTTTCCCACACCCAGAAATTTACTGGTCTTGCTAGCTTTTATCATCCAAACCACAAAACTCCACTCTGTTCCACTGCACACAATGTGGGTTCCAGAAGGTCTGGCCAACATGAGTTATAGGATATTCATCCAAACAAGAAGGGTTTGAAAAAATATTAAATAAAACACGGTCCAGTCATTGACTTCAGGTTTAACAGTCGAGACAATGAAGCTAAAGCTCAAATCCTGTGTTACTTTTTTTAATCAGAACAACAGTGTTTATAATTCATTCATTATCTTCCGCTTTATCCTCTATTAGGGTCACGGAGGGGTTCCCCATGCCCATCCAGGGGAGAACGTTTAGGGCGCTGTGCAGTGTGCACACACACACTCTATATGGGGCAATTTGGAGAATTCAATTGACATGAACCATGTTTTTGGACTGTGGGAGGAAACCTTGTAAGTAGCCTAACTTTATAGATGGGGGTCCCACATGGGTTACTATGTTGAACTCGGGTTTTGAACCCCCAACCTGCTGATTGATATCCCAACACCTTAAACCCCATAAGGCATCACACTGTGAGCACTATTAAGTGATCAATGCCTACAGTGTTTACAAACAGAGAACTTAGTCCTCCTCATTTAATCTATGCAGCAAAGACACACACACTCAGAGAGGTGGGCAGCCCTGTACCCTAGGGCACTTCAGCTATAGTACGTGGTGAGACCGGGACTGGAACCGGGGACCTGCAGGTTGAAAAGCTACAACTTTCCCACTAATGAAGTAAAACAGCAGCTCTGCTTTGCTTTGTCTGATTTGATCGCATCAGTGGAACACGCGATACCACACCGCCACCATGCCAGAATCCCAGCAGTGCTGAAATTCATCCACCACTTAAATAATTCCTCCTCTCTGATGGTCCTGTCAAGTCACATTATTTGCAAATGCAGCTAAGCTTAAGCAAACAGACCATAATAGAAGCATACAGTCACAATGACTGACCAGCTATCAGTGTTAGCACAATGAGCGCATCGCTCAGACAGAGTTTGAAGGTTTTTTTTTCATTAATCTGTTCAATTTCAAAAGTTAAACTAACATTTGGTTGTTTAGAATCAGTACAATTCAATGTTCAACCTTCTGCTCCTCTGTTTACAGCTTCATTCCACAAACAGGAGTCCGTATGTTGGCACACAGCTTTAATTAGCCTGCTTGATTTATCCTCAGCTCAGCGCACAGAAAGAAATTAGGGGGCGGCGGCAAACTTCATTCATCAGGTTAACGAAAAAGTGTGGAAGCAGAGCAACAGCTGAGCGAAGCCTGCAGAGCGCCTGCTGCCTGCAGCCGTTCACATTTAGATAAGAGCAGACAGATAGGAAGTCTTGGGGGGGGGGGGTGTTTAAGAAAGAGAGACGGCTGAATGACATCACACCTCTCAACACGACATGGAGGAGTTGCGCATTAATAATCCCAAACAAGCCATGTTTTCTGAGACAGCTCAGACCTGGATGGCGCAAAATGGCAGATCATTTTCGGTGACAGTGATAAGAATTAGACCAGCTTTCAAAAATCAAACCGTGGCACCAGCAGTGGGCTGAGTGCTCGTGAATGACCCACGATCGGTTTCTCATCTCTCCACTCCGCTGGAACACTGCTGTATCACAAGCCATTAACGACAGAACGAGCATCTTCTGTTTTCACATTGTGGGGTGTCACAGGTTTGATTTACAGGTTCAAACATCACAACCCAGCAAGTATCTGAAGAAACTCCGAAAGACGGCTTTTACACCAAACCATGACACAGACAGCAGCATAGCATTTATAAAAGCTCTCACTTTATACTCTGTGCAAATGAGCATTTCAACTCCATATTAGAATGAATCTCCATAAACACAAGCATTTTAACTGTGCAGTAAATTAAGTCTTTGTGCAAATGAGCATTTCAAATTTGCTGAAGGAAAAAAACTCTGTGCTGATGAGAGTTTTTCATCTTCAGAGTTTAAATCTATCCAACGCTAAAATACCACCAGGAATTTGAAAACAGTAACACAACCGGCAGCAAAGCTTTGATAAAAATCTTTGTTTTGGAACCTTGTATGGCCAACAGGTGTCGGCGTATCAAACTAGCTAAAATATTTTTATTTAAAAGAGGAATTCTTGCCTTTTTCTCTCAATGCTGTTTGAACAGCTTAATTAATTATACGATGTGAAGCCCCAAAATTAACTTTATTCCAAAAAGGCAGAAACTAAATCCATCAAATTTATATCTTGAATTGTTGGAAACAACACAAATTTATAGAGCCATACAAAGACCAAACTATGTGACATTTGTTGGAGTGTTTGTACTTAATGATGACACTCGTGGTTTTAACATCTGCAACACTGGAAAAATCAGAGCAGGGTTCGAACAAACAAAACACTGACCGGGAGACTCAATTAGTGACTTGACTTAAGCCACATCAAAACCACAGCATATACACACACACACACACACACACACACAGATGCACATCACGTATCTAAATCATAGACATTTACACAATCTACACCTTACGTTTAAAATTAGAGTCACCATCACAGCTGTATAACCCTGCTGGACACTTCACTTCTCAACCAATGACATCACAACACTGTCTCTTAGTAACCATACATGATGCTCTGGACTAGAAAGACTTTATGGGTTTTTAGAGTGAATATTGCCATAATGCTCAGGTGACCAGGATGAAGACCAAAGGGTCCACGCTTAACCCAAACTGTTCCTTAGGGTTCTTAAAATCAGATTTTAGATGCAAGTGACCTTCAAGGAAACATAATTAATACACCAACCACTAACTTCAGAGCTTAAAAATTATGGCTTTCCAAATAAGACTCCTATTATTATTTGCAGGAGACCAAATATAATGCAGATACAAGTAATTTTGGCAGGTTCTGGTTCTTATCAAGGCGGCACGGTGGCTTAGTGATTAGCATGTTCTCCCCTCAGCACAAGGGATTCCCGGTTCGAATCCCCATCTGGGTGGAGTTTCCATGTTCTCCCTGCGTCTGCGTGGGTTTCCTCCGGGTTCTCCGGTTTCCTCCCACAGTCCAAAAACATGCATCAAGTCAAGTGAGTTCTCCAAATTGCCCCATATAGAGTGCATCTGTGTGAGTGAGTGTGTGAGTGAGTGTGTGCCCAGCGATAGGTTGGCACCTTGTCCTGGGTGTACCTCCCCAGGGCCCGAAACGTTCTCCCCTGGATGGGCATGGGGAACCCTACCGCGACCCTAATAGAGAATAAAGTAGAAGATAATGAATGAATGGTTATCATCATATCTATTGAATCAGGATGGATGGATGCAACAGGACCTTAAATAATCACTTCCCCAATTAACAGACAAATTATTTTAGTGCAGCACATTAGTAACAGCCACAGGATTGACAATTCATTCCACGAACTGGTGATAAAAACAGAGTGGAAGATTCTTTGATCTGCAGATGAATCACGAGGCTCTTCATTCAGGCTGCACAGACACGCAGCTCTCTGGGCATCAAGCAAACAGGTCTCCTCTTCTTTAAACACTCGAAATATAAAAAGAAACGGGATCCAGAGAGACCTACCTTTATCTGCGGTCTCACCCCCGGAGCACAGCGAGGTAAGCGTGCAGAAAAGGAGGAGCAATGGAGCCCGCCGCTCCGCCATCACTTCCAGCGGGAGAGAAAAGTCCTAAACCCCCGACGAAAAGGTGCGAGTCGCGGCTGAGGGTCGAGTCCTCCGGGATGAAGTTCAGCTCTCAGCGGACACGCGCCGGGAGCCGCCTGGGTGTGAGCGAGGCTGCGGGGGCAGCAGCATTTATCCAGCGGGGGGAGAAGGAACGGACTCCCGGAGGTTTGTGCCGAACTTCCAGCCTAACGAGCTGCAGCTGCGACGCCGAGTCAGTTAATCAGCGTCCGCACGCCCGTCTCCACAGCCCGCCGGACAGAAGCTCCGTGAGGGCGGCCGCGCTGCAGCTTTGAAGCCCGAACAGGAACCGAGACGACCGGCGGACAGCAGCGAGCTCCACCGCGGCGCACTGCGGACTGTGTGCGCCCCGAGTCCGGGGGCTTCAAGTACAGCCTGCCGCTCGGTGACGAGCCCAACCGCGCATGCGCACACTCCGGCTCCACCGCTGTGGTGCGCGCGCGCGTGGGGTCGTTCCCACCCGAATTTCACTGAATTCTGTTTATTCATACATTCATTATCTTTATCCTCTATTAGGGTCGCAGGGGGGGGGGGGGGGGTTCCCCATGCCCATCCAGGGGAGAACGTCTCGGGCGCTGGGCAGATACACCCAGGACAGGGCGCCAATCTCTCACCGAGCACACACTCACTCACATACACACACTCTATATGGGCCAATTTGGAGAACTCAATTGACTTCATCCATGTTTTTGGATTGTGGGAGGAAACCGGAGAACCCAGAGGAAACCCACGGGGACACGGGGAGAACATGGAAACTCCACCCAGATGGGGATTCGAACCGGGAATCCCTAGTGCTGAGAGGAGAACATGCTAACCACTAAGCCACCATGCCGCCTTGAATTCTGTTTAATTTACTTTAAAGAAAGCAACTCCTGCGTCTTCAAACCCATCCATCCATCCATCATCCTCCGCTTTATCCTCTAATAGGGTCGCAGGGTTCCCACTGGGCAGATATAACCAGGACAGGGTGCCAATCTAGCACTGGGCACACACTCACTCACTAAGACACACTCTATATGGGGCAATTTGGAGAATTCAGTTGACCTTGATCAATGTTTGTGGACTGCGGGAGGAAACCCATGCAGACACAGGGAGAACATGGGAACTCCAGCCAGATTGGGATTCAAACCAGGAATCCCTAGCACTGAGAGGAGAACATGCTAACCTCTAAACCACCGTGCGGCCCGTGTCTTCAAACCAAATGTTTAAAACACATCACTGTTAACAAAATAAACTATTAATTAAACATTATACACATTTTTATACAAGTTAAAAAGTTACCTCAGACCCCCACACAATGCACCTTCACACTAGAATATAATACACACACAGTACCAGTCAAAAGTACACATCATATTTTTAATCATTTACTACATTTACTTTGTAGTTCTATAATTCCAGACTGTAGTTCATCTGTTTGTGTTCTACAGTACATACTGTGTACGTCCCCTTTACTCTGTTCTAATGGTCAGGACCCCAATAGAACCACCACAGAGCAGGGATTATTGGGTGGGTGCATTATTCCTATCTCAGCAGTGTCACTGAGGTGTTTAAATGAAACTCCAGCAGCACTGCTGCACTAAAACCCCCTCACCACATCAGTGACACTGCAGAACTGACAATAAACAATCCACCACCCAAATGATACCTGTTCTGTGATGCTCCTGACCAACAGAGAACAGAGAACCAACAAAAACAAAAAACACAGGACAGGTATGGGTAATGGCAGCACGGAAGCGCAGTGGTTAACACGTTCACTTTTCCCCCTGTCCATGTGGGTTTCCTCCCACAGTCCAAAAACATGGATTCAAAGCTGTGTGTGTGTCTGCTGGAGTGATGGTGCCCTGTTTCCTGGTGATCTGCACAGCACCTGAAATGTTCTCCCCAGGATGAGCATGAGGACCACCCCTCACGACCCTATTATAGGATTAAGCGGACGATAATGGATGGATGGATGTTCGACAGCTCCGTTAACTGTCTGTGCTTAAGAAGTCTGAACGCTGTTTTCCTCAGCAGCGCAAATCAAGATCTTAGAGGAAGATATGAATTTGTTTTAAAAACGGAGCTTGGTGCTGGAGCCTGAAAACTCGGCGGTCTGATTTAAGAACTCCTCCTGCAAGCACGAGAGGCTCGGTCTGACAGACAGGTTTTATTAGCCCGTCCTCATCTTCTCCTCAGGAGTGCGCTGAGGGGAACAGACGAGGTTAGTGTTCCTGCAGCCTTCCCTCAGGGGATGAAGATTTAATCTTTCTTCGGAAAACCTGGTAGATTATGATGGGATTACCGAACAGTGACAAAACACAGGCAGGTTTTAATGTGATCAAGGTAAGATGTGTAAATCGTATTACTTGGAATGGAAGAATGTCATGGTGTGCGTGCTTGCGTGTGTGTGTGTGTGTGTGTGTGTGTGTGTGCACATTATTCTCTCTTCATAGAAACCCAGTATAGTATAAAACTGGGACCCAATAAGGGATTTTATTTGCAGACTGCAAAAATACAGCTGTTGGCTGGTGGATCTCACAGCTGCCACGTTCCTGTCGCGTCACAATCTTCCTACAATCCAAAAACATGGATTCAAGGTGAATTGGCTGCTCGAAGTTTCCATCCATCCATTATCTTCCGCTTCATCCTATATTAGGGTCGCGGGGTGGTTCCCCATGCCCATCCAGGGGAGAACGTTTCAGGCGCTGGGCAGATACACCCAGGACAGGGCGCCAATCTATCGCTGGGCACACACTCACTCACACAGACACACTTTTTATGGGGCAATTTGGAGAACTCAATTGACTTGATCCATGTTTTTTGACTGTGGGAGAAAACCGGAGAACCCGGAGGAAACCCACGCGGACGCGGGGAGAACATGGAAACTCCACCCAGATGGGGATTCGAACCGGGAATCCCTAGCGCTGAGAGGTGAACGTGCTAACCACTAAACCACCGTGCAACCTACAAACCTACACCCTGTCCTGTGTGTATCTTCCCAGCACCCAAAACCTTCTCCTCTGGATGGGCAAGGAGAACCCCCGTGAACCTGGTATGGGATTAAGCGGAGGATGATAAGATGAGATAAGATTCAGCTACAGCCGTATGTTCTATTAATAAAGACAAAGTATAAAATATGCCATCTTTAGCTGTGAGTTGGCATCTTTGCTCTCACTGAAGTATCATCATCATCATCCTCTGACTTCTGCTACCTGTCAGCTCTGAAACAGATGAACAGCGCATGAAGAGCAGGGCTAATAACCTGCCAGTCAAACGCTTTCACAGAGCAGACTGTATGGTGGGAGACATGGTGTATGGCTTGGTAAACGACGTCATATCCATACTGCTGCCTCCTCCACTAATGTTTAATGCAAACAAAACTGAAAACCCTCAGGTGCACAGATCTTTACCTCAGAGAGTGCGCACCCTATACACACAAAAAAAAAACAATAAAGCACCTATTGATCCGGCCCTGACTCTGCTGCACCAACTTTACCTCGTTCTTATCAGTCACGTAAAATAAGCACAGGGTCTTAAAAAGCCAACTGTGTGCAAGCGCAATTGATGACCCTCAGCCTTCGCCAACAACAGTCAGAGGCTTGTGGTTAAGGAACCAGCTTAATGACCTAAAGGTCCCTGGTTCGATTTCTGGTCCCACCAAGTACTATGGCATGATGAAGAACATGGAACAAGCAGCAAACAACAAGATGGTGGTGAATCTTGTCGTTTTTGTTTTTGTTTTTTTTTACAGCAGCAGCCCGATCTTAAAATTAAATGGTATTCGTTTAGAGTTACAGCGGCACGGTGGCTTAGTGGTTAGCACGTTCTCCTCTCAGCACTAGGGATTCCCGGTTCGAATCCCCATCTGGGTGGAGTTTCCATGTTCTCCCTGTGTCCGCGTGGGTTTCCTCCGGGTTCTCCAGTTTCCTCCCACAGTCCAAAAACATGGATCAAGTCAATTGAGTTCTCCAAATTGCCCCATGTAGTGTGCGTTTCTGTATGAGTAAATGTGTTCTAAGTGATAGATTGGCACCCTGTCCTGGGTGTATCTGCCCAGCGCCCGAAACGTTCTCCTCTGGATGGGCATGGGGAAACCTTGATATATATACCTAATATAAGCAGAAGATAATGGATGGATGGTTTAGAATTATATTACAGCTTTTAAAAGTGAGCTGGGTCCCATTTTACTCGCCTGACATTTCAGTCTTGGATGTTTTTGCTTTTGCTATTTAAATAAATATTACATGAAGAGGGGTAATACCACGGCTCTCATGCTGGTAAACGTGACACATGATGAAGACCCTAAGCAGAGCTGCTTAAATGCCACGCGCTCGGCATCGAGACTGAGTTCAAGTTTTCGTCTCGTGCTCTTAGACAGGGACGGAAACACGATGTGGAGAAGTGGAGCATGTCCCCAAACAGAACAAAGATAAATCACACAAGCGAGTATTAGCGAGGACAATAAGACAAAAGCCTACAATCCTCCACAAGCGGGGATCCAGCAGGACGTTCATAAATAGAGGCTCCTCTTCTTCCTACTATCAGACCCAAACATGATGTTCTAAAGAAGCCGAGCTCAGTTGGGTTCACGCTGTGCTCCTCCTCTCTGCCAAACGGCTCCGAACTCTCTCTCTCGCTCTCTCTCTCTTTTTTACTAGGCGAAGCTGTAGGATTGCTCCTACTGTTCTTCTTTGGAATACTGACATCCAATAGCAAAGTAGGGCACCAAGTTTTAGAGGAGGGATTGTCGACAGGGCATGTTCTACTACTTTTTCTAAGCTTAATATCATAGTGTGTTGCATTTCCACGACTCAAGATAAAATGACCTGATTGCTGAAGAAGAACGTTGTGAAGCTTACCACAGGGACACTGTCCTCCCTGCATGGTCAAAGCTTGCAGAGCACGAATGCAACTTTAAGGATGCCGTTGTCTCTAAATTATATCGTGTGTTGAAATGTTTGTGAATGACTGTGATTGAAAAGAAAGGAGTCTAAGTGGAGCACAGTGTGTGTAATTTAATAGCATGCATATTTCAGTGAATGAGAAGGTTTTATAAGTGAGTTCTCTTTTCTTGCTCGCTTCGGGATTGGGTGTGTATATATATATATATATATATATATATATATATATATATATATATATATATATATGTGTGTGTGTGTGTGTGTTGCTGCTGCTGAGCCAAGAGTCTCGCTCTTACATCTCAGCAGGGTGCCAGAGCTGATCAAGGGAAGTTGGAGGGGTGAGGAGCTTAAAAATGCCGACTCAATAACCACTTGCCAAATTCGGGCCGACTGGCATCGCAAACCTTCGCCGTACCCACGCGCCTGCCTAACGAGGTCCTTATTAATTGGCCAGATGCTGGGCTTAATGCTGGATGCACAGTGAGAGTGGATTTTCAGAATGAGCCCAATCCCTAATCTAATCCCAACCATATTTTTAGTTTTTTTTTTAAATCCTTTCAGGCTGGTTTTCTTTTTCACATACAGTTCTGTGATGCTCCTGAGACAACAGAGAACCAACAGGGGACTAACAACAACAAAGAACACAGATGGACTACAGTCTGTAATTGTAAAACTACAAAGTCCATCTACATTTACATTTAGTCATTTAGCAAATGCTTTTATCCAAAGTGACCTACAAATGAGAACATCACAAGTCAGTAGTTATGAAGAAAACCAGCTACACGGTAGAATCTATATAAGTGGAGTAAATGGAGCATGGAGCAAGCAAGGGGGCGTGTCTGCTCATTCCTCTACTATGGTCATTGGTGGGGGCTCTACTGGTGTAGTACATAAGAACCTGCCAGCAAAAACATGCCTGCAGCCTCACAGAACATTCATCTATGTATTTTACAGGAACGACAAGGTGCCATCACAAAGAACTCAATGTTCTGGCAACTACACCAACCAGACAGTCCAGACTCTGGAAAGCTTAGACTTCTTCCTGCTAAAAATTGTTCTACGGTTGATTTTTCAATTTTTATTATTACTTTAATGTGCAACACATTTCAAAAGCATCTAGACAACTGCTTCTCTTTACTATTGCGGCGTTTCATGTAACTCGGAACGAGTTTTCTCAGAAATAACAGGGCTTCAGATGACCAGGTCCAGTGATAAAAGGCCCATCAGAAGCATTTAGGAGACTTCTGAGAAATCCTTTTATGGAGTCGCTTCTTAAAAGAATTAATTCGTTCACGAAAAGAATTCAACTAATGGAGCCACTTTCTTGCTCAAGTGCTTCCACATGTTTTGGGCAGGATAAAGGGGAATGCTTAATTACCACAATTAGGTGGAGGGGCAATTTTCCCTTTTTTATGTTACTAATTGCCTTAATTGACTCGGAATTTTTATCTTAAAGTAGCGTTTAATAAATGATGATGTCTTGAGGACTCAGAGATCTCCTAGGTAACAGAGAATATAAATGTATGAGGCTGTCGATTGTAACATGGTTTGTGTTTTATAGATTGCTGCTGTATATAACGACGTCAAAAAATAATGAACACAATGAGAGAAAGTTCTGACTCCACAGCATTAATAAAGCCTTATCATATAGATGGACTTTGTAGTTTTATAATTACAGACTGTAGTCCATTTGTAGTGTTCTTTTTTTGTTAGTCCCCTGTTGGTTCTCTGTTCTCTATTAGTCTATATGAGGGGGTGTTAGTGCAGCAGTGCTGCTGGAGTTTCATTTAAACACCTCAGTGACACTGCTGGGATAGGAATAATGCACCCACCCAATAATCCCTGCTCTGTGGTGGTACTATTGGGATTCTGAATATTAGAACAGAATAAAGGGGACGTACACAGTATGTACTGTAGAACACAAACAGATGGACTACACCAGCATTGGTCTATAACTAACCGCTCCACCCCTGCATTCATGGTTTATATCAGGTGAGTACCGGTGTAAGGCTCCATCTTGTTTATGGTTTCCAAAATACTGTTCTATTTGGGTTTGAGTCAAAGCGGTACATCATTCTCTCATTAAGCATTTATTAAAACACAATGACACGTTCTATAAAGCATCACTTTCATGTAATACACTAATAACACACATTCTCCTCTAATGCACGTTCTATCATTCTCTACAAAGCATTAACCGGAGGCGTTTTGCAGCCTGCAATATCATAGCTGTTTGTTTTGTGCCTGATTGTGTCTTTTCACTCTCAGGAAGGGTATAATTTAATGTAGGCGTGCCGTGGGGAGAGGAAAATGCCCCTGCATAATTAAACCAAAACAAATGGAAGTAATGTGATGATTAATTCATGTCCAGAAATCAAAGAGACCTGATTAAATAATTGTTTTGCTTCGGCGTTTGATCATCGGAAACATTTTATTAACGATGCACCACGAATCTTTCCACGTCGAAATTAATAAGAGCACTCAAACAAATTACGAACACCTCGGTGACAGATATGGAGGGGAAAGCGGCTTCATGGGAAAACACCGTCGAGGGAAATGCTATTAAAGGGAATATTTAGCTGTTAGATTGTTGCAAAATAGGGATTGGGAATTATTTTCGGTACAAAGGGGCAAATTGTTTGGAGCACAAGCACAATGGTTGCTGCATTGATTGTTGAGCAATTTCACCCAAACCAATCGATAGCGTAAAAGGCAACGTTTAAAATGACAGCATACAGCCCATTGCTCAATTTATCGTCCAGAACAGGTCTGATCTGCAGGTTTAATCGTACTTTAAGGTGATTCGGCACCAATTTGGGGTTCCTTAATAATAAAAATGGTGAAATTTAAAGTGCTGGTACATACAGGTTGGCCGTACAGCCCCCCCTAGAGCAGTAAGCGTTAAGCAGTAAACACAAGGACCCACATTGGTAACGTTCAGTGGGCCTGGGATTTGAACACACAACCTTCAGATTTATAGCTCAACACTTTTAAACACTGAGCGACCTCACATCACCTCCCGACTTTTTTCATTCATTCATTATCTTCCGCTTCATCCTCTATTAGGTTCCCCATGCCCATCCAGGGGAGAATGTCTCGGTCGCTGGGCAGATAAACCCAGGACAGGGCGCCAATCTATTACTGGGCACACACTCACTCACACAAACACACACTCTATATGGGGCAATTTGGAGAACTCAATTGACTTGATCCATGTTTTTGGACTGTGGAAGGAAACCGGAAAATCCGGAGGAAACCCACGCAGAAACGGGGAGAACATGGAAACTCCACCCAGATGGGGATTCGAACCGGGAATTCCTAGTGCTGAGAGGCGAACGTGCTACACACTAAGCCACCGTGCCGCCCACCTCCCATATTATAAAAAGTATTTTATAAGAAGTTTAGGGACACACCTTCATTATTGTTTTGCTGAACACAGGTTTCATTTAGATGTGAAATGGGGACCTTCTTGCTGTGAGGCGAGGGAGCCGCCCGCCGCACCGCTGTGCCACCCCAAACAATATCCGGTCAAATGCACACTTCGCTACTGCAGTTTCTCGCAAATCAGACACTTTGGGTTTGCCCTCGACATGCAGACATCAAACAGGTTGCGAGACTACCGTCGCGGATGTCCCTGGAGTTCCAGGAAGGTGAATGAACTCCAAATTGGAAGCGATCTCCTGATCAGGCACGGTGTGAGTGAAATGAAATGTGAGCCGCTGAGATCCTGGATGCAGCAGATGGCCGCGGGCAGATGTGCTGATCCCCGGGGGACGCGGGACAAATCTGAAATGTCAACTCTTTTCATAGTGAATGTTTGTGCGGTACAACAGCACCTGTATGAAGCACACGCAATTCACACGGTGGATGTTTAAGCACAGAAACCTCGAGGCTCCGGAGGGTTTTAAACGTATAAATAAACCTTGGCGTATAAACCACCGGGCTTCGTTTCAGCAGATCATGGACGACCATAAAACAGAAAAACATCTATTCAACTGCTTTCCACAGGCACCTACATGTTTATGCATAGGCGCGATAAATAAGGATGTCTGTGAAAGCGATTATTATCGCACCTGAATGGCACTGACTCATGTGTATACAACAACATGCCCTTCAGAATAAGTGGCGGAGACTGAATGAATTCCGAGCGGCTGCTTATCTGCGGATGATTTTCGGGGCGTGTGTGATGATCACTGTAATACAGATCCACCAGCGGTACAATCTTACGCAGCGCTGGCGACAACCTGTTTTATTTCACCTACGCCAGCAGCCGCCGGACCGATCCCATCCAACAAGGCCGCAATCAGACGAAATTCTGTCTACATTCTGTCTCGGTTGAATGCAAGCGGAGCAGAACGCAGTCTGTGCCCTGCCCCCATTACGCAGCGTTTCGACATGCCAGGCTGCTGTTTATTCTGCTTATTGTTTTCTCTTCAGTCTCTGCCTTCATTCCTTTCTTTACACATGCACTGCAAACCGGAGTTTCTCCAGCATTTACGCAGAGGAACTGGATGTGGGAAGGCATCCATGGGTTTCCCATGCAACGTTTTGGGCGCTGGGCAGATACACCCAGGACAGGGTGCCAATTTTACATAGAGGCAATTTAGAGCAGCTAATTCACAAGCCCCACGCAGACATGGGGAGAACATGGACCCCCAGCGCTGAAAGATGTGATAACTACTAAGCCACCGGAGAGATCAATACACGATATCCAGTTCTTAAACCCAGGAGCCATTTTAATTCTTCTGAGCACTTTTATGGATGTTTGCTCCGGAATACAATGAGAAATGGCACTTGTGGATAAAAAAAACATTATAATAACATATATCTGCATGAATATTACAAACTATTTTCCACAATATCATTCTGTCTCTAAGGTTTAATCATTATTTTGCTAAATTGTACTCTGTTCACGCAGCACGGTGGCTTAGTGGTTTAGCATGTTCTCCTCTCAGCACTAGGGATTCCCGGTTCGAATCCCCATCGGGGTGGAGTTTCCTTGCACTGGGGATCCTGATCTGGGTGGAGTTTCCATGTTTTCCCCGTGTCTGCATGGGTTTCCTCCCAGTCTAAAAACATAGATTCAAAGTGAATTGGCTGCTCTAAATTGCCCTTATATGGTTTGTATTTGTGTGTGAGTGATTGGATTGGTGGGGGCAGCACGGTGGCTTAGTTGTTAGCGCTAAGGAATCCCAGTTCGAATCCCCATCTGGGTGGAGTTTCCATGTTCTCCCCGTGTCTGCGTAGGTTTCCTCCGGGTTCTCCGTTTTCGTCCCACAGTCAAAAAACATGGATCAAGTCAATTGAATTCTCCAAATTGCCCCATATAGAGTGTGTCTGTGTGAGAGTGTGTGCCCAGTGATGAATTGGTGCCCTGTCCTGGGTGTATCTGCCCAGCGCCAGAAACGTTCTCCCCTGGATGGGCATGGGGAACCCCTTCCCCGTGACCCTAATAGAGGATAAAGCGGTAGATAATGAATGAATAAAGACTCTTTTCAATTCTGTGCTGATCAAGGACAGGCCTGCGTGACTATTCCGAGCGAGCGTCATGAGACGTGACTTTAAAGAAAACAATCATGCTTTTAACAGAATAAATACTCTTTCCGTTTAGCATAAATCGTCTCTGTGGATTACATACCTTGGCAGAACCTTACTGCAAAAGCCTTGATAATTGATTATATTGATTTGAAATGAAGAGGTTCATTATTTGTCCACCACTTTACAGACTTTTTAAGACGTACGATCATGACTCCTGACGGAGAGTTCACTGTGTCATTAAGGTCAGTGTCACTACACACAACTGAAGCACTCATAACACACACCTGTTGGATTTTCATCTCCGTGTAACAGAATAGCATCAGATCACATGTTTTTTTTCCTGATACATGCTGCACAAACTTGCCCAGCGATAGATTGGCGCCCTGTCCTGGGTGTATCTGCCCAGCGCCCAAGACGTTCTCCCCTGGATGGGCATGGGGAACCCCCCCTCGCAATCCTAATAGAGGATAAAGCAGAAGATAATGGATGGATGGATGCTGCACAAACTTGGAATCCTGATCTGGGTGGAGTTTGCATGTTCTCCCCTTGTCAGCACGGGTTCAGGGATGTCTTGTTTCCTCCCATAGTCCAAAAACAAGGATTCAAGGTGAATTGGCTGCTCTATTTTGCCCCTGTATAGTGTGTCTATCTCTGTGTGAGTGAGTGCCCACCAATGGAGTAGCTTCCTGTCTTAGGTGTATCAGCCCAGCACCTGAAACATTCTCCCATGTATGAGCAAAGGGACCACCCCCGTGACCCCAGTATAAGATAATGGCTGGATAGATATTGCACAAGCACCAAGCGGGTCTCATCCAGCACCTTCCCTCAGTATAAGAAAACTTTCCAGCCTCGTTCACATCAGAGATTTTTCCTCCTTCACCTGGCAGCTAAACCCATCAGTGAGAGTAGCACTGAGAGAAAGCAGTAACCACATTCTGGTGTTTCATATTTTGAGGTCTGTAAAGAATCCTGCAGCCCACCCAGAGTCCCTCTGCACAACATCCAGCATTTAAAGGAAACATTAAGAGACATAGGAAACAGATTCCCGTTCAAATGGTGACCTTTCAAACACATTTTATATACACTCTGTTTTAGATTGGGTGTATGAATATATACATATATCCTCCACTATATAAACTAAAAAACACTGTGCATTTATGGTGAACAAGGCAATCTGATACTGATGCTGAACCTTTCCAGACTAGACTTCATTCTGGCTCTAGATCTGAAGTCAGCAAATGATACTAAGGTGCACTGGAGGAGCTTCAAAGCAAAACGTTAGAATAAGGAAAACACTCACTGCTCCGTGGTGCCAAAGTCTGAAACCATCTCGGGTAGCTGATCAAATCTGCAAGAAATCATATGTATATATGATCAGTCATCAGCAAATATCAGCTAGTTAATTACTTACCAACTTGATTTCTCACAATTCAAGCTCCAACCAATTAACCCCTGCTCTGTGGTGGTTCTATTGGGGTCCTGATCATAAGAACAGAGTAAAGGGGACGTACACAGTATGTACTGTAGAACACAAACAGATTACAGTCTGGAATTGTCCATCTTTATAGTAAGTTCAACTGAGACGATGGACAATAAGTGGAGCACAAAGGAGGCATGTCCAAGTTGTTGACTGGTACTGTATATACAGGATGAATATTTAGATAAGCATTATAAATACCACAAATCTGATCCCAACACAAACATGTCCCCATATTGTGTACACACACACACACACACACACACACACACACACACACACCACCCCCCTATGGAGATCAGAAATGTCTGGATCCTCACCTTTGTTACTTGTGCTCTGACCCAGAGCAGCATCACGCTGCTATGAGTAATTAACACATAGTGCAGAGGGCTGAGCAGGAACGGCACACACTAATCAGCTCACTGAAATACAATGAAAAGCAGGCACTGCGGTCACAAGGCATAAAGTAAGCAAGGCATTAATCACAGTCTCTGCAAGTTTGAATAAGTCTTTTCAGGAACACACACACACACCTAAAAATCTAAGTAGAGGTCATATTAATAATTAAAAAAAACTGAATTGTAGTGTATAACATCATGGAAATTAGATTCATACTAAATGTTAAACATCATACTTATTACTGAAACACAAATATAGATGTCTATGTTTTAATAAAGGTCTTTTCAATGTTTACATTTGATAACGTATTTCCTAAATGTAAAATTGGAGTGTGTGAATGGTTTTAACAGAAACCAGGACGGGTGCAAAGTGCCCTCCAAAAATGTTTAGCAAAAGTAAAGAATTCAGGTACAAACAACACTGACTGAAAAAACACATGATAAGCTGTATTTCCAAACACACAAAACGAAAGGAAAACTCACAGACACCTCATCTTATTATCTTTCTCTTTGTCCACTACTAGGCTTTTGTGGGGGGGCTTCTCATGCCAATTCAAGAGAGTTACACCTTTATTCTTACAATTTTTTACTATTTTGCAAAACTTGGTGGTTCCAAACACGCTACAGTTCTGAACTAATTACTCCCTCATTAAACTCTAAGGTTAAAACTATCCACTAAATCAAATTTCACATCCTGTGGTTTTGCCGTTAAAGTCTTGATCCTCTCTTGAGAATATTAATGACTCTGGTTTCAGCACTGCTATGCTGCCACTGTTGAGCATCGAGGTTCTTAATCTTAAAGAGCTACTGTTGTGTGATGTTATGACCTCTGTAGGTCACTTTGGAAATAGAGGTTTGCTTCTAATATTAATCCTAATGTCTATAAAATGTTTGAGCCAGAAGAACATTTCTGAGCTCTGACACTGATATTGGATAATGGCCTGGCTTGCAATCTTCATTATAGTCCTCAATATTTAGTGAAGTTGAGGTTGGAGCTCTGTGTCCCTCATCCCTTAATGGACATTGCAAAACCTAATTCAAATACATGTCTGGGTGTTTGGTTTTATAGTTCCGTGTTAATGGGACCATATAAAACACCTCGATACAATGACCTAGCTGTGGGTCCAGTGTATAAACAGGACAAAAATAAAAATTAAAAGACTGATTACACTGGACGAGGATGTCTGGTGCAGCGTTTGTATGAGGTCCTTTGTATTAATACATTGTTACAGGTTTTCATTATTGCAGCCGCTTTGCATTTGAGAATGGTATTATCATGGTGTATCATTATTAACATTATTTTTATGGAAAACAGCCCCGCATCAAAGCAGATCCAAGCACTGAAACAGAATCGAGACGCAGAGGGGGGGTTGTAATCCAAGAAACCAAAGCCTAGTAACCACCACTGAATTTTTAATGGCTTCCTGCTGGGGGTGGCATAGTTATATATTTGTGTTTGTGTGAGTCAATGTCAGAAGCAATAGAGGGACAAAGAAAACAGTACTGATTAATTTTCCTGAAACAGAACACTTGCACGTTTCAGCCTGCAGTCTTTGCCGATTCCTTTTGATATATTAATATCTGGAATATCATTATTTTGTTAAACACATTACAATAGGTTCTCTCAATCCCCTCCGCAGATATCAAAGGCAGCGCAGTGTGGAATGCTACAGTAGGAAAGCAGGTCAGAAACGAGGGCTTTAAAGCAGAATCATTTCCAGAGTGAGGCCAATCGCACTGATCAAAGAACGGAATCCCCATAGACCTGATGCTGCAAAATTCGCTTTTAATTGTACTTTCTGGTAAGGCCTTATAAGCAGATCGAAATATTGCATAAGAAAAACATGGGATTTCTTTATTCCCTGTAATGTCACTCAGCGGACATGTTTAAAGTTATGCTCAGTGGACAACAGCTCAACGCAAACTTTCATTTATTTATTCATTATCTCCCACTTCATCCTCTATTAGGGTCGCGGTGGGGTTCCCCATGCCCAATCAGGGGAGAACGTCTCGGGCGCTGGGCAGATACACCCAGGACAGGGCGCTGGGCACACACTCACTCACACAGACACACCCTATATGGGGCAATTTTGAGAATTCAATTGACTTGATCCATGTTTTTGGACTGTGGGAGGAAACCGGAGAACCCGGAGGAAACCCACGCAGATACGGGGAGAACATGGAAACTCCACCCAAATGGGGATTCGAACCGGGAATCCCTAGCGCTGAGAGGAGAACATGCTAAACACTAAGCCACCGTGCCACCCTCACAGCAAACTTCTTGTATTTAAATAAACTGCAACATCATCTCATATCTTTATCTTCTGCTTTGTCCACTACTAGGGTGGTGTGTGTGTGTGTGGGGGGGGGGGGGTCCCATGCCCATCCAGGGGATAATGTTTCGGGCGTTGGGCAGATACACCCAAGACAGGGCGTCAATCCATCCCTGGGCACACACTTACTCACACACACACACACAATATAGGGGCAATTTAGAGCAGCTAATTTACCTTAAATCCACGTTTCTGGAAACTGAAGAAACCCTGTGCAGATACGGGGAGAACATGGAAACTCCATCCAGATTGGGATTTAAACCTGGATCCTTAGTGCTGAGAGGCCGACCTACTAACCATTAAGCCACCGTGCCGCATTGGCAATATATATTTTATACGGTGGCTTAGTAGTTAGCACGTTCTCCTCTTAGCACTAGGGATTCCCAGTTCGAATCCCCATCTGGGTGGAGTTTCCATGTTCTCCCCGTGTCTGCGTGGGTTTCCTCTGGGTTCTCTGGTTTCCTCCCACAGTCCAAAAACATGGATTAAATCAATCGAGTAAATTGTCCTTTAAATTGCCCCATGTGTGTGTGAGTGTGTGTGCCCAGCGATAGATTGGCACCCTGTCCTGGGTGTATCTGCCCAGCGCCCGAAACGTTCTCCCCTGGATGGGCATGGGGAACCCCACCGCGACCCTAATAGAGGATAAAGCGGAAGATAAAGAATGGATGAATATTCAGCTGCATCATACAGTTAATTAATTGTTTGTACATGGTTGACTTAACCATTAAAGAAACATTAACCTTTACACACTTTTTTTCTGTAATAAATCTAATTTTAAATTACATTTAAAGACTTAATAAAGAACTGTTGATAATTTTGGGTCCTAAAATCAACCAGCAACAGGGTTCAGGACCGATGTTATCTGCGTGATACTGCCCCCTGTTGGTACAGCAGTAGAAGCGCAGGAAAAGACGTTGATTGATAGGTTACATTAAGCCGTGTGGAAAATTTACCAGCTTTCGAAACCAAAGATTGATGGTTTATTTCATACCACTTAAATATCTGCCTTGTCTCTGTGCCGAATTCTCGTTCAGTTTAGATTTAATTGGAAATGGAACAAAGTCCTAACACTTAATCAATCAGATTTACTCCATCAGTGATATACTGCCCTGGATTTTATTCTCCATGTGATGATTAAATAGAAACCTCACACACTTTTCTCCTGCTATTTTAATAATATGTTATTTGTGAACCACAGCCGTACTGCTGTCACCACACAGCATCCAGACGTTCTCCTGATGTCTGAATCCAACATAAAAGACCTGATGGAAAGCAAGATGTCTCAGGGCAGAGGGTAGTTTGGGGAATATGTGGTCTTGCTTTTAATCCCTAAAATCTGTAGCTGTTTCGAGGTTAAGTAAGGAAATAGATAGGAAGGGATTCAGACCAAATACAGGATCAGAACACAAGCCAGGGTGAGGCATCTGATTTTAAAGGCCTGAAACACATGAGGACATCCGTGATTTAACGTCTAGATTTTAACTTTTAATTGCGGAGCACCTTTGAGATAAACTGGAATGATGACAAGCCAGGTTTTTCATTCATTCATTCATTCATTGATTCATTATCTCCCGCTTATCCTTTATTAGGGTCGCGGTGGGGTTCCCCATGCCCATCCAGGGGAGAACGTCTCGGGCGCCGGGCAGATAGACCCAGGACAGGGCGCCAATCCATCGCTGGGCACACACTCACTCACACAGACACACTCTAAATGGGGCAATTTTGAGAAATCAATTAACTTGATCCATGTTTTTGGACTGTGGGAGGAAACCGGAGAACCCGGAGGAAACCCACACAGACACAGGGAGAACATGGAAACTCCACCCAGATGGGGATTCGAACCGGGAATCCCTAATGCTGAGAGGCGAATGTGCTAACCACTAAGCCACCGTGCCGCGCCAGGTTTTTCATCCAACATTAATGAGAAACCTTCCAAATGCTCTACAGGACAAATCGAAAGTCCTTTTTTTTTTCTTTACTTTTGTAAAGATGGACTTTGGAGTTCGATAGAGCCAGGACAGGGCGCCAATCCATCGCTGGGCACACACTCACTCACACAGACACACTCTACATGGGGCAATATGGAGAACTCAATTGACTTGATCCATGTTTTTGGACTGTGGGAGGAAACCAGAGAACCCAGAGGAAACCCACGCAGACACGGGGAGAACATGGAAACTCCACCCAGATGGGGATCCGAACCAGGAATCTTAGTATTTAACATGTTCGCCTTTCAGCACTAGGGATTCCCGGTTCGAATCCCCATATGGGTGGAGTTTCCATGTTCTCCTTGTGTCTGTGTGGGTTTCCTCCGGGTTCTCCGGTTTCCTCCCACAGTCCAAAAACATGGATCAAGTCTATTGGGTTCTCCAAATTGCCCCATATAGAGTGTGTATGTGTAAGTGAGTGTGTGCCCAGTGATGGATTGGCGCCCTGTTCTGGGTCTATCTGCCCAGCACCTGAAACGTTCTCCCCTGGATGGACATGGGGAACCCCGCGACTCTAATAGAGGATAAAGCTGAAGATAATGAATGAAAGTTAATTCATTAATTATCATTAGTAGAGCTCTGAGTGTAACGCTATTCACTAACGGTCGCTACGCCGTTACACTACCCCCCCCCCCCCCCCCCCCGCCGTGGTTCTTCCGTGTTCAGACGTGGCGCCGGCGTCTCATTCAGCGCCTCTGTGTTCACGGAGCTTCTAACGTTCGCACTGTTTCAGGTTTGTATTTAATGCACGACCAGCTTTTCATGTTTATTATAAAGTGAACGCCGCGTCGCGCCGCGCTGAGGCCGTTTAGGGCGCCGTTAGCTTTCTGCAGTTTGTTAGCCTGTTAGCATTACCTGTATTCCCAGAGCACCAAAGAGAGGAAGCGCTGACATGAGCTCGACTTACAGAAATGTTTCACTCTCTTATTAAATATTTTATATTCAGGGTTTTAAGCTTTAATTCGCACCGCAGCGCGTCTGCTCCACGAGAGGACGTCGATATTAAGTATCACGGTGTCCGTTCGCGATATTCGTTGATCTCGCGATAACAGCGTTAAGCAGGTAAGCTGTCTGAACATCGGCAGCATCTTTAAGATCAGAACAAAGCTTAATGTCTAAACAGATCGTTTAAACAGATCATTCAAACAGATCGTTCAAACAGATCATTCAAACAGATCATCTGCTGGTATGGATCACACCTCCATAAATGTACCCTCCACCCAGCTGTAACAATCTGGATTGTTGTGTCTACACATAAAGCAGACCATGAATCCGTTTACATGTGTGTATATATATATATATATATATATATATATATATATATATATATATATATATATATATATATATTTTTTTTTTTCATTCATTCATTATCTTCTGCTTTATCCTATATTTGGGGGGGGGGTTCCCCATGCCCCATGCCCATCCAGAGGAGAACGTTTCGGGCGCTGGGCAGATACACCCAGGACAGGGCGCCAATCTATCGCTGGGCACACCCTCACTCACACAGACACACTCTATATGGAGCAATTTGGAGAACTCAATTGACTTGATCCATGTTTTTGGACTGTGGGAGGAAACCGGAGAACCCGGAGGAAACCCATGCGGACACGGGGAGAACATGAAAACTCCACCCAGATGGGGATTCATATATATATATATATATATATATATGTGTGTGTGTGTATATATATGGTCATTTAGCAGACACTTTTATCCGAAGCGACTTACAAGGTGAACACAGGGTTCATCACAACATCTCTGGAGCAATGAGGGTTAAGGGTCTTGCTCAAGGACCAACACTGGTAACTGCAGTTGACCTGGGATTTGAGCCGCCAACCTTCAGCTTGATAGCCCAACGCCATAACCACAGAGTTACAGCTCCCTTTCATGCACTTGTGTTTCAGAGCCAGCGCTGAACCATGTGGAGGAAAGCCGCTCTGGTTGCTCTTCTAGCCTTCGCGTTGAGTTACCTTTATCACACAAACCCAGAAATACAGGAGCGTGTATCGGGGCTCATCTCTCAGCTCGTTCCTCAATTTCTGTCCATCACCAACTCTGAACCTGTTCATCTGAGTCTGGAGGAGACCATCTCCCGAGCGTGGGATGCCCTCATCACTGCGCCTACGAGACAATGGGGTCGAATAGCCGTCGGGTGAGTCTTCGCCCTTTGCACCACCGCCTGCTTGCATGTCCATTTGCCTCACATCAGTTGGCTAAAAGTGGATCGCTTGCCGATTTCGACACGCCCCTTTCTTACTCTTTGTCATTGTCCATTTTTTTCACTTACCATATAGATGGACCATCTGTTTGTGTTCTACAGTACATACTGTGTACTACTCTGTTCTAATGGTCAGAACCCCAATAGCAGCACCACAGGGCATTGGTGGGTGCATTATTCCTATCCCAGCAGTGTCACTGAGGTGGAGAAATAAAACTACCACATCAGTGTCACAGCAGAACTGACAATAAACAATCCACCACCCAAATGAGACCTGTTCTGTGATGCTCCTGACCAACAGAGAACAGAGAACCAACAGGGGACTAACAACAACAAAGAACAGAGATGGACTACAGTCTGTAATTGTAAAACTACAAAGTCCATCTGTATGATAAGTGGAGGAAATGGATAATGGAGAAAGAAGGAGGCGTGTTCAAACTTCTGACTGGTACTGTATATTCACCTATACATAAACTTAACTTACTGTACATCTATGTTTAGGGTGAATGCCTGTATTGACGTGGTTGTCTCAGGGGTCAGTTTGCTCCAGGCTTTGGCACTTGACCCCGGGCGTGGCAGTGACCATGACATCCTGCACTCCAAAGAAGAGTTGAAGGAGGCTTTTGTTCACTACATGGAGAGAGGCGCAGCTGCCGAGCGTTTCTTCTCGGATAAAGAAGTCTTCCAGAGGATCGCTCGAGCTGCTGCTGAATATCCAGGCGCTCAGGTAAAGTCTTCTAGTGCTGACTTCAGGTCAGTGATGGTGGCTTTAGGATAAATAATAGAATATGCTGTTAACAGATGCATATAAATAGAAGTCGGGCCCCAATCCATTAAAACATGCTTTCTGGATGCTATCTACATAAATATGAACAGATCGTGATTCATTAAAATATGCTGGCATCACCCCCCCCCCACACACACACACCATTTATTTATTCATCATCTTCCGCTTCATCCTCTATTAGGGTCATGGGGGGTTCCCCATGCCCATCCAGGGGAGAATGTTTTGGGCGCTGGGCAGATACACCCAGGACAGGGCGCCAATCTATCGCTGAGCACACACAGACACGCACACATACACACTTTATATGGGGCAATTTTGAGAATTGAACTGACTTGAACTCAATTGACTTGATCCATGTTTTTGGACTGTGGGAGAAAACCGGAGAACCCGGAGGAAACCCACGCGGACACGGGGAGAACATCCCCGACCCTCCATCCAGATGGGGATTCGAATCCCTAGCGCTGAGAGGCAAACGTGCTAACCACTAAGCCACCGTGCCCCCCCCCCCCCCCCCCCCCCCCCCCCCGCAACTCTACAAAATTCCTAATGTCATAAAATGATATCTGCATTTTGA
Organism: Corydoras maculifer; assembly: GCA_019802435.1. Lineage (NCBI taxonomy): Eukaryota > Metazoa > Chordata > Actinopteri > Siluriformes > Callichthyidae > Corydoras > Corydoras maculifer. The sequence goes on from JAFMOD010000188.1 coordinate 745,432, forward strand.
ACAAACCTGATTGGTTGTTTGTATACACGTGTGTACTATCTGATTAATGCATGCATATGAATCTGGATGTTGCTCACATTGGTTTATTTCGGTGTCGACTCAGAGCCCCACTTGAGCCGAAAGCTTAAATACTGAATGAAGTCCAGTGAGGATTGAATTTCTGTGTCAGATTTAATTCGGCCTCGTCGACAGTAATTAATAGTTGCTGCAGCAGCCTCGGGCTCGGCAACGTCTGCTACGTTGTTCCAGCTGTCGGATTGGTTTCCTGTTTAAACTTCTGATCTTTATATGAGTCCGCAGAGAATTTAGATTCTACATAACTGCTCGCTGTCTTCGTCTCGTAGGTGTACGTTGGAGGAAATGCTGCTCTGATTGGCCAGAAACTTGCCTCCTATCCTCAGTTAGTGGTAAGTAGCTCTGTACTGTATTACATGGGAACCCATGCATCCATTATCTTCCGCTTTATCCTCTATTAGGGTCGCGAGGGGGTTCCCTATGTACATCCAGGGGAGAACGTCTCGGGCGCTGGTCAGATAGACCCAGGACAGGGAGCCAATCCATTGCTGGCACCCACTCACTCACACAGACACACTCTATATGGGGCAATTTGGAGAACTCAATAGCCTTGATCCAAGTTTTTGGACTGTGGGAGGAAACCGGAGAACCCGGAGGAAACCCACGCGGACACAGGGAGAACATGGAAACTCCACACAGATGTGGATTCGAACCGGGAATCCCTAGTGCTGAGAGGAGAACATACTAAGCCACCTTGCCACCCATTACATGGGAACATGTTGCTATTTGTCTTTGTGTTTACAAATGACTGGTTTCTTTCAGGTCCTCTTATGTGGCCCTGTGGGTCCCAAACTGCACGAGTTACTGGATGAACAGATCGTTGTGCCCCCGGAATCCCTCCAGGAGACAGATGAATACCATCTCATCCTGGAGTACAAGGCAGGTCAGAACTGGTTTCTTATTTCCAGTTGATTGAAATGCAATTGAATGTTGATTGAAAAAGTAATGACGTGTTCTTGTGAGTTTAGGCGAGCAGTGGGGAGCCAGTCGGGCCCCTCAAGCCAACCGCTTCATCTTTTCCCACGACGTGTCGAATGGGGAGATGAGCAGCTTTGAGACATTCGTGGCCAGTCTGGAGGAGTTCCAACCCGGCCTGGTGGTGCTGTCTGGACTTCATATGATGGAGGGAATGGGGCGCGAGCTCTGGGAGGACAGACTGAAAGAGGTACAGGTCAACTGGGGTATTAGTATGAATATTAAAAAGATGCACAGCTCAGCATTAAATAAAAAAATATTTTGGGATTTAATAAATTACTTTTCTTACACTTAGCCTAAACACCTCAAATTCACAGGAGGCACGGTGTCTTAGTGGTTAGCATGTTCTCCTCTTAGCACTAGGGATTCCCGGTTCGAATCCCCATATGGGTGGAGTTTCCATGTTCTCCACGTGTCCGTGTGAGTTTCCTCTGGGTTCTCCGGTTTCCTCCCACAGTCCAAAACCATGGATCAAGTCAATTGAGTTCTCCAAAATTGCTCCATTTAGAGTGTGTTTGTGTGAGTGTGTGCCCAGTGATGGATTGGCGCCTTGTCCTGGGTGTATCTGCCCAGCGCCCGAAACGTTCTCCCCTGGATGGACATGGGGAACCCCACCGCGACCCTAATAGAGGATAAAGCTGAAGATAATGAATGTATGAACCTCAAATTCATAATACAGTCTTTAAACAGGTGCTGAAGCCTCTCATAGTTCACAAAATGCTTAAATGACTAAATGTAAATGTAATAGTTCCCTGACCTGATTAGTCACTGAAAATCCGACTAGACCTACATTTAGACAAAAGGTTTGAAAATTGCGCCTCTTGGCGTAAACACAGGTTCATTCCTGCACCTTCTCTCCTCCTGCAGTTTGTGGTTGCCATCTCAGATGTTCGTAACGAGGCTCCCATCCACCTGGAGCTGGCCAGCATGACTGATCGAGATTACATGAGCAGCATCGTGCAGCAGGTAAATGTGTAGGTTCTCTAGAGTTCACTCTAGGATGTCGAGCAGCAGCTTAAGGTGGTATGATGGTTGCTAAGGTTCATCGTGGTGGTACGATATACACACATACACACAATAAGTAAACTGAGCACACGTGCCCAGAGCGGTGGGCAGCCTTGTACACGGCACCCAGGGAGCAATTGGGGTTAGGTGCCTTGGTGGTAGCGGGAATCAAACCGGGGACCTTCAGATCGCAAGGCTGCTTCCTTAACCACAAGTCTACAGCACTACTGCGGCATAAAACCAAATGAATCTCATCCATAATAACACACCGCTAGAGACTGGCATCTTGGTATCACACAGAACACACTCCTGTGCCTCTAAAGTATTCAATAAGACTTGCTCTCCTGTTAGCAGGTCATGCCCATGGTGAACTCCATCGGACTGAACGAGCAGGAGCTGCTGTTCCTGTCCCAGGCTGGAGGAGGCCCTCACGCCGATCTTCCCGCCTGGAGTGGTGTTCCAGATGTAGGCCTCGTCTCCGACATCCTCTTTTGGATCCTGCAGCAGCACGGCCGGGCCGACCCGGAATCCGAGGCTCATCTCACCCGCATCCACTTCCACACGCTGGCCTACCACGTGCTGGCCACAGTGAACGGGCATTGGGGAAACCAGCGGGAGGCCGTGGCAGCCGGAGCCCGTGTAGCCAGCGCCCAGGCCTGTGGGTTACGGTCTGTGGACGTCAGAAAGGTAGAGCTCAAGGCTCCGCTCACGTTTTATAGCTCTTCCTCAGAACCTAGAGAAAGCTTGAGGCTGAATCCATCCGATCCAGTGACGGTGTGGCACAGAGGAACCGTATCCTTCCACCTCAGTCCTGTACTGGTATGTAAGCAGCCACTGAGGACAGTAGGGCTGGGAGACGCCATCTCGGCCGAGGGACTCGTTTACTCTGAGATAGTGACTCAAACTCAGTCTGAAGCATGAAGCTGCCATGTTACCTGAAGCATTCCTGCTGCTGAGCATCTAACCAGATGAGAAGGTCAGAGCAGTGTAGTCAGTCCACTGTCACACCTCTGTCAGCTGATTGTCTTAACGTGATGGGAGGTCGGTTTGGGTTCATTGTTCACTCGATGTCCGCTGCAAACTCGATGCACAGTCTTCTCTTTGGTATCTATTGTACTTTTTGTTGTATTTAAAACTGAACCATGAATGACTTGCACTGAGGAAATCCGTGCTGTTTTGGCTCTGTCCACTGCTGCAGCAGCGATGCCTCATCTGCACTGACCTGCTGACAGGACTTAAAGTTACAACCAGGAGTCGACTTCATACTCTGCTTCATGAATCACTTAAATGGAACAAACACAAACTGCAACAAGAGATCAGTCCTTAGTTGTACAGCACCAATCAAACGTTTGGACAAGCCAACGTTGTGATCCAATGATTGTCCATTGAGGAAAAAAAGAATACAGACGGACCACAGTCTGTAATTATAAAAAAAGTCCATCCATATGTTAAGTGGAGAAAATGGAGCAAGAAGGGGGCGTGTCCAAACCTTTGACTGGTACCGTACATCCACCTGTAAGCAGAGGCAGAGCTTTCTTATCGTGTGTAATCTAATCATTCACAGGTTTCATTATGATTAATATTACAACCCTTTTGAAATATAAACTAGTAACATGTTTAAAGAGATTAGCAGTAAGAGGTTGTCAGTTTATTATAATTAGTATCAGAAATAGTCTAAATGGTAGCATAATATTTAGTGTGTGTCCGACATCATATAAAGGTTTTTGAGGTGGGTCACCAAGTCTTTCCTCAACTTTAGAAATTTCCAATGTGGGAGGAAAACCCACTCAGGCCAATAAGGATGTGGTTACATTTGTTTATTGATCTATTTTAATGCAAATTCTGTCATTTTCATTCCCAGTTCTATATGAATACTGTGAGAACGGAGTGCTTACATCTTGGTCACTGTTTAGTGAAGTTATGTACGGTTCCCATGTTCAAAAGAATGTACCAGGATTTTCAGAATAAGCCAAACAGACTGACAATCTCACAAGTTCTATAGGAACTGTACTCAGCTCTGGTTCCTGTGGCGCAAACAAACGCACTGCATCCCGTCTGGTGCTGCATTAATGGTATGTGCATGTTGGTGCACATCAATATTAAATAAATCCAAAAACCCACAGATCTGGCAGATGGTCTAAACCTGGGCAAATCACTTGTTTTACATCCCTCGCAAGTTTTACCTGTAAAATCCAGTTTACTCGCATCCTATGGTCCTAAAACCTTTGCATTGGGTTAAAACATTTACATTTTGGTCATTTGCTCAAAGATCCACATTATTCATTCATTCATTATCTCCCGCTTTTATCCTTTATTAGGGTCACGGTGGGGTTCCCCATGCCCATCCAGTGGAGAACGTCTCGGGCGCTGGGCAGATAGACCCAGGACAGGACGCCAATCCATCACTGGGCAAGATCCACATTACTAAATTCTAAATTCATACTAAATCATAGATCTAAATTCATTGGATCGAGGTTTTGAACCCACAACCTTTTTTAATTATTTGACCGAGGCAGCACACTGAGAGTAACACAGCATAAGAACTGTAAATGCAGCCTGTTGCTCCCATTATTTTTTTGGGTCATTGTTTCCTAACACACTCGTTTGGTAGCAGATTTGAACTCCGACATCTTTGTTTCTTTTCATTTCTTGTTATTGTATCTGTTGTTTTTGCAACTTGTTTTTTTTTCCACTGCTAGTCTTAGTTTTAGTTGAGCCGAATAACTGAACTTAGTTTTAGTTGAGCCGTCCCCACTGGGTGCCACTGAAACACTCCTTGTGTAAGTGTGTTTATGCTTCGAGCTGTGATGTCATTAAGGTGGTTTTTAAAAACATCGGAGTTCCTATTCCCAGGTCCCACTTGCGTTTAAATGAATGGTTGGTGGTATTTTGTACTGTTTTCTGAAAAAGTGTTTGCACTTGTGAAATTATGCAAAGTCTTAATGAGTAAGACGTCAGTTATTTAGTTCATGGTAACTTTACTGATATTTTTATATTAATAAATGATTTCTGTTCATCTATTGTTTCCATCTGTTTGAAAACTCACGCAGGCACAGGAAGGACACCCCTGATCATGTGACCTTATTGTGAGACTGTGCTGCAATACTGACTAGAATACTTACTAAAAATCTAAACAACTGAATATTTTCCTAAAGACTTGGGCTGACAAACCTTGATTTGAAATGGGAGCAGGGATAAGCTTCAGCACCCTAATTAGGTGACCTTATTTAAGACAAGGGACTTTGAAGATAAATTGCTAATTTCATGCACAGCAAGAATCTGAGCAATGCTGCCTCCAGGTCTGAGCTTCTATTTTAATGCAACTTTGTCATGTTTTTGAATTGTCTACGTAAAAAACTATTCACAACACAATTACAAAGTTCAGAACCTATTTACAAAAGATGCACTTCTACATATCTACTCAGTCACTGCTCTGGATTTCCTTTTGGTCCTCTCTTTCGCTTTTGAAGATTCTGCAGCTTCATCTTCTGTCTCACCAGGAGGCTCACAGGGAGGTGATGGGGCATTTCCAATGTCTGGTTCTGCACAGGAAACAGGTAGAAAACATCAAAAAAACGAGTTCTGCTCATGATCCTAGTTATTATTATTATTATAATTATTATTATTGGCATGGTGGCTTAGTGGTTAGCATGTTCTCCTCTCAGCACTAGGGATTCCCGGTTCGAATCCCCATCTGGGTGGAGTTTCCATGTTCTCCCCGTGTCTGCGTGGGTTTCCTCCGGGTTTTCCGGTTTCCTCCCACAGTCCAAAAACATGAATCAAGTCAATTGAATTCTCCAAATTGCCCCCTATAGAGTGTATGTATGAGTGAGTGTGTGCCCAGCGATGGATTGGCGCCCTGTCCTGGGTGTATCTGCCCAGCGCCCGAAACGTCCTCCCCTGGATGGGCAGATAATGAATGAATTATTATTATTATTATTGTTGTTCCCAGAAGAAGAAAGTTTCATGTTGTGTATTATGGTTTGGTTGAGACCATTACCAGATGAATATGCTGGATTTTGCTTGATTTATTATTAAATCGAAGTCCACATTTTACCCTGTTATCTTCCGACTCCAGAGGAAAACAGTGACTGAATGAGAGCAGAGGGAAGTGGGGCATCCCACGCCTGTGCACAGATCAGCTTTTGTGTTTAACAATGCCGGTGCAGTGAAATGTACCTGCAGCCAGCTGCATGCTCTTGCTGTAGCCAGCAGCAGATGACATGGCCTGACCCAGAGCCAGGTTCGAGCCCAGGGGCTGCTGAGTCGAGGGCTTGTTGAAAGCAGCGCGCTGCTGAGTCTTGGCGTCTTTGCCTGGCTTGGACCAGGATACATTCTCACCAGCCTGAAGGGCTGCCCCCAGCTTCTGCGCCATCTCGACGAGCTGGGGACAGAAAGACGACGTGCAGTAACGGCTTTTTAGCGCACAGACAGCGCAGAGACTCTGTGTTGTTTTTGATGTTGAATAATTACGGTGGCTTAGTGGTTAGCACACCCGTCTCTCATAATCAAATCCTAATCTGGGTGGAATTTTTAATGTTCTCCCCGTGTCTATGTGGGTTTCCTCCCACAGTTTAAAAACATGGATTCAAGGTCAATTGGTTGCTCTAAATTGCCCCTTTATAGTGTGTGTGTGTGTGCCTAGTGATGGATTGGCACCCTCTCCTGGGTGTATCTGCCCAGTCCCCAAAACATTCTCTGGATGGGTATGGGAAACCCCCCTCCCTATAGGATTAAGTGTGTGATGGCTGGATGTACAAATATTTAGGTGAAGTTCCACCTCGGGATCGAACTCGGTGTTGCTGTTGCTCTCAGTGGCAGCATTGACTTTGCGCTCCATCTCCTGGAACTGCTGCAGTGCTGCCGTCTTGTCTCCTTGATTATACAGCAGGACGGCGAAATTCAGATTCACCAGAGGGTTGGTCCTGAAACGAGCGACATGCCGGGCGGCCCTCGGTCACCGTACTGTACATTGTATGAAGCCACAGGGTCGAGTGTTTGGGGCGATTACGCGACTTACTCATCCAGGTGAACAGCTTGTTCGTAGGACCTGCGAGCATTGTCCACGTCGTCCAGATTGGTCAGAGCAACTGTGAAGATCAAAGTATTTAACTACAGAACACATGCTGCTAAAAACATTTTAATTGCTCTGGTGTTTAAGTTGATTTGTGCATCAATCAGATTTTAATTGTTATATTTATGTTATGTCAGAGGGGATGATGTTCAGCAGGAGGGTCTATTATTAAAAATAAACCTAAAGGAGGTGGCACGGTGGCTTAGTGATTAGCATGTTCTCCTCTCAGCACTAGGAATTCCCGGTTCGAATCCCCATCTGGGTGGAGTTTCCATGTTCTCCCCGTGTCCACGTGAGTTTCCTCCGGATCAAGTCAATTGAGTTCTCCAAATTGCCCCATATAGAATGTGTCTGAGTGAGTGAGTGTGTGTCCAGCGATAGATTGGCGGCCTGTCATGGGTCTATCTGCCCAGCACCCGAAACGTTCTCCCCTGGATGGGCATGGGGAACCCCCCTGCGACCCTAATAGAGGATAAAGCGGAATATAATGGATGAATGAACGAAACTTAAAAGAGTTTCCATCCATCCATTATTATCCGTTGTGGGGGGGGGGTTCACCATGCCCATCCAGGGGAGAATGTTTTGGGCGCTGAGCAGATACACCCAGGACAGGGTGCCAATCTGTCGCTGGGCACACACACACGCACACAGACACACTCTATATGGGGCAATTTGGAGAACTCAATTGACTTCATCCATGTTTTTGGACTGTGGGAGGAAACCGGAGAACCCGGAAACCCACACGGACACGGGGAGAACATGGAAACTCCACCCAGATGGGGATTCAAACCGGGAATCCCTAGTGCTGAGGCGAACCACTAAGCCACCGTGCCGCCGCCTAAAGGAATTCATTTTGCAAAAACTATTTTGTTCATGACCATTATCCTGTTTATTACATCGGTACAAATGAAAGAAATCAACTTGTGAACTCTGTGTGATTTTATTACAATGTGTATTTCAAATTTACCCCCGTGGCTGTTGCTATGGACAAGGTTATGATGTTACCTGGGTGTATAATAGGTTTTAAGGGTTAGGAGGAGGAGGGCAATAGTTGTGGAAGCACCTGCCAGCAGCATGTAGAGCTCCCCCATACGAGGCTGCAGGTTGACGGCAGCACTGAGGAAGTGGAAGGCTGAAGCATACTGCTGCATGGTGAGGTGCACCAACCCCAGATTATACAAGATCTTCCAGTCGAATGGAGACAGGTAGTTTGCTCTCTTTAAGCAGCTTATCGCCTGTGTGAAAAAAAAAAACAACAACTGAGGAGGTTAAGAGGACCGACCACTAGAGCATGGCTCAGTATGAAGAGCTAAAGATTCCAGCGACTCACAGCCACATATTTCTTCTTGCCAAAGAAGCACATGCCGATGTTATTCCAGAGAGGAGGGCTCTCGGGCACGGCGACCGCTGCCACGCGATACTTATTCATTGCCACGTCGAAATCCCCATGCGTTTGCATCATGCTGCCTGCTGCCAGAATGGCCTGAGGACCAAACACAGGTTTTTATATGTAACAAGTATCTTCAAAGACAATTCTCTGAAGATGAAGTGCACAAAGGTGGCACCTTGTAATGGTTTGGATCGTATGTCAGCGCATTTCCCAGATGCTCGAAGGCTCGCTGATACTTGCCGAGCTGAAACGCAGACATAGTTGGTGTGGTATTTGAAATGATATTTACAGATCTGACTGCCTGCTCACACTGACCTGAATGTACAAAAGGCCCAGGGTGCTCAGCAGCTCAGTGTTCTCAGGAAAGCACCTGCCAAACACAGGAAATGGCTTCTTAAAAGCTTTGAAATAGAACTGCAGTTAACAAAACCACACAATGGCAAACCTTAAGGCAGATGGGCTTCATCAAAAGACTTGCCAAGTGTTATTACCACAAACCCGTAATGTAATATTGGCATAAGCCGCAGTATGCTGTTGGCCATCACGTGGACCCGGGACGTGGACCCCTGCTATTTTGCTACTGAATGAGGTTCCCCCTAGCATCACAGCTGCTTCATGAAAGGGTTTTTAAGCACCCAAAACAATATATGTGCACTTTTCAGGACCCTAGTTTCAGGCCTGCAGCTTTGTTGTGATACTGCCCCCCAGTGGGAGACTTTGGCCTAAGGACCACAATTGATGCTAACCTTTATTTTTTACACAAATCACTTTTATTTTATTACTTACAGTCTCAGGTCTGCTTTTGTAGCCATGCTCTCATCCTCAAGTATGAACTTAATTAAGGTTTGATACACCATGCATTAAGACTTCAGAATTTAACCCATATCACTGACCCATATTTTATCCCAACAGCCTGTAACATATTCTCTTTAGCTAGAGGAAGTTTTCTTCCAGCTCTGGTCGAAATCGGTGCAAAGCGAGAGGTTTCTTGCTTTGGAAGTCGACGCTGCGCAGCATCATTAAAGCACATGGATATTATTAATTCATCTGCTCTACAGGAGGGCCGCTGGAACAGACCCACTAAGCTCACGCTGCAGCTCCTCTGCCCTCATCTAGTTACTTTTCCAACATTGCTCTGATATCAGAACTAGTATGAAGACCCATCTTCACGCACTTCCTTCCTTCTCTCATTTTTGGGCCACACAGAATAGTCAATAAGGCAAAATTCGGAACGTTTCATCCAAACTTTAACGATTCCTTTTTAACTGTGTTTAAGGTTTAAATATCTGAAGCCATATTTAAAAAAGATCGCTCTAAGATTCAGAGTAATTCAGTCTTCCATAAATGTATTAATCATGTGATTGGTCTGAGTCTCGTCCCGGCATGCTGTGCTGCTTACGGCAAAGTACAGGAGCCGTGGCAACAACTGCCCGCAAGCCTGCCAGTTCAGACCCAGCACAAACTTTAGCAGCCTTATCAACCTGACCATGTGGATTATGGTCTGTTAAATGTTTTAGGACATGACTTCAGGTTCCTAGCTAAAAAATTTAGATGTCTTTCTTACTTTGCTTTGAATAAGACACCTGATCGACTGTTTAAAGTCGTGTGTATTAACTGATATCAGCTACTTGGCATCTTGCATATCCTCTCAGGCAGAGGTAGTAATGACTTATGATATTAATAATGGACAAGCAGAGACAAGCATGTAATTAAATATGTTGCTGACATCGAGCTTAATGAAGTCTGTCTTCTGGAACCAGGACACAAGAACAAAAAGTGTGGTTTTTTTTAAAGCTGCCAACATAGAGATGATGTTGAGGGAGCTGCAGGTCTGATCCACATGGTTTTTAAAGCATGACTTTGACTTTCTACTGTAACATGTATGAGAATCATGTGTTATGAGGTGATGAAGGGTTACAGCACATGGGTCTCTTGGGTTTATTTCCAATGTGGGTCCTTTCTGTGTGGGGTTTGCATGTTCTCCTGGCATCTGGGTGCTTTCTGTCATGACCTGGACCATGTGGTTTGGACTACCAAATACCCGACCCATAGCAGAACATTACCGGACTTACTCCACAGCAT
>JAFMOD010000188.1:758532-813660 GCA_019802435.1 Corydoras maculifer
TACAAGAGATGAATGAATAATGCAAAGCCATTTTTAAAGTCTTTATAAACAGAAGATGGCGGCACGGTGGCTTAGTGGTTAGCATGTTCTCCTCTCAGCACTAGGGATTCCCGGTTCGAATCGCCATCTGGGTGGAGTTTCCAAGTTCTCCCCGTGTCCGTGTGGGTTTCCTCCGGGTTCTCCGGTTTCCTCCCACAGTCCAAAAACATGGATCAAGTCAATTGAGTTCTCCAAATTGCCCCATATAGAGTGTGTATGTGTGAGTGAGTGTGTGCCCAGAGATGGATTGGCACCCTGTCCTGGGTGTATCTGCCCTGCGCCTGAAACGTTCTCCCCTGGATGGGCATGGGGAACCCCACCGCGACCCTAATAGAGGATAAAGCGGGAGATAATGAATGAATGAATAAACAGATCACACATCTAGATTTAAATAAACATGTTTTTTTTTTTTTTTTTTTTTACAACTGATGTGATTTGGGTTTAGGAACAGCATTGCAGGTGCATTAATGTCTTCCTGTCTTTGAAATGTGGGAGAAAACCTATACATATAAAAGGTGGGTTAGCAGATCTGTCCATCCTCCCTTCTGGAAATCAAACTTAGGATCTTCTCAAGGCAGAAGAGCCAACCACTGTGCCACGATGCTGGCCATAAAATAGGTGACTGAATGATATATATATATATATATATATATATATATATATATATTTCATTATCTTCCGCTTTATCCTCTATTAGGGTCGTGGTGGGGTTCCCCATGCCCATCCAGGGGAGAACGTCCCGGGCGCTGGGTAGATAGACCCAGGACAGGGCGCCAACCCATCGCTGGGCACACACTCACCCACATTGACACACTATATGGGGCAAATTGGAGAAATCAATTGACTTGATCCATGTTTTTGGACTGTGGGAGGAAACCGGAGAACCCGGAGGAAACCCACTCGGGTGTATATATATATATATATATATATATATATATATATATATATATATATATATATATATATATCCTGATCTGGTTGGAGTTGCTTTTCTCCATGTACACATGGGGGTATTTTTTCTTGTTGTTTCCGCAGTCCAAAGACATGGATTCAAGGTAAATCAGCTGCTCTAAATTGCCCCTATATAGTGTGTGTGTCTGAAATGTTCTCCCCTGCATGGGTAAACCCCCCACGACCCAAGTCCCTTGAATATGTTAAAGCAGAAGATAATGAGATGAGCTGAGATAAATAAAACATGACTTATACCAAATCTGTCAGTGGTTCTCTGGAACAAGAAAAGAAGTAACCCACTGGGAAATCCATTACAAATGACTTTCCCCTAAAAAGCAAACCTGTGCCCTTAATATTTAACCAAAATATAACCTAAAAAAATCAGATGTGCATTAGAACTGGATGCATATAATATTCTGTTGCTTTCTTCACTGAGCAGAGTTTGTAAAGCTCCCCGCCTCCAATCTATAGAGCTCTACAAACAAGAAGAGCGACCGCACTGAGGGGGAGCATCAGCATATTACTTTGCTCGCTCGCAAGGCTGCCGGCAAAATCTGTTTTCAAGCTGTTCTATTCCGGGACAGACTTTTATCTCTGAGCTGTAATCCTCTTCAAAGCTAAACGCAGCCAGTGGAGGAGGTTCAAGCCCAACAGCGCCATCCACAGGCCGGCTGTGGGAGGAAGCTCACTTACTTTGTTTTAATTATCATTCAAGATTTTTTTCTTGGTGAAATTTGAAAACAAATGATGATGTTTTTTGGCAAATGCATCTGATGACTTGAAAGCTTACTCGTTTTAATGAAGCATAGATTATACATAAAAATTCAGGGAGGTCAGACCTCAAATACATTACAAGTTTAACAGCAAACTAAGGTCAACATATGGCAGATATAAGCAATATATCCTATAAATCCTATAAATTGATGCTGCACCATTAACTTGTAGAGCTTCAGCTGGAACCTAAACCAGCAACAATTTATAGGATTCGTAATGTTACTTATCTGAAAAAAAGAAAAAGAAAGCCAATTTACTTAGTCGTTCTGATTAACTACAAACCTTTTTTAAGACGAGGTTTGTTCGGGTCGGTGGCCACAGGAAGTGGGGCTTCCTAAAAAACAATTTTTAAAATTTTGTTCATTAAAACATCACGATTTAAAATCCAACAATAAACACACACTATCTAAAAAAAAAACATTGCAAAAACGAAACAAACTACACAATAAGGACAATGTGCTCTGCACCGAAACGTAATATTTGAACAAATAAACATGTAACTGGGGCGACACGGTGACATAGTGGCTGGCATATCGGCCTCTCTGCGCTGGGGATACAGGTTCGAATCCCAATTTAAGTGTTTTCATGTTCTTCATGTGTCTGCATGAGTTTCTTCCGGGTTCTCTGGTTTCACAGTCCAAAACCATGGCTTCAAGGTGAATTGGCTGCTCTAAATTAATTGTGTGTGTGAGTAAGAGTGTGTCCAGCAACGGATTGGAGCCCTGTCCCCTGGGTGCATCAGCCCAGCGCCTGGAACCATCTCCCCTGCATGGACATAGAGGACCCCCCCCCCCCCCGGGAAAATAATGCGATGAGATTTATCGATGGTTTTAACATTTCAGCATTAAAACATTAAAACTTTGAATTATCTGAATCAAAGCGGCACGGTGGCTTAGTAGTTAGCATGTTCTTCTCTCAGCTTTAGGGATTCCCGGTTCGATTCCCCATCTTGGTGGAGTTTCCATGGTTACCTTCCACAGTCCAAAAACATGGATTAAGTCAATTGAGTTCTCCAAATTGCCCCATATAGTGTGTGTCTGTGTGCGTGAGTGTGTGCCCAGAGATGGATAGGCGCCCTGTCCTGGGTGTATCTGCCCAGCGCCCAAAACGTTCTCCCCTGGACGTACATGGGGAACCCTCCCCCCCAGGAGATAATGGATCATTCTGAATCATGAGCTCCAATAAAGGGTAACTACTCCCGGCAGTTTCTGTTATAGCATAGCAAAAACACCACAAGGCCTTCCCCAAACTGTTTACTCGAGGCAGTGAATTGTCTAAAATAAAACGTATCTAGAAAAACGTATCTAAAAATATTAGAAAAAAGTATTTAGAAATACACCTTCACTGTGATGTTTTACTGTAATAAGTGCAGTAAAAAAGCGGCTACATCAAAGCAAGGCTTTACACAGGCTTTAAAACCTAAAATAAAATAAGGACTTATCTAAAGTGGAGTTATTAGTTAATAAATCTGTTGAATGACGTCGTGTTGTAAACAAACCGTCAGAACGCTGACTGTTAGCAACTCCGCTAAACTGTTAGCATTAAAACCGTTATTTACTCAAACACCAACTTCACTCGTGTCTTACAAAGCCAGCGTCTCTGAACATGTTTATTTCATTTTAATGAAGTTTAATAAAATAAGAACTCACGGTTTTAACGGGCTCGTCGTCTGCCATGCTTTATTCAGCAGGTTTTAATAAGCCCCATTTCCGGTTCGTCTCAGCGACCGCGACGCGCTGTCGTTACCATGACAACGCATAGCATTACCTACCACTGAATACAATACAGCATGCATTAAATACAAAGGGGTTTAAATAACTGACTAAATAACAGTTTGTAGTTCTATAATTCCAGACTGTAGTCCATCTGTTTGTGTTCTACAGTACATACTGTGTACGTCCCCTTTACTCTGTTCTAATGGTCAGAACCCCAATAGAACCACCACTGAGCAGGGGTTATTTGGTTTGTGCATTAGTCCTATCCCAGCAGTGTCACTGAGGTGTTTAAATGAAACTTCAGCAGCACTGCTGCACTAACACCCCCCTCACCACATCAGTGTCACTGCAGAACTGACAATAAACAATCCACCACCCAAATGATACCTGTTCTGTGATGATCCTGACCAACAGAGAACAGAGAACCAACAGGAGACTAACAACAACAAAGAACACAGATGGACTACAGTCTGTAATTGTAGAACTACAAACTCCATCTATATAAAGTGGAGAAAACAGAGAATGAAGCCAGAAGATGTGTTTAAACTTTTCATGGTTCAGTATGTGAATCCTTTAAGACTAAAAGAGTCCAAATACTTGTGAGCGACTTTACCAAAAGCTACAGTACATCACGTTTATATTTTACTTGCAGCTGCTTGATCAAGTGAGAACCTACTAAATAGAAAGTGGCCCTTATTTTCTGGCATTGTATTTATGCAACTTGGTTGCTGAAGGTCCATCCATCCATCCATCATCTTCTGCTTTATCCTCTATTAGGGTCGTGGTGGGTTTCCCCATGCCCATCCAGGGGAGAACGTTTCGGGCGCTTGGCAGATACACCCAGGACAGGGCGCCAATCTATCGCTGGGCACACACTCACTCACACAGACACACTCTATATGGGGCAATTTGGAGAATTCAATTGGCTTGATCCATGTTTTTGGACTGTGGGAGGAAACCGGGGAACCCGGAGGAAACCCACGCAGACATGGGGAGAACATGGAAACTCCACCCAGATGGGAATTCAAACCGGGAATCTTGCTGAATGTCATTAAACTAAAATTAAATATGCTTATGTACAAATTAAATGCTTTGAATTCATACTACTTAATTCATATACTACTTGAAAAAAACTTTTCAGACTTTTGGCTTCACTTTATTTCTTTAGTCTTAAAGGAACATGAAAAATATAAACCGGTGTTCACACATGTCTATCTATTGCACTGATTTCATAGAACATCCCGGTTCAGACTGCAGATACTAACAACGACTTGTGTGGTACCGAAGGTTAGATTAAAAAAACACTATACTTGTACCAGAATGTTGCATTAACATGCATTAAACTGTATAGCGCAGGCTTTAGTTCCTACGTGCATGATCAAGGACATTAGGACAGAAATGAGGGGCAGTTTTTCAGCAGCAGGGGCTTGGCAATTTCCAGGAGGTCCAGGTTAGGGTCCAGCGATCTACCCAAACCTTCCAGCACCATGATGGCAAATACTACTGAGGCAAAGTTACTCTCCAGTTTTACCTGTAAAACAACGAATACGGTTGAGAGCAAATACAATAAAACAATCCGGATGAAAAAAGCTGTAAAAAGACTTGTATATAAAAAAATGGTTTCCCCTGTGGATGTCTTATAAGGAAAGTGTTACACCAGAAACACTGATGAATTCGTTTTACTGGCTCATTAACAGTGCTCTGTAGAAGCCATTAAAAGTTTTGGCATGTAGATAAACAGAAGGTTCTGCTTCCTTCTAACACAGATACCGGCACCTTTAAACAACTCTGACCAGAGTTTGCTGCTTTGGCATCTGCTGTTAGAAAACCTGATGGGGCCTCCCATCTGCAGACATGGTCAGGCGTTTCTGTGGAATGTCTGGTTGGATTAAAACATGTCCTTTATCTGCTGCTGGTTGGTAAAAATTGCATCAAAGGAGGAACCATGAATTTTTAAACATTATAGATATTAATGACACAGAGAGCTGCACTTGAAAGCACTCCCTATTATAGATATATTCATTCATTATCTTCCACTTTATCTTCTATTAGGGTCAGGGGGGGGGTTCCCCATGCCCATCCAGGGGAGAACGTTTCGGGCGCTGGGCAGATAGACCCAGGACAGTGCGCCAATCTGTCACTGGGCACACACTCACTCACACAGACAAGCACACTCACACTCTATATGGGGCAATTTGAAGAACTCAATTGATCCATGTTTTTGGACTGTGGGAGGAAACCGGAGAACCCGGAGGAAACCCACGCGGACACGGGGAGCACATGGAAACTCCACCCAGATGGGGATTCGAACCGAGAATCCCTAGTGCTGAGAGGAGAACATGCTAACCACTAAGCCACCTTGCCGCCCTCTATTATAGATATAGTATATTATATAGTGTGTTGGTCATATTGTAGCGTTATTATGGCTTCTTATATAATGCACTGTAAAAGTCCCATTACACAGTACACTATGGATTGATGGATGAAGTGAATGATGGAATGAGTGAGCCATTCCAAATGCAGCTACTGTCTGTTGGTACCTTGTGGTGGATGAGCAAACCAAAGACTCTGGACAGCAGTTCCGAGACCTGGATCTTCAAAACAGAGCAAAAATTTTGAGACGCTTCACAATAAACCACATGCCCCAAGTACTATATGTAGAGTAACGTACCTTTCCCAATGAGAGTGTGTCACTGAGAGCATGGTTCACCAGCTCAGCCATTTCTTTTTTGAAACCGGCCACATCCTGGCACTCATTGGCCCGCGCATGTTTCAAAATCAGTTCCGCGACCCGTTCTCCCTAACAGAAAAAGCAACCCAATATGAGTTTGATCTCTTTCCCATCACAGTATCAGGGTTTGCACTCAGCACCTGTTTCAGTACGACAGCAGTGAAGACCGCTTTCAGGTTCCTTAGATCGTCCTCACTGAGCTGAGCGACGATGCCAGCATCGAGCAGCACCAGCTGAAGTGGAGGAGGCGAGGGTCTTATACTGACCACCACTGTGTCCCACAGATCAGTCAGAGTGGCTTTGTCTTGGGATGAGACTCCCTGGTCGGCCTGAACCAGAATGTTCCCTGGATGAAGGTCCCCATGGACAAAATTGTCCACGAACACCTTTATGGAAAAAATAGACCACAGCATACAGGAAATGTCTCTTGATGATGTCACTACTCAACGTTCGAATTTTAATCGGTTTCTAATCTTAAAGTCCATCTTTACAGTAAGTGGAACTAATCACATGGACAGTAAAAGGAAAAAGGAGGCGTGTCCAAACTTTTGGCTGGTACTGTACATTGAAGCGTATGATGGTTTATGGTCGGAGGCACGGTGGCTTAGTGGTTTAGCATGTTCGCCTCTCAGCACTAGGGATTCCCGGTTCGAATCCCCATCTGGGTGGAGTTTCCATGTTCTCCCAGTGTCTGCGTGGGTTTCCTCCGGGTTCTCCGGTTTGCTCCCACAGTCCAAAAACATGGATCAAGTCAACTGAGTTCTCCAAATTGCCCCATATAGAGTGTGTATGCGTGCGTGTCTGTGTGAGTGAGTGTGTGCCCAGTGATAGATTGACTCCCAGGACAGGGCACATCTGCCCAGCGCCCGAAACGTTCTCCCCTGGACGGGCATGGGGAACCCCCCAGTGAACCTAATATAGGATAAACCGGAAGATAATGAATGAATGGTTTATGGTCGTACCATTTTCAGCAGAGTGTCTACCCCCATCCGGGCTATTCGCTGCTTGATGTCTGCTGGAACCTCTGAGCTGAGGTAGCTGGAAATGGGCTCACTCTCCTAAAGGGTAAACAAATCCACATTACAACACATCACTAAAGAACCAACCCAACTGTACCACCTCCCCGATGAGAAATACCCCACACAGTGACCTCGTATGTCTCCACCAGGACAGTGCTGGTGACGAATGGCCTCAGCGGCGTCGGAAACTTGACGTATTCCAAGTCCTTGAAGTTGTTCTTGAACTTCTCGATGTTCCGGGCTTCAAATCGAAGGTCGATCTGTTTCGTCATGAGCTTCTCAAATTCCTCCACCACCTCAGGGAGGCTGAGCCACTTCAGGCCGGGTAAGCAGCTGATTAGGACACTGCCCACCTTCATCAAGATCAGATCGATTTGAACCTGTCGCCTGATGCCAGGATGAAGCACCTGAAGGAGTAAAGTGGAGAGTTACCAGGTCCTGACCCTTCACCTACAAACATAAGCTTTAACAGTTTAACTTCAT
Organism: Corydoras maculifer; assembly: GCA_019802435.1. NCBI lineage: Eukaryota > Metazoa > Chordata > Actinopteri > Siluriformes > Callichthyidae > Corydoras > Corydoras maculifer. The sequence goes on from JAFMOD010000188.1 coordinate 766,245, forward strand.
TTTACTTTAATGGCTACTGATACGAATCCCTTCTCGTCTGCGTGTGGAAACTTCTGGTCTGTAACCTTTCCTTCTGTGTGTTCAGACCCCAACAACTGGCTCAACGCTCCTCCAAGTCCAGGAAGCTCCCAAGCCTCCAGCAGATCCTCCTTCTCCAGCCCATCCACCAGCTGCTGAAATACCAGGTCCTCCACGCTCGCCACTCGAGCCTTGGCCCTGTACACCTGTGCTACACACCCCGAGCCCACGGGCTCCTTGCTGTCAAAGACGAATAGCTGCCGCCAGCCTTCTCCAAAAGCCCGCTGCAGACTCAGCTTGGTGTGACTCCAGGAGTGCGGACGTACCTTCACATGGAGCCTCGAGAAACGATCGCAGAACTCCTGCGAAAAGATGTCCCGCCGTGTGCTGGCCCACTGGCCCAGTTTGATGAAGGTCGGACCTGAGGTTTCTGTGACCCACAGCAGGGCGTCTAGCCACCAAGAAGCCCAGCGCTGGGAGAGCAGACTGGGGACGTAGAGCAGCAGGATGGGGCTGAACTTCAGAAGCAGCACCAGAGCCCGAACGCTCAGCCTCAGGACAAATAAAAGTCTGTGAACCTGCACTTTGGCCACAGACCTTTTCTCGGCGGCTCTCGGACGAGCCACTGCCCCTTGTGCCGAGGCGTACGTGATGCCCCCCGTCGCCCAGCAGAGCAGCGCCACCCTGCGGGTCTGGCTCGTCACATGGCTGCTTTTGATGAACAGAGTTCTGCGTGGAACAATCCGAAACAACACCGAAACCCTCTGAAGGGTGCACTGAAGGTTTTGGGAAAGGGTCTTAATGCAGAGTGCAGACATTTTAATAAAACACAGGGGTTACGACCGCTCAACATGAGTTTCACAAACACTGAACATCACCAAACACACACACACATTAAACTAAATACACTCACACACACTCACACACACACATTAAACCAAATACACTCACACATTAAACTAAATACACTCACACACACTCACACACACACATTAAACCAAATACACTCACACATTAAACTAAACACACTCACACACACACACACACATTAAACTAAATACACTCACACACACATTAAACTAAACACACTCACACACACATTAAACTAAACACACTCACACACACACATTAAACCAAATACACTCACACACACATTAAACTAAACAAACTCACACACACATTAAACTAAACACACTCACACTGCCCAAATGTCATTGAGGTGAACAATTCATTTCTCTCCTTTGAAACTTTTTAAGGGTAAAAATATTAAATAAATGCAACAGTCAGTAATTATACATTTGTAAACCCACGCTGAATAAACCAGCGCCGTTTCAGCAGCGTCTTAATGATTTAACATGAATAAAAACACACACCCGTTTTGGAAACCGACTCCGAATCAAATAACCTACAGACCCGCCAGCAAAACAAGTCTCCAACTGCATTAACGCACCGCATTTAACTTCAGTTTTCTGTCAAATATGAACCGACAGACAGACAGACAAAGGGTCCATTTCAGAGTTTTCCCTTTAGCATGTTCTCCCGCAGCTCACTGATATGATCCTCTGCGTTCATTCATCCTTACAGAACCCACCTGTATCCGCGGGAACCACGTTAGATTCCGTCCGGAGTGCTACACACATTCATCCTACGTTCCGCTTTCGCTCCCGTTGAACATCAGTGCAATTTCTATAGTAAACGTACACACGGCGGCACGGTGGCTTAGTGGTTAGCATGTTCTCCTCTCAGATAGGGATCCCCAGTTCGAATCCCGATCTGGGTGGAGTTTCCATGTTCTCCCCGTGTCCACGTAGGTTTCCTCCGGGTTCTCCAGTTTGCTCCCACAGTCCAAAAACATGGATCAAGTCAATTGAGTTCTCCAAATTGCCCCATATAGAGTGTGTATGTGTGAGTGAGTGTGTGCCCAGCGATGGATTGGCATCCTGTCCTGGGTGTATCTGAAACGTTCTCCCCTGGATGGGCATGGGGAACCCCCCGCGACCCTAATAGAGGATGAAGTGGAAGATAATGGATGAATGAATGAATAAACGTACACACCCTGTGCTTAGAAACCCATCCATCCATTATCTTCCACTTAATCCTCTACTATGGTCCCGGGTGTTTCCCCATGCCCATTAACGGTTGAACGTTTCGGGTGCTGGGCACCCAGGACAGGGCACCAATCTATCACACACACACACAAACACACTCTATATGGGGCAATTTGGAGAACAGTGGGAGGAAACGAGAACCCGGAGGAAACCTTCGCACATAGGGAGAACATGGAAACTCCACCCATTGTACATTTTAACATGTTTGAGCTTTAAACGTTGCAAAATAGACTTTTTAAAATATTGTAACCTATTTAGGTGTCCTAATGGTTAGCATGTTTGCCTGTCAGCTCTACAGATTCCCAGTTGGAATCCCCATCTGGGTGGAGTTTCCATGTTCTCCCCGTGTCCGCGTGGGTTTTTTCCGGGTTCTCTGGTTTCCTCCCACAGTCCAAAAACATGGATCAAGTCAATTGAGTTCTCCAAATTGCCCCATGTAGAGTGTGTAGGTGTGAGTGAGTGTGTGCCCAGTGATAGATTGGCATCCTGTCCTGGGTGTATCTGCCCAGCGCCCGAAACGTTCTCCCCTGGATGGGCATGGGGAACCCCCCGCGACCCTAATAGAGGATAAAGCGGGAGATAATGGATGGATGAATAAATGCAACCTATTTAAAAACGAATAAAGAGTGTAAATTTAATATTTAAACTTATAAGAACAGAACAAGTTAGATTTCTCTAAATATTTAATATATCAAGACTTCATCTGCAACACACCACCCCAACACACCACCCAAACACACTAACCCAAACACACCGCTCGTTTGTACACTGCCCAAACTTTTGATTAGTTTTACTAACTAATCTGTTCAGCGGCCAAAATATTCTCCCCTGCGTTGACACAGGGAACCCCGCCCACCACCACCAGCAGCACCACCCCGTGACCCCAGTACAGAAATAAGTGGAAGATAATAAGATAAGATGAGGTTCAGTCTGGATTCATAATTTCCCCTTTGCAGGCAATTGTTTTCAACATGGTGATTGGTATGTTTTCTAAAGATGGACACATTTTAATCACCATTTCATTTTGAAACTGTATTATTATTATTAATAACAATACAATTATTATAGCTATCAATGCAATAGTCATTTCAAAAGCTTGAAGTCACTGGAGGTGTGTTGTTCTGACCTTGTTGGAAGATTTGCTGTTCCGAGGTCAGTGTTCTTATTGTCACGATGGAGCCTCAGCACAAAAGACTTAAGGAACACTGAACAGATGTTGCATCCACATCCTTTACCCACCGCAGCCGCTCTTTGACCTGCTGGTCACCACAAAGGAGGGGGGGGGGGTCTGTGAGTTTGTTATGGGAGCCCAATCTCTGAATTCTATTTTGTTTAATGTGTATATAAAATAGCTTATCCTATTTATTTATGAACTTATCGCTTATAATACATGGGACACCCAACACATGGGGGATGAACTAGAACAGCGATTGTGTATCAGGTCTGAAACAAGGTGAGATGCGATAAAGTAAAACTGTAGTTATGCAAACAATTGGAAACTTGAAAATAACACCACGGAGTCATGAAAGTAAAAATGTAATACACACTTAACTCGCTCCTACTTTTCTGTGAAACCTGATCCTCTGCCTCCTCCCCAATTGAATTTTAGCCAAGAGTCATTTTATTTTTACTCTCTTCCTGTCCCTCACGCCAGGCACTTGTCAGAATTCCTATCCCAGCAGTGTCAGTGAGGTGTTTAAATGAAACTCCAGCAGCACTGCTGCACTAAAACCCCCTCACCACATCAGTGTCACTGCAGAACTGACAATAAACAATCCACCACCCAAATGAAACCTGTTCTGTGATGCTCCTGACCAACAGAGAACAGAGAACCAACAGGGGACTAACAACAACAAAGAACACAGATGGACTACAGTCTGTTGTGAAATTCTTGTTCCATGTTATGACATCACAGTACACTGCTAAAACTGTAGTACTATTTGAATTGTACAGCTGAAGGTACTAAACTACAGACTAGAATTAATGGTTAATGGTTCAAGTCTCACCATGGTTAATCAACCTGTTGGGCTTAGCGTTGGTTCCTCTCAAAGCGGTCATTCATCTCCATGACAACCAGGCCTCCAATCACTCAGCCAGCTGTAGATTAGTTCAGCAGTAGGGGGTGGAGGGATGATGGGAAAGCAGAGGAGGGAGAGAATGAGAGAGAGAGAAAGAAGAGAGGGAGGGGGTCTTAAGAGGGAGGGGTGAGAAAAGTTTTGTGAAAATGTGTGTGTGAGAGAGAGAGAGAGAGAGTGAGAGAGGGAGAGGGGAAGAAGGGAAGGCAGAGAAAAAGATCAGTTCGCCTGCAGCCTGGAGTTTTCGAGACCACACTCTGTTTTTCTTCTAAAAACTTTCGGGGGGGAAAGCCTCGTGTTTCCCCACCGACCATCCCGAAAGGAAAGGCAGGATACATTCAGAGACGGAAAGAACACAACGAAATACGTCAAGGACGACCGTCAAGTGGATGCTGTCTAACCCAGCAAGGATAGGTTTTGCAAAATGAGAGACCACTCCAAGAGCGCTTCTGCAGGGCTCAAGCAACCAAGCAAGGTACAGCTCCACATCACTGTGTTCTGTTTATCCTCTAAACCTGCAATGTTCAACAGTTTACAGCTGAGAAGCCATCACCTCAGTCCACCGGTCAGGACGAGGGTCGCAGGTTTCGAGCATGAACCTGATGTGACTCGATGGGGCTGAGGGAACCCTGTGCTGTGGTAAATAGGTACATTCCAGTGCAGCAGGGAGACAGATAGAGACAGAGCAGTGTGTAATTGGATAAGTGAGGCGAGTCATTTTAGCCTGAAGAACAATGCTCTCTCTTGACTGCTGCCCTCATGCAGAGAAGAGCTTGTAAACAGAGTAGTCTGCACTTTGATAGCTAAAGAATCTACGTTTACCTGTGTAGTGTGTACGTTCTTACTTGTTTAAGCAGCTAAAAAGTTCCAAAAGTATGTAAGATGCTTGATCATCACAGATACACAGATGCACGATTCACATAAAAAAAAACGAGGCCAGTCCAAACTTTTGACTCTATCTGTAGACAGAAGTAAGTCCATATACTTTCGGTGTTGTTTAGAGGAGCAAAGCAGTTGTTTTTCTGGCTGTAGACACAGTTTTCGATTCACAAACATAATCCCTCTCTGTAGATGGCTTAATTCAATTTCGAAATCGTTCCCGGCAGAGCGACTCATTTCCATTCTGTGGTTTGGAACCATGGACACTGGTCTTCGGCTCCTGATTCACAGACTCACCTCTGCAGCCGGTGTTGGCTGCCAGGCCTGTAATTACAGTCCACTGCACGACATGTCAGATCTTCAGGCCAAGCGAATAAGACAGCGGGATCAGTTTTATGCAAAAGCAAAGACAGTGTGTCTGCACTAAAGTGGTTTGGACAGAAGGCTGGATGTCTGTTATCTGTGTTTTAAGTCTGACCCGGCGCTCTAAACAGACTGTTCATATGAATATCGGGCCAAATGATGCAACAGTTCTGTGTTTATCAGATTATCCTGTCTGTAGTCTGTGAATCCATCCATCCATCATCTTCCGCTTTATCCTATATTAGGGTCGCGGCGGGGGGGGGGTTCCCCATGGCCATCCAGGGGAGAAAGTTTCAGGCGCTGGGCAGATACACCCAGGGCAGGGCGCCAATCTATCACTGGGCACACACTCACTCACACAGACATGCACACTCACACTCTGTATGGGGCAATTTGGAGAACTCAATTGACTTGATCCATGTTTTTGGACTGTGGGAGGGAACCGGAGAACCCGGAGGAAACCCACGCGAACATAGGGAGAACATGAAAACTACCCCCAGATGGGGATTCGAATCGGAAATCCCTAGCGCTGAGAGGAGAACATGCTAACCACTAAGCCACTGTGCCGCCCTAGTCTGTGAATCACTGCTGCCAATTAATTATAAGGGACTGTAAGCTTACACACGATATGAACACAATTATTAGGACACACCTGGGTTTTAGTCAGTTCTATGGCCATGGATGTCGAAATTCAAGCATCTAGCCATGTATTATGGACAACTGGATGTATCCTACTTCGTAGAAACAGTTTGAGATTTGTGAGGTTGTCACACAGGTTGTCCACAGGTTTGACCCCTTAATCCTCTACTTGTGTCACAGGGGGGGAGGGCAATATGATGGCTTTATATTTAAAGCATCCTCCTGGCCAGGCGGAGGTGTCAGTGTGTGCATTGCAGGCAGGAACATTCTGGCTGCTCAGCATTGCACAGACTCTTGGCCCTTCGCGTCGCCACAGTTTGGAACAGAGTGCAGATGCTGTGGTCGCTGCCCACCCCCTTCCTTTACACAAACACCCTTTCCCGTCCTGCTTCATCTTTCCTCTCCTTCACCCCCTGCTGCCACCCGAACTGTGCTTGCAAGCTGCTGTAGTACACAGGCGCTGCCACGGTTCACCGCACTTTGTAGAGCCATTAAAAAACACAGGATGGGAAAACAGTAGAAAGAGGATGTGGCCATGCATGACGTTATTTATTCTGTGAAGTCGGAACGTCATATGCAAAGTGCACACGTGCAACTGCTCTGTTCATTATCGGAACATGCTCACAAGTTTGTCCGTCTTCAGAATAGTAAAATAGGAGTTAAGGTATCTTGGGTCACTGGACTGATACTTTAAGAAAGCACAGACCCCCCTGCCTCCATAAGATGTTCCTGTACTGTCGGCTACTGCACCCTCGTTCATTAACTTGCATGTGGTCAGGATTCGGCTTTGTTCCTAAACTCCTGGTTTCCTGTTCAAAATGTGGTTTGAATCTTTAGGATGAACCCCACTGACCCCTGCTTTAGCAATGGTTTTGGCATTCGCTGTTGTTTGCGAGTTCTTGATGGATTGAGTAACGCATTGAGTCATTATCTTAGCGTTTATTTAGATGATCCAGAATATAACACACACTTTGCCATGGAGCCGTGTGCGTCCTGTCCTGATTGGTCCGTTCCCTGTTGCTTTTAGAACGTGCCAGCATACGCATGAAAAACTTGACCACGCCAAGTCTCGAATGCCAAGTCAAAGTACAGATCATGAATTTCTTACACTGATGAAAGATACACTTGACTTCAGTTTGGAGTGAAGGAACCGAACTGGATTCACTTTAAAAGCTCATCAAAGAAGTCAGATTTAGGACGCCGTCTGACTCTCCTCTGCTTTAGTGTATCACTTGTGTTTACGTTTATCGCAGAAATGTTGATGTCGGGGGTTGGGGGGGGGGTGTCGCACCGAGACGACTGTTACTTGGTGGACCTATGACTCCGGAAGAGCATTTTCCCAAGCTCTCGCCACACTGCTGCCTCAGGGGAATACGGCAAGGAATGGCTGGAATCTGTCTGCACTGTTAAGCGCAGGGTTGGGAACGGGAATGCCGGTGGGAATGGTCCGGAGGAACCATACAAGTGTAAGAGATAACAGGAAGACAAACTGGAGACCTGGCACAGATTCAGGAGCGCTGATGTACCAATATCACTGATATACAGTATCATCAGTCTGGACACGCCCCTTATGGCTCCATTATCTAGTCTCTCCAATTACCATCGAGATGGACTTTGGAGTTTTACAATTACAGACCGTAGTCCATTTGTGTTCTTTGTTTCTATTGGTTCTCTCTTCTCTGTTGGTCAGTACCATCACAGAACAGGTATCATTTGGGTGGTGGATTGTTTGTCATTTCAGCATGAGCGTGTCACAGGAAGATCTTGACTGGGTGACTTCTATGCCTGGTCACACTTTTGGGATGAATTAGAATGGTAATTGTTAGCCGAGTCCTTATATCCAGACTACAGAACTAATTCAAATTCCATAAGAATTTAATGTAATGTTCAGGTGTCCTAATATTATTGTCCATAAAATGCATCTTAATAAAGTCTGGTAGCTCACGCTGTCAGATTGTTATCATTTAGTATAACTCAGGTTTATTTGACCTAATTTGTAATGACACCACATGTGAAAATTATATTTAGTGCAAAGCCAAATATATGTGGACACCCCTGCTATATAAAAAAAGGATTAAATAATGTATAGATCATTTTATGTCTCACATTGTTGTAGTAACCATTTAAATTTGGTCTGGCGTGTTGTAACCTGCCTGTGCCTCAGTGTACAAAGCAAGGTCTATAAAAACTTAGGTTTGGTGAGTAGCAGAGTCCTGACCTTTACCCTCACCAACCACTGTGAGATGAATTGCTGTAGCCCCTAGCTGTTTCAAAGATAAGCACCTCCTGGGACATAAGGAGCTCAGCTGCGTATAAGACCTGCAGAATGACAACTCGTAGAACGCTACCATCTACCAGCTCCAGAGGCCAACACGGTCAGAAAAATGCTCCTAGGTTACTGTGGTGGGGCTATTGGGGTCCTGACCATTAGAACAGAGTAAAGGGAACGTACACAGTATGTACTGTACAACACAAACAGATGAACCACAGTTTTTGGGGCTGGGTAGATCACTGAGCACAAACGCATTCACAGACAGCCACTATACCATAGGGGGCAATTTAGAGTAGACAATTTACCTTAAATTCATGTTTTTGGATTATGGAAACTGAAGAACTCAGAGGAAACCCACATGGGAACTTGAATCCCTAGCGATGAAAGGTGCACATGCTAACCACTAAGCCACCATGTGCGTCTGTAAATCATATCTCACCATTTAAAATTTTTTAAAAAATGGTGGTCCTCATTTTTTAACCTTCATAATCAAAATGATCAAAATCTTCTCGTGATGTGTTCATATAAAACTTTCATTCCGTCGAGCAAAATAAAAGATCAGATTAAGGATCCACAGGTTTGTGTTACTTATTTATATTTAAATGACTATTTTGAATAACCAAAGGTCAGCATGTTATGGCTTCATAGGTCAAGCACAATCTTCTGAACTCTTGCTCACACTCTTTTCTTGCAAGAAAATGCTGGAATGCGAGTTCACTGAACACAGAGGCAGTGGGTGAAAGTTAATCCCCTACCGAGTGCCTCCATCAGTATACAAAAAGACCCACACCACCCTCGCTCACTGTGTTTGCATTGTAATATCACTCTGTGTAGTAGCGCACCAAACTGATGGCCATCCAGGTTTTTTCTCCTACATTCTTAAGAGGGGGAGTCAATAAAGACCAACAAGTCATGCTGGTCCTCATTACAGATACCATACAATGCAGTAGTGACCATGTCAGATAAACTCTTTCCATCCATATTCTTCAGGTGGATGAATATGAGGTACTGTATATGTTAATAACACATTATGAGTAAATTCCCTTTATGGATATGCAAGTTTTCTTCTCATTCTCAATCACAGCACCTCTGTTTCTGCTGTAAAGAGGTACATTGAGAATGATGTCATGCAGTTCGTGGGTCCTCATGGGCTGGCGGCTGTGGACAGACTTTATGAGAAGCAGCTGTTTGAAGGGGGAGGAGGGGCGAGCGATACAGGGGCTTCAGAATTCCAGAAAATATCTCTGACAACACCGTGCTTCTGAGCCTACTCGAACTGGCAGAGCTTGAAGCCAGAAAAGCATACTTCATGCAATGATGTGTCACTCAAATAGCAAATATTAGTGCTGACCCTTAGTTTCTTGATAACCTTCCCTGTTTTAGTGTAAAGACTGAAGCCAAAAGCAGGTCCAAAGCCCCTTTCACACTTCCACTGCAAACCGAAACATCTCAACCAGATCTGATAAAACTGATTAAAAAGAATGTTTGTTTCTACCACACGGCTGGTGCCAATTCAGCAGAAGGAAAGCCTTTACATGAGGAATCCAACAAAAACTAGCAAGACATACGTCATTGTCTAAGCGCTGATGCTGAAGATAACATTAAAAATGCTCCCCTGTCATTTGTTGATCACAGTACATATTAGCAGTAGATATTTTAGAGGAAACGTCTTATAAATAAGCGTGAAAATGCCTCTGTGCATCCACCAAGAAGCGGCTCAGGATGTGAGATCAAAAAAATATCACTATAATAATAAACACGCTTTGATTTATAATTCATGCATTGATTCAAAACTCTTCCGCGATGTAATCTAGTCCAGTTTTTAAAGCAAACGTTGATCGCTGCCATCTAGTGGTCAAATGCCAGAACACAATTCCCCCTATATCTATAATATCTGTGATATCATGCTAACAAAAAAAGCGTGGCAGGGTGGTGTGGTGTAGTGGTTGTGGTTGTAGGTAGTGGTTAGCTCTTTTGCCCCACAGCAGGACTGTAACCATCTGAATGACTGCTTAAAAAGTATTGTAACCATAGTGATCTCATTACAGCTTTATAATGTCCCCATTTCCACAAACAGAGAGACAGACCAGGCCTAGTGAGGTTAGTGGTGGATGGTATAGTCACACTGGTGTAACCCTGGTGGGTTTTAGAGGCACTATGAGGTGTGAGTATGTGATTATCTATAGTATTACAAAGGCCAGTGGAAACTTTCCCCGGACTTCAGTGGATGTGTGTAACTTATGATTCGCCCCTCCTCCTATGGGCTTGGCTGCCATTGTCTAAAGATTTTTCTGTGCATTTGGGACAACAGATGTTTGTTCTTGCTCAATCGTTTACACACAGAGTTAAATGACGTCTATTTCTTTCCCATTGACAGAAAACACAGAGTGATTTCCAACTGCATTGAAACCTTTAAACCTGACCATGAAGTCGGTATGCTTTGATTCCGTGCAAAATGTAGACTGCATGTCGGTAGGCGGTGTCCATCTGCTGCACCATCCCGTTGACAAATACACTCATAAACCTATAAAATTACGGATGCTTGAGAATCCTTTCCTCCACAAACACTCAGAAGAGAAACATTTATGCACATCCATTAACTTGTTTGGAAAGTCCCACAAACAAGTGCATATTTATATCCTGAACACAATTTGCCTCCAGCAGGCTTTTTTTCCCTCCTCTTTATAGAATGGCGTGTGTATTCATCTCCCGGTGATGGTATGGTGATAGTCATCTGCTGTTTGAAGTGGATGCTCAGTTATATAACTGATGGCCGTGCTCTGACCCTCATAATAGTCTCTGTAATTAAACTTCCAACTGATTGTAATCAATCGTGAAGGTAGTGCAGTTATAGTTTTAGGCTAATTTAATTGTTTACGAGTTAGTGTACCATCTATGGTGTGTGAAATTTGAACTATAATTAGACATGCTACAATAACAGAGCATTAAGGGTTAATACATAGGTGGAAATGTGAAAAACATTACTACTAGAAGCTTTGAACGCATTAAGAAATGTATACCCTTGTGATATTTTTTACTACCATGATCATCTTAGTGGTTAGCACGTTCGCCTCTCAGCACTAGGGATTCCCGGTTCGAATCCCCATCTGGGTGGAGTTTCCATGTTCTCCCCGTGTCTGCGTGGGTTTCCTCTGGGTTCTCCAGTTTCTTTCCACAGTTTAAAAACATGGATCAAGTCAATTGAGTTCTCCAAATTGCCCCATATAGAGTGTGCCTGTTTGAGTGAGTGTGTGCCCAGTGATGGATTGGCGCCCTGTTCTGGGTGTATCTGCCCAGTGCCCGAAACGTTTTACCCTGGATGGGCATAGGGAACCCCACCGCGACCCTAATATAGGATAAAGTGGAAGATAATGAATGAATGAATGAATGATTATCTCCATTACTACTACTGCTACTTCAACCACTATCACTACTATTACTACCACTACTTCAGCTATTATTGCCATCACCACTACTACTGATATAAATATTATTAATTCATTCATCATCTTCCGCTTTATCCTATATTAGGGTCGCGGGGGGGTTTCCTATGTCTATCCAGAGGATAATGTTTCGGGCGCTGGGCAGATACACCCAGGACAGGGTGCCAATCTATTGCTGGGCACACACACACACACACACACACACACAGACACACTTTATATGGGGCAATTTGGAGAACTCAATTGACTTGATCCATGTTTTTGGCCTGTGGGAGGAAACCGGAGAACCCGGAGGAAACCCACGCAGACACGGGGAGAAGATGGAAACTCCACCCAGATGGGGATTTGAACCGGAAATCCCTAGCGCTGAGAGACGAACGTGCTGACCACTAAACCAACGTGCCGCCTATATAAATATTACAAAATTTATATTACATTCAGTAATTAGGAATGGAAGTGTCATGCAGACACTGCAGTTAGACATCCCAAAATACATGCCTTTGAAAATGAAATTAGAAACTTGCAAAACAAAACTTACCCATCGGAATGTTGTTTGAAATTCCCTTCAGATATGACATAATTGCACAGATGTCATTTTATAAGGTTGCATTATGACGCAGTGTGTATACAGCGAGGTCCATAAAGACACAGGTGGGTGAGTACGGTGTGGACTAAATTTAAACGTTTCCAGAGACACTCTGCAAAATCTTGTAGAAAGCATTTTCATGTGAGTTGAAGCTGGAACCAACCTAAAACATGATGTCCTAAAAGCACCTGCAGGCAAAATGTGTAGATGTCATGACTTTTGTCCATACAGAATATACATCTTTAAACACATGTATTTTTATCCAGTTCCGTAATGCATGTTAAGCAACTTTTGCATGATCATAAACCCAGCAAGCTGAGGGTCAGACAGGGAAACAGGTAAAGGTCACCATGGGCAAACCTGATGATTTATTAGCTAAAGCATATGTCTGGCTCTCTACACATTATTAGGGAAATGGCTCTGTGCTATGAGGTCAGGTTTAACAAAAAAGCAGATGACAAAGAAGGAACCAAGGCCTAGCAGGTTTTCTAAAGTGGCCTGAGGCTGTAAAGCCATGAAGCAGTAAACATAGCTACTGCCAGATTTACTGCTTTACAAGTTGTGGAACCCTTCCATGTCGTTTTCTCAGAATGCCGTATTTACATGCCGTCTGAGGTAAAGTTTCTCTTAGTGCTTAGATGTTCTTGGAAACTTTTAAACTAAATTGATGTACACCAGCACGCAAAGGTTTTTCCTTTCTGCTCCATGCTCAATTTCCTGCACTTACCATATAGATGGACTTTGTAGTTTTATAATTAGAGTCTGGAATTGTAGAACTAAAGAAGTCCATCTTTACAGGAACATGGACAATAAGTGGAGCAAAAAGTGGGCGTGTTCAAACTTTAGACTGGTGCTGTACATTGACTACACCTTCCTAATCTAATTATTATATGCTACTGGGTAACACTGGGTAAAGAGAATGAGTTTTAATGACTCTTAGTTTTTCAAAGAGTGTAATGCTAATTACAGTCACATATTTGTAGGTTTGGGACTTAAAGCTGCTTTAAGACACCAGTCCGCAGTACTTAATTTTACTGAATTAATCAGTAGCCTGTGAGCTTGACCAATAAACTTCTGGTGGCTGAGGCCGTCCTGTGGATCCAGTGACAAAGGTACCTCAACCCTAACTCACAAATCAATGTAATATATATATATATATATATATATATATATATATATATATATATATATATATATATATATATATATATATATATAATATTATAATTATAAATATACATAAAGTCATACAATATCATGTCGAAAAAAAGACCATTCAATTCTGGTGGTAACCTGAAAACTGTGATCAGTGAAAACCCTGATCCAAACTCCAAAATGCATTCAAATCACCCACGAGTTTAATAAAGGCCAGGATTAATAAAAAAAAAACCTCAGCATACATGGATTTCTGCTCTCTATTTGTCTTCTCAGTGTATTTTTTTAGTCCATTCTTCATTTAAGTAAGAAGAGAAGCAGGGCGGGAAGGGGGGGGGGGGAGTTAGAGTTCCTCTGCAAACATGTGACCCCCTTTACACAGCTGAAAATCATTTAGGCATGCGGGTCAGCAATGCACTGTCAGAAAGACAGAAAAGAAAAAAGAGGGTTAGAGAACCTTTTCTAGCACGATTGTAATAAATAAAGTTTCATTAAGGGTTTAAAACTCCCGTCCAGCAATACTTCTGTTATTGTGATAAATCTGGAAGGAGGAGGGTGAACAGCAGAGCTGGATATTCCTTTAAAACGAGCTCCTGTGCCACAGCAAACCAAACACCATGTGCTGAATGACTTTGAAACTGTGTTTGGCAAAGACTCTAACACAGATCATACTAAGACCAACAGGATTTCGTTTATACCAAATGCTTCGGACAGGTCATTCAGCTCAGCAGACGCTTTCATCCAAAGCAACGTACACCAACGGGATCACAACACAGGGTTAGCCATGACACTGAAACCCTGGAGAAATGAGTTTTAAGGGTCTTGCTTGAGGAGTGACATTATTACAGTTAACAGTTCCGTGTAATTCTCACCCGTCAGGCGTCTCTCCTCCATCACACAACAACTTTTAAGTGCTTCCTCAAATGTAGCAAAGTGCCAACTGAGCCTATGTTCATGAAACGTCCAAAGATGATGCACAACAATGATCAACTTATTTCAGAAGAAGTCAAAACAACTGATTTTTGTTCTGAAAGGTAATTGAATAAACCTTATTGGACAGTTAATTTAATTTGGTAAACAGATAAGTAATTATTTCAATTATATATCCTCAAATGTGGAAAAAGCTGTAAGTATCATAATGGAGGGTCTGCATACTTTCTATATCATAAAACATGTTAAGAGTAGATTCAGAAGGAGAAGGAAACAGGATCGTCATGCACTGTGGGTTAATTAGTGGAGTTGTTCTTACTGGTTGTTATTTGCGGTGACAGACAGAGTCTTTTATTGTCGCCCCCTGCTTGTTCCGTCATGACGTCACGCTTCCTCTTGGCAGGAGAAGCAGCGGGTAGGAGCACATAAAGCACAGACGTGGATGCATTCACCCACGTTTGACAGCTTCCCAGATGTGTCTATTAAGTCATAACACCTGTCTGGAGTGTTTTATCTACCTTAAAACAGAGCAAACTACTTAATGTGGGCTTTATTGGAGGGCTGTTAATGATGGCTCAGTGCCTCGGGAAGGTGTCACCCATTAGTGCCAGATGTACTGCCTAAAAATAAAACAGAATGCACGTTAATTTGAGTGATGGATCATATTTTTCTTGTATTTTTATTTATACATCCCTGCAAACTTCAATGTTAGTATATATATATATATATATACACCTCCTTCTGCTCCATTGTCTATGAGAAACAGAGAAACAGTTTGAGAAAAAGAAAAACTGCTTTAAAAAAACATAATTTTTAATAATATTGAAGGTATCATGAACTTGCTAGGTGCTAAATTTAACACACGTGTGACAGTAAGCCTAAATACAACACTTAAATTTATTAACTAGTAGTAAGCAGGAGGTGAGCCCCAATTTTTTTGGTTATATAGTATATGATCATTTTCATCATGATCTTAATCTCTTTGTGTCTTATTAGGATGCCAGCTGTTAGCATCATGACCGGTGGAAGAGCATTGCTGCTCTGTACAAACACAGAGAACTGCATCTACCAGTCAGTTAACGGGTTAGTTACACTTCAATAATTAATAAGCTTTGTTATAATTTCACCTTGGTGACTGATCTTTATAAGTACCATGATGCAATAATAGTTAATAAGTATTAAATTATAAAGTATAAATGAGATTAAAATGTCCTCGATGTAAGAAACAAGGACAGAGCTTTTTATTTTTCTTTGACAAGGTCACTTGCTGAAGCAGTGGGGCAAGTGATGGTACCTTCCTTTACTTCAGCCTTCAAGCTTGACTTTTCTTTGTTAGCCCATTTCCTTTCAGCAAAGAAGAATAATATCACCCCATCCTTTTTTGGTGAGCTCTTCTTGCTTGCTAGCCCTTCCTTTTTTCAGGGTTCTAGGGGGTTGACCTAGTTTTTCTTTTCAGGAAAAGGCAAAGGGAAAAAAAAAAGAAAAATAAATCAGGAGAAGCTAAATCTTTGATTCAATACATGCTGTTTTTTTAAAAATCATCTTGCTATTGCTGAGAACGTTGGGTTCAGATTTCCTTGGTTTGTTTATTAACACCGTGTGATGCTAAATGTGTTGGTTTGGATCCAAATGAGGACGATCTGAACTTTCTGAATTAAAGGTGTTGCCAATAATCCACATTATGTAGCCGACGTAAAGTATAAAATGAAGTAATTCTATAAATCTCAGGTTAATCTTATCCATGTTGCACTGTGTTCATATTCTGTAAAGGCTCCGAGCTCAGTGCTGTGGCTTGCGGCTACAGGACGCTCCACCAACGGGGTCCCAGAGACCAAATCCGTCCAGGCTGCCTGGGCCTCTGGACTGTCAGTTTCCTGTAACATCTCTGAACAACACCGAGCACTGTGCCTCCAACACTGACATGCTAGCCCAAAAGAGGCGAGGAGACAATTGCCCGATAGAAAATGGCTTGGAAGGCTTTAACAAACCCCCGAAGACACCTTCAGGAGTCAAAAGCCCGGCCAGCATCAGAGACAAGATATCCCAGTGGGAAGGGAAAACAGAAAGCACTGGGCCAAACATACAGACGCTGATCCAGAGAGAGCCTGAAAGTGTGAAAAAGAAGAATGAAAAGATCACTGAGGTACAAAGACGAGACAGTAGAAGACAGGACATTGGCAAAGAGAATGGAAATAAGGTAGTTGATTCAAGGAAAGGTTTGGAGTCTTGCACAAAGGAAACAGATGTGATACTGGACAAACTGACAGTCGGAAAGACAACAAAGATAGTCCAGGACAAAAAGTCTGTCCTGACACACATTAAGAAACTTGAACAAGCTATGAAGGAAACGCCGAATAAGCCCTCCTTACCAGGCAACTACTTCTGCCCACCCACGAAAGAGCGGCAGGAGGAAACCGACAAGAAGGCTGCCGAACCCATTTTTGGAACGGTGGATGTGGTAAGGGACGGGAGCCGTTGCAGCAGAGCCAGAGACCCTGAAAATGTGTACACGGAGCCAGGGGTGCCCTCCATCAACCCTCTACCTAAACCCCAACGTACATTTCAGCACCATAATCAAACAAATAAAGCTGGACCACCCCAAGGAAAGGGGAGACCCAATTTACCCCCATTGCCCTCTATACCTCCTCCACCACTACCATCCTGTCCTGCACCTCCCGGAGTCTGCCAGAGGCCTTGGAGGGAACGAGCTAGAGACAGCAATATCAGGTAAGAAGATCATCTAATTAAGGTTTGAGGATCACACAGCCCTGTCGTCTTAACAATTTAGCTTTGATTTTTAGTTTCATTGAAATATAACATGTCAGCTGACAAAGACCGTACAATTTAGGGATTGTCTATAATGATTGTGATACTGATTACAAAAGGAGACGATGGTTTATTGTAATTTTCGGTATTATAAGTGTTTATAACAGCACAATGGTACAAAGTGGACCGGTGTGATGATAATACTTTATGGTTCCAGGTTCAGTTCTCGGCTCTGGGCACTGTGGATTTGTCTATTGTATAATATACATTTTTCACATAGGTTCTAGCCACTGGAGACACCCAATCCCATGCCTGGATAAATGAAGAGGGTTGAGTCAGGATGGGATTGCACCACAAAATCTATTCAAATGCCAAATCAAATATGTGGATGATGGAGATGAATTACTGTGGCAGCCCTTAATGGAAAAATCCTAAAAACACATGGTGTCCACTAACATATGGCATACATTTGTTGCCAACTTTAAGGGTTACAGTATATCCAGTCAACAGCACCATTTTAGTCCATTTCACTAATTCTCTGTAGTCTTATATAGGCACATATATATAAATAAAAGGCACTGGGCTTGTGGTTAAAGAACCAGCCTTGCTGTACCAGCCTGAAGGTCCCTGGTCCCATCAAGTAATTAACCCCAATCCTGGCACGTGTGCTCGCTTTCCTCAGTGTATGTTTATATGTATATATATGTGTGTGTGTGTGTGTGTGTGTGTGTGTGACTCTGGCCTTCTCCATTCCCCCCATTTTCTCATCAATTTCCATTGTCTTATAATCGCTGATCTTGCAGGAAGTCTTATGAATTTGAGGACCTGCTGCAGTCTTCCGCTGAAGGCTGTCGAGTGGATTGGTACGCTCAGTCCAAGTTGGCGCTCACACGCACTTTATCCGAAGAGAATGTCTATGAAGATATACTAGGTAATACAGTACATATGAATGGAAATGTATGGAGTCCAATAAAGTATTGTGAATAAAGCATAAACTAGACAACAAGTAAACAAATAAAGATATTCACCCAATAAAGTGGCCAGTTAATGCAACTGTTAATGTATTCCATTAAATTTCAGTTTATAAAGCTATTTCAGGCAGACTCACACAAGATCATTATAGAGAATAGGGGGTAATAGGGAGAATAGGACAAAGTATTTGTTCTGGCTCAGTTTAGGTAACAACCCCAGTGGAATATCATGTTTATTAAAAACACTTTATTTCAAAAGGTTTATAAAGGTCAGAAACACTCGTGTTTTTATTGCCAGCTGCATCTATTGTGGTTACCCCACACTGACAGTATCTTAAATATCCATTGTGCACGCTGTGCGAGCTTAACTGTCCCGATCTGAGCTGTTTAGCAGAAACCAAACCATTAAAATGGTTGCAGCTTGATCAGCTGACCGTCCCAGAGGGAAGCTGCCTGTGGCTCAGATATAATTGTGGGTGTAATTGGGTTTGGATGTTGGAATCATCCGTGACCTTTCACAAGAGCTCTTGAAAGGTCAAGCACCAATGGGGACAAATCTGGAGACAATGAGGGTTGCAGATCCAGATCCAACTTATTTTTAAACATCAAACCTTACATCCTCTACTACAGACATACAGAGAATGAACACAGGCATCCATGACCGCACCCACTTTTCTGGCTCTGCCTTACATTTACATTTAGTCATTTAGCGACTTACAAATGAGTTACAAGGCCTTTCATTTCCGAATCAGTTTGAAATCAGTTGGAATGAAGCGCTGTGGTCACATTAGCAGTTCGTGATCCATTTCATTGAGATGAAGAGAGAAATAGTGTTCTGTATGGGGTCAGAACTGATCTGCACCCATCTCACCCAATAGTGCCTTTAATGTTTAGTGCACTAGGGTACAGTCATGCTCAGATCCACTTCATTTCATAGTACAGAAGCACTCAGCCATCACTGCTTACTCGCCATTTCACCAAATTACATATGTTCTCCTTCCTGAGAACCTGAACTATAAGACAGTTCTGCCTCATATGTTCCAGTTTAACTTTTTCTTAAATATTCGGTGGGGAAAATGTGGAATTCGGCTCTTGAACAGACAGACGTCAGCACATGTCCGGTTTGACAGATCCACCAACTCCAGAGCAATGCCTGAAGAGCAGCATGTGCTCCTCATGGCTGGAACTTGATGTCCCTGTTTATAATACTCCTCCTACTTAATACATCTGGTGGATGAATTGACATGGGACAGTTGTTCTGTAACTGATGATAAAAAAGGAAGAAAACTCTCGCTGTCTTTATCTTTCCCCATTCAGCCTCTTTCGTGAGGTTGTGCAAATCATGATGTATCGGGTGGCCAGCGGTGCTAGTTGACTCCTTGGCAAACAAACAAACATCTGGTGCGAAGGAAATATGAAGCAAAGCAAAATATGACATCAGTTTCAGCTCCATTATGGAAACGGTATGAGTCGTGCTCAGTCTATTGACAGCACGGCATTTATCATAACACAAACATCATGAACACCTCTGCAAGAAAGATGATATCAGGATCATTATAGAATAGTGGATCGGGTAGGAAAAGGATAGAATAGCATTTTATCAGCATTAAAGTTAATTCATTCATTCATTATCTCCCGCTTTATCCTCTATTAGGGTCGCGGTGGGGTTCCCCATGCCCATCCAGGGGAGAACGTTTCGGGCGCTGGGTAGATACACCCAGGACAGGGCGCCAATCTATCGCTGGACACAAACTCACTCACACAAACACACTCTATATGGGGCAATTTGGAGAATTCAATTGACTTGATCCATGTTTTTGGACTGTGGGAGGAAACCGGAGAACCCGGAGGAAACCCATGGGGACACGGGGAGAACATGGAAACTCCACCCAGATGGGGATTCGAACCGGGAATCCCTAGTGCTGAGAGGAGAACATGCTAATCACTAAGCCACTGTGCCGCCCAGCATTAAAGTTGAAACTAAAATATATTAAAATATTTACAAGATACAAAAAAAGACTACAATAAATAAAATCTAAAGTAAAGTAAAAAAATAGAATTTCAATTTGCGAATTTCACATCACTCTTTCCATCCATCTGTCTATTATCTTCCACTAAATCCTCTACTAGAGTCACAAAGGGTTCCCTATGCCCATCCATGGGTGAGCGTTTCTGGTCGGGGCAGATACATGCAGAACAGGGTGCCAATTAACTCGCACAGACATACACACACTATATAGGGGTAATTTAGAACATCCAATTAACCTTGAATCCCCATTTTTTGGACTGTGGGAGGAAACTCACAACCACCAAAACTCCACCCAGATCAGGATTCTAACCTGGATCCCCAGCACTGAGAGGCAAACGTGCTGACCACTGCTCCACCATGCCGTGCTGTTCAACTAGAAAATGACTTAAACCTAAAATTCTAAGCAAATTAAAAAACATCTTTATGCAGATCCTCCGTCCAAAGAAAATCCCTATGAGGACATAGAATTGGAAAGTCACTGCGTTGGGAACAAATGTCTCCGGCCGATGTCGCCCTCCTCACCGACCCCTGACACACCGACTAAGGTATGAGCTTTTCGTTAATCTACTCTTTGTTCTCCTGTATCACATGACAGCCACCCGTCCGAGTGGGATGAAGACCTTATTGTGCTTTGTTGTGCATGATTTATTGTTTAATATTATTGAAATCCCTAATTGTACAAATAAAGGTTATAAATAATGTCCTCACATAGCCTCTCTTTACCACGCTGAGAGGCAAGCGTACTAACCACTAAGCCCCCGTGCCGCCAGGGTCTTAATCCCTTAGAACACAAACGAGATCTAGAAATTTTAGGCCGTACCGTGTAACCCAGACGACCCTCTTCCCCCACAGCTCTCCTCCAAACACGGCTTCTTCAGGCAGAATTCCGAGCGGCGCAGCTTCAAACTTTTAGACCTGCGAAAGACAAACAAAGACGGAGGGATCGCGTTGCCATCGAGGATAAGCCCACCTTCAACCCCCAGCAGCCCCGATGACACCCCCTCTCTTTCAGGAGACCCCTACAACCGTAGACGGAGGAAAATCCCTAAGGTACATTTAGCAGAATTTGAATTGTGTATAGTGCTTGTAAGCAGCGTCATGGTTTAGTGTATATATATATATATATATATATATATATATATATATATATATATATATATATATATATATATACTGACATCAGGACCTGACCAAAAACCTGCTGTTCTGACTCTCGAAGCCTGTGCAAGGCCACAAGAGTGACTCTTATTGCGATCAAAGTTCATTCATTCATTCATTGTCTTACGCTTTATCCTCTATTAGGGTTGCGGGGGGGGGGGGGTTCCCCATGTCCATCCAGGGGAGAACGTCACGGGCGCTGGGCAGATACACCCGGGACAGGACGCCAATCTATCACTGGGCACACACTCACTCACACACACACACACTCTATATGGGGCAAGTTGGAGAACTTGGACTGTGGGAGAAAACCGGAGAACCCGGAGGAAACCCACGTGGACACGAGGAGAACATGGAAACTCCAGACGGGGATTTAAACCGAGAATCCCTAGAGCTGAGAGGAGAACATGCTAACCACTAAGCCACCGTGCCGCCCTATTTGCATCATCATTATTATTATTAAACCTAAACTAAACCTATCCCTGGCTTTGTCTCCACAAACCAAACTGCCTCTGTCAGTTGTATTTACAATAAGAAGCAGAACATAGTGGCTTTCTAGATAAAAGCAGAAAAGAAGGAAGGTGGTCATTATCGTTAGTGTTCATTAGTTAAGGTCTTTAAACAAATACAGTAAAAGATCCACCTGATAAAAAGTGGCTGATTTCCTTTCTAACAGATGGTGCTGAAGATAAACGGTGTTTTTGAGGCTCGAAGGGGAAAGAAGAGGATGAAGCGAGTCTCTCAGTCGACAGAAACCAGTTCAGGGAGAGGTGCGTATGCATGCCAGACTGAAATAACACACATTAAGAGAGAATTGCCCCAACTATTCACCTTGAATCCATGTTTTTGGACTGTGGGTAGAAACCAAAAAACCTGGAGAAAACCCACGCAGACACGAGGAGCACATGGAAACTCCAGCAATCGGGAATTGAACCAGGATCTCCAGTACGGAGAGGCGGATGTGTTAACCATGCAATGCCACCATACCACCCCAATATTCCCATCCTGTCCAGATTAAAAAAAAAGGGCACCATAGTGTAGAACACTAACACTACAGTATCTATTTCCAGAAAAGTAATAATGCAGAAGTTGAAGTTTAATATCTGGAAGATGGGTCCACATTCCTCTGCTGGTACACTTTCCACTGAACAACATTAGTTTTGGATCTGAGCGCTGGGGTGCACAGTGTGAAAGCACCACTGCTTCTCTTCCAGCCTCAACGTAACACATGTGTCCACTTAGTTTTATGGATGTGTTTACATTTTTAGGGTCAGCGGTGTTTGACCCAAGGTTGAGTTACGCCGCTGTAAGGAATACACATGTGCAATAAGGCCTGAATTGCGTACCTGCTCCCAGTTGATGATGATGTACCTCTTGTGTCTTGTCCTTTGATGCAGTGACGGACGAAAACAGTGAATCTGAGAGCGACACAGAAGAAAAGCTTAAAGGTGAAAATACGATTTTACATTCTAATTAAATACTTTGAGCTGGATTTGAATAGAAGCTCCTGAATAGAAACATAAATTAAAGCATACACACAACCTTACATACACACAATGAAACCTACATTCAGTGGGCATTTTATAAGGTACACTTTTTTTTAATTTTTTTACAATAATTGCCAATTGGTTCTATACAGATGCACATTGTAGTTCTACAATTATAGACTGTAGTTCATCTGTATCATTATCTTGAATGCTTAATTCTCCATGCCCATCCAGGGAAAAACATTTCGGGCGCTGTGAATTATCTTCCGCTTTATCCTATATTAGGGTCGCAGGGGGGTGTCCATCCAGGGGAGAACGTTTCGGGGGCTGGTCAGATACACCCAGGACAGGGGGCCAATCTATCGCTGGGCATACACTCACACACACAGTCACGCACACAAACACACTCTACATGGGGCAATTTGGAGAACTCAATTGACTTGATCCATGTTTTTGGACTGTGGGAGGAAACCGGAGAACCCGGCGGAAACCCACGCGGACACAGGGAGAACTCCACCCAGATGGGGATTCGAACCGGGAATCCCTAGTGCTGAGAGGAGAACGTGCTAACCACTAAGCCACCCGCGGTTCTATTCATATTTGGTAATATAATTGTAATGGGTGTACGGATTGTTTGAACCCAAATAAAAAGAAGTTAAAAATAAAGAATGGTAAACTAATACCATAACCACAGAGCTGCTGCTTCCTATCACATATCAGTCTAGAGAATCAGCGTGAATTTCATATTATGCTAAATGTAAATTAAGGACTGAGAACAGTTACAAATATATATTGATTCTTTTAGATACTTTTATTTTAAGGTTTTCATTTCCACCCACAGTTTGACCCTCTGTAATTTTCATATTGGTGCTTTAGCCCACAGCCAGCGGCTGGTCTCAGTGCAGTCCATGTTAAAGCAGACGGGTCGATATCGAACACTGGAGAGAGACCTGATGGATCTGCAGGAAAGAAAACTCTTTGAGTACTTCCTAGTGGTGGCGCTGCATAAAACAAAAGCTGGAGCACCTTACCTGCCTGAGGTCACACAGCAGTTCCCTTTAAAGGTGTGTGTACATACTGTGTACATACTCTAAGGTTAACCAGGGGATCTCCCTTTATTAAATGATGTGCTGTGAGTGTTGATTGATCTGTTTTTAACTTAGCTGGAGAGAAGTTTTAAATTCATGCGGGAGGCTGAGGACCAGCTGAAGGTCATCCCCCAGTTCTGCTTTCCCGATGCAAAAGACTGGGCACCTGTGGATAACTTTCCGAGGTAACGTGTTCCCTAATTCTGAAACTCATTCGATGATCAAACGGTCACCACATGCTGGGTTTTAAAAATATAGCACCAGTCCAACTTTAGGACACGCCCCTTTTCTGCTCCACTTCTTGTCCATGTTCTCAGTCCCACTTACTGTAAAGATGGACTCACTGCATCAGTGTCACTGCAGAACTAAAACAATCCACCACCCAAATTATCTGTGATGCTCCTGACCAACAGAGAACAGAGAACCAACAGGGGACTAACAACAACAAAGAACATAGATGGACTACAGTCTGTAATTGTAAAACTACAAACTCCATCTATATAGCAAGTGGAGGACATAGGACATGGCAAGGTAGCTCAGTGGTCAGAATTTTATGCTGTCAATCTAAAGGTTGTGGGTTCAAATCCCAGGTCCACTGAAGTTCCCAATGTGGGTCCTTGAGCAAAACCCTTAACTTTCATTGCTCAAGGGATGTTGTGATGAACCCTGTGTTCACCTTGTAAGTCGCTTTGGATAAAAGCGTCCAATAAATGACCAAATGTAATGTAATGTAAACATGGAGCAAGAATGGGGCGTGGCCTAACTTTTGACTAGTACTTGTTTGGAAGAATCTCATAATGATCTCATGCAGTTTGGCTCAATGTTTTAGTGAGACCTTCTCATTCGTTCTGACTGGGGAAGATGGGAGCAGGAGGTTCGGATACTGTCGCCGGCTGCTGGTCAGCTACTTGTTCTAACACATTTTTAAAGATTTATAAGAACAATCAGTTTTAGACAAAATTTTTCACAATCATACGTAAAAAGCTTTTTTTTTTTAGCTTATTTCTGATTCTCCTGGTTAGAAAACTTTTTCACTGAATTTTTTGTTTTCACACAGCCCAGTGGAAAGGGTCGGCGTCTGCCTGAGGTTTACTGCATCGTGAGTCGACTGGGCTGTTTTGATCTCTTCTCAAAGGCATGTGATTGTGCATATGTACATCACTTACTAGTTAGTCAACCTCCTGACGTGATACATAAAGCGATGTGGTGTTCATTCCAGATGTTGGATGAAGTTGAGAAAAGGAGAGCCATTTCTCCCGCTCTGGTGCAGCCATTCATGAGAAGTGTCATGGAGGCGCCATTTCCAGCTCCTGGCAAAACCATAACTGTGAAAAACTTCTTACCAGGCTCTGGAACTGAGGTGAGTTCAATCCCAAACTACAGACAAAGATGAGATAAAGCAATTCCGTTACAATGCTATTTTCACCTTTAATGCTTTAACCCCCACTCTTTAATTTATACAGGTAATAGAACTGTGTCGTCCATCGGACTCCCGATTGGAGCATGTAGACTTTGAGTGTCTCTTCTCCTCTTTGAATTTGCGTCTCCTCCTGCGAGTCTTTGCGTCACTGCTGCTGGAACGGAGAGTCATCTTTACAGCAGATAAGCTGAGGTAGAAACATTTTTAGCACTCAGAGGGAACAGGAATCATGATTTTGTATGCATTTATGTTGTGAATTTAATAAATTAAATACATTTCATTCAGTTTGGGTATTAAAGAAGTTATTATGGAATCAGCAGCGAGAAATCCGTGACACCATTAGTAGAGAAAATGTGTGGTCCCTGAAACCATTTGTCAAAGTCAGGAGGCAGATATGGAAAAAATGTTGTAGTGTTTTATAATGTTGCCATGGGGATGAAACAAAATTGAGTTTTTTCCTTTGCAAAAAAAAAAAGGCCACTAAAAGCCAAACACTGGTATTAGCAGAGTGGAGATTGTTGTGTACATAGTGCGGGATTAAAATCATGTGCTCATCCTCCACACAACTTCAACTACAGTTGTGCAATTTGCCGTGACTCGATTCAAACCAGGCCCTTCTTCTGTGATTTGTCTTCTGCTGTTTGGTCAAATAAGTGAGAAATGTTAGGAGGGAAGGGCGTCATCATTTTAGAAGGAAACCTGGCTCTGTCACTTCAGATTGTTAGGAGAATAAATGGAACCAGCTTTTTTTTTTGCAGATATAAGATATTAACCCTGTGTTTAATGCGACTCGATGGACAGAGGGGTAGAATTAAATATGACTTTTAATAATGTGAGGAATTATTTGTAATAGGGCGGCACATGGCTTAGGCACGTTCGCATCTCAGTGCGATCTCGGTGGCGTTTTCATGTTCTCCCCGTGTCCACTTGGGTTTCTTTTAGGTTCTCTGGTTTCCTATCACAGTCCAAAAACATGGGTTCAAGGTAAGTTGGCTACTCTAAATTGCCCCTATATAGTGTGCGTGTGTTTGTGTGAGTAAATGTTTGCTCAGCAATAGATCGGTGCCCTGTTCTGTGTGTATTACCCGGCGCCCAACATGATCTTACCTGGATGGGCATTGGGAATAATGTATATTTATATTCCATGCACACATACAGTATGCCGATAGGTTTATTGCAAATGTTGCAGACATTTTTAATAAGGAACCCCTTTTTATTAAACCACTATATTTAATAGATCTGCACTAGCTTTTGTTCGTCATTGCTCATTAACTTTTATGCTAATGAAAGACTTGAAACGAACTAACGATGAATTGGTTTAGTATTAAAAAAAATAAGTATTAAGCAATATTTTAAAAGTTTGATTCTGGTCTGACTAATTCAGGTTCAACATCCAGAAACGTGATTTAATCTGTTGTTATCTTTACTTTAATTTAGATAACAATAATTTAGAAGCTTTAAATGGGTTTAAGGGTGGCACGGTGGCTTAGTGGTCAGCACGTTCACCTCTCAGCGCTAGGGGTTCCCAGTTCGAATCCCCATCTGGGTGGAGTTTCCATGTTCTCCCCGTGTCTGCGTGGGTTTCCTCCGGGTTCTCCGGTTTCCTCCCACAGCCCAAAAACATGAATCAAGTCAATTGAATTCTCAAAATTGCCCCATATAGAGTGTGTTTGTGTGAGTGAGTGTGTACCCAGCGATGGATTGGCGCCCTGTCCTGGGTGTATCTGCCCAGCGCCCGAGAAGTTCTCCCCTGGATGGACATGGGGAACCCCCCCGCGACCCTAATAGAGGATAAAGCGGGAGATAATGAATGAAGGAATAAATGGGTTTAAACGCGAAGTTTGAAGTGTAAAAGGCGAGCAACGTATAGTTCGCTTTGCTGCCACCATGTGGCAAAAATGGTCAATTGCTGTCAACAACAAACGACAGAAAAAAAAAAAAAACTCCATAAAGTTGTAGAAATAAAGTTTAGTTCATACAGTTCTGTGATAAATGATGCAGTTGAACCTCTTGTTTGTCTGTAGCACTCTGTCTCAGTGTTGTCACGCCGTGGTGGCCCTGCTGTATCCTTTCACATGGCAGCACACATACATCCCTGTGTTGCCCCCCTCCATGATGGACATCGTATGCACACCAACTCCTTTCATAGTGGGACTGCTGTCCAGCTCTCTTCCTCGACTCAAGGAACTTCCCCTCGAAGAGGTTCGGCACTTTTCTATTTCCATATTGTGGACGCTCTGATTGTAACTTATGATTTAAGTAAGTTTCAACACCAAGTCAAGTCAAATCACCAGATAAATAATCCATGATTCTGAGGGTATGGGGGTATGGGCACTGAGCAGATAGATAGTCAGGACAGGGCGTCAATCCATCCCTGGGCACACTCTCACTCACGCTATACAAAGGCAATCTAGAGCAGCCGATGCTCCTTGAATCAATGTTTGTGGACTGTGGGAGGAACCTGGACAACTCGGAGGAAACCCACACAGACACAGAGAGAAGCTCCACCCAGATCAGATTCAGACCAGCATCCCCAGCACTAAGAGGACATTATGCAACCATGCTGCTCACTGTCCACTTTTATGATGGAAAAGCGATGACGTGATTAAAGCATGTGCCTGTAGAAATAGTTTTCAGCTGACCCCTGTGTTCTGACCTTTAAGATTAAGTTGAGATGCTTGCAAGCCGCGTCGTATAAAAGTAAATGTAATATTTGTCTAGTCTGCGAATTTAATCCCGATCAAAGTAAAAGGCTATTTTATACCAAAGTTTCTTTTCTGCTAAATTTCCTGACTGTTAGGTTTGTTTTCAAGATTTTCCATAACTGCTTCCTGTTCAGGTGCGCATCATATCAGCAGGCCGTGAACTCTGACCCCCTTCCTCAGTTAAACAATAGCCACGCTGAGCTTGACCGCTCACATGAAGCACTCACAGGACGTGACAGCATTGTGCTTTCTCTTCACTTAGGTCCTCGTGGTGGATCTTGGCAACAGCCGTTTCCTTCGGCAGGTAAGATGAAAGTAATACTGTGGATGTTGCTACTGCATCCTCATAAAACCTTAATACACTCACCACTCTATTATCTAAAACCTGCTTTTTACACTCACTGTCCAATTTATCAGCTTTACGCGCCATATAGATACACCTTTAATGCAAACATTATATTCTGTAGTCCACTAAAACCCCCTCACCACATTAGTGTCACTGCAGAACTGACAAACAATCCACCACCCAAATGATACCTGTTCTGTGATGATCCTGACCAACAGAGAACAGAGAACCAACAGGGGACTAACAACAACAAAGAACACAGATGGACTACAGTCTGTAATTGTAAATATAAAACTATAAAATCCATCTGTATGATAAGTGAAGAAAATAGAGAATGCAGAAAGAAAGAGACGTGTCCAAACTTTTGACTGGCACTGTCCATCCATCCATCATTTATTCATTCATCATCTTCCGCTTCATCCTATATTAGGCTCGCGGTGGGGTTCCCCATGCCCATCCAGGGGAGAACGTTTCAGGCGCTGGGCAGATACATCCAGGACAGGGCGCCAATCCATCACTGGGCACACACTCACTCACACACACACACTCTATATGGGGCAATTTGGAGAACTCAATTTGGAGAACTCAACCGATCCATGTTTTTGGACTGTGGGAAGAAACTGGAGAACCCGGAGGAAACCCACGCAGATAGGGGGAGAACATGGAAACTCCACCCAGATGGGGAATCGAACCGGGAATCCCTAGTGCTGAGAGGAGAACATGCTAACCACTAAACCACCATGCCGCCGTTCCATCCATCATCTTCTACTTTATCCTTTACTAGGGTTGTGGGGGGGGCCCATCCAGGGGAGATTCAGGTGCTGGGCAGATACCCGTAGGACAGGGCGCCAACCTATCACTGGGCACACACTCACTCGCTCACACACAGATAAACTATATAGAGGCAATTTAAAGCAGCCAACTTGACTCGGTCTATGTTTTTGGACTGTGAGTGAAAACCGGAGAACCTGGGCACAGGGACAACACGAAACCCAGATCGGGATTGGAACCTGAGGCGAACATGCCAACTACTAAGACACCGTGCACCCTGTTTTTTTTTATTTCTCAGATGGACGATGAAGACTCCATTCTGCCACACAAACTGCAGACCGCTCTGGAGTACGTCCTGGAGAAGAGGAAGGAGCTGGCTTGTGACCGAGCAGATCTTCCTGGTGGTAAATTCTCACTTTACGTGGTCGGTTCGTCAGCTCATCATCGTCTCCTGACGTTCCAACGTCGCTGTGACCTTATCTTTATTTAGAACACTCTTTGCTGAGTGCTTTGGTGTCTGAGGCCTTTGTGCGTTTCTTTGTGGAAATGGTCGGGCACTACTCCCTCTTCATGGCGGGCGGCGAGCGTGATGAAGAATCCTCGACCTCATCCGCTTCCCCCACACCTCTGGCCTTCCAGCGCGAACCTTTCCGCAAGGCTGTGTCCTCTAAGAGCCTGCGTCGCTTCCTGGAGGTCTTCATGGAAACCCAGATGTTCACTGGCTTTGTGCAGGAGAGGGAAATGAGACGACAGGGCCTGCGAGGTAGGGTGCCATGTTCTCAGACCAAACGCAAGTCATCCATCATGCTCACGGTGCTTACATACAGAGGAATTAGTCCTTCACATTTAAGCCATCGGTGCGGTGAAACACACACACACACACACACACACACACAGAGCTCGGAGGCGAATTTGCTCTCCTGAAACTCCTACCTCAGTTGCCATCATAATGATTCAGAACAGCAATTTCAGGACGATGGGGCAAAGCTATACAGCGAGCACTTTATGTTCTTATACACGTTGCCTTATAGTTTATCTCTAATAATAGTTCAGTTTTATGAAGTGATCATTTCTCATCACCAGGACTGTTTGAAGTGAGAGCTCAGGAATACCTGGACTCATTACCTGGAGCTGAGAACCGAGGAGTCAACAAATTTCTCAAAGGCCTTGGTGAGCTTTCATCTTGTTCCTGCTAAAACAAATCTCTGAAATGAGCCATGTTCCTGCTTTATAGTTCCTCACATCACTTAATGTTTATGTTTACAGGACATAAAATGAAATTCCTGTCTAAAAAGTAAAGCATTCCTTTAAACTTCTCCAAAGAACTACAAGAGGAAAGAGGCGAGAACTACAACTTGGAGCAAAGTTCGCTCACGTCTCTAAGGATGTGAAGACCCGACCAGACGCCTATTTCCTTCCAAAGTTCATATTTCTGTACAGTTCCGCTCCTCATTATTGTGAAATGAACTAGACTACAACTTTTGTAACGGGGCGCTAATTTAATTTATATTCTTCGTAGAAAAAGACATTTATATATTTTTTGTGCAACTGATACCTTAGAACACAAAGACTATTTATCACAGTATATTCCAGACATTTAATGTAGGATATACCACTTTGGTGGCGTCTGTTACGAAAAAAGTGAAGGAAGCAGTGAGTAGCCTGAGTGAATCTGGACGTGGGCTGTCAGATGGACACAGAAAGACAGCCGGGACGTCTGAATGCCAACCGATCGATATTGACAGAACCTTAGAGGGATTGATTTTGCAATGTTCCTGTTCTGTGCATCTTCAAAACACCACTACGTTCATGTGAAACTTGAGAAACTAAAGAACTGTTAGAGCTGTGAGGTTCCTATGTGATTTTCATTTGAGTTCTTGTCGTATTTTGGGAGGTAAAACAATAAAAACACGTTTCTGAGGAAATATAAAGGTGTCATGGCGTTCTGTGGTTCTGAACAAAAGGAGATGCTGCATTCGAGCTAGAATCCCAACTTATATTAAATATCCGAATATTTATTATATTAAATATTAAAGATCCGAAACAATGTTCGAACGACGTGTCTATGAGTAATTAGTCAGTTATCCGGTTTGAACCACTAGAGGTCACTATAGAAAGGAAATCATATTCAGTAGAAGTATTTTTTGTTACCTGATATAAACTGGTAATTAAAATCATTTACAGTGCCTGTTAAATGTTAGGACACGCCCCCTTCTTGCTCTATTCTTTATTTCCTTTATTTCCATCACTTACCATATAGATGGAGTTTGTAGTTCTACAATTACAGACTGTAGTCCATCTGTGTTAGTCCCCTGTTGGTTCTCTGCTCTCTATTGGTTCAGGAGCATCACAGAACAGGTATCATTTGGGTGGTGGATTATTTATTGTCAGTTCTGCAGTGACACTGATGTGGTGAGGGGGTTTAAGTGCAGCAGATCTGCTGTAGTTTTATTTAAACACCTCAGTGACACTGCCGGGATAGGACTAATACTCCCACCGAATAAACCCCTGCTCTGTGGTGGTTCTATTGGGGTCCTGACCATTAGAACAGAGTAAAGGAGACATACATAGTATGTACTGTAGAACACAAACAGATGGACTACAAAGTCCAACTTCAACTACAAAGTCCATCTTTACAGGAAGTGGAAAAAACAGACAATAGAGTCAAAAGGTTGTTTGTCCAAACTTTTGACTGTTCCTGTGTATAGTGGCAGTGAGTTTTTGTTAAAGATGAAAACCAGCTCAGAATGGCCTTGTGCATTTTTTTTTTATCTCAGCTCCAGACAGATAAAAACTTTCTTAGACATGTGTTTCATATTTTCTGAATCTTGGCTCTTGTTTACCTCCAGACTTCAGAAGGCAGGCATGGACAGGATGGTGAGTCTCCTCCACCTCTATTAAAAACCTAAAAGACTTTATATCATAAAGAACTCAAAACGTTCTCCCCTGGATGGACATCAAATCCAGCATGGGGCATTTTGAACAATTACATGCTTTCATCTGTGTGAGAACAGTTTGGGGAAGACCTTTTTCCTGTTCAAGCCTAAGTATGTTCCAGTTAGTGAGGCACAGTTTGGGGTGGAAGAACTCAACTGTTCTTTAAGGCCCACACCGAGCCCTGAACTCCATGACTACCTATGGGATGAACTACAACAACAAAAAAATAGTGGATTGATTGATGTCAAGGTTAACATCCCGACATTTGACATACTTTCACATGTTTTACAATCCCTTTAAGAACCTGGTGATTTGGGTGGATTGCTATTTCAACGGCGCAGTGTGGGCGATTAGGATTGAATTACCATTTACTCTGAGAACCTCTCATTTGCTTTCTGTAGGGTTTCAAAGTTTTCTACAGAACATGGTGGTCAGCTGGGTCAGTAATTGACCGGTCCTCTCTTTTTCAGAGGTGGACCCTCCTCTCATTACGCCCTCTCTCTCTCTCTCTCTCTCTCTCGTTCCCTAAAGCCCATTCCTCACATTCCTGCTTCCTCACGCTTCAGCTGCGCTGTCAGAAGGGTCGGAATACTCCTCTAATTCCGCGCACATTCTGCACTTTAAATGCGACGCGGCGGGCTGACGGTCCACGCTCCTCTATTTAAAGGTAAGCGGGGTTTCGGGCCGCGGCTGCAGCAGCGGGTTCTGTTCGGTCGGATGTCCTGAGCGTCTGTGCGGGACGCGCGTCTGTGCGGCACCTGGCTGCAGCGCACCGGCTCGGCTCGCACTACAGTCTCAGAGACGCTCCGTATTCTTTTCGGCCGCTCGTGTGGACTCGGGCTTTTCCGCGCGCGCTCGGGTCTGGAACTTACTCCAGCTCCGCGCGCCGTCATTAACGAGGCTCATTACCAACATTAAAGTTACTGAAAGTCAAAGTCAAACTTTCTGTGTTACTGACAACAACAAGGCGCGAATGCTACAGGTGTGTGTGTGTGTGTGTGTGTGTGTGTGTGTGTGTGTGTGTGTGTGAGTGTGTGTGTGTGTGTGTGTGTGTGAGTGCGAGACCGCGTTACAGTCCAAATAAAATAAGACATGTTAAACCACAGTACATATGGACATTAACAAAAAAATACAAATAACACACAAATAATACTCTATCTGTAGTTAATAATTAAAAACCACAACGACACTAAAATACATAAATAATAATAACAATAAAAATACAATAATAAATGCAACGACATCGACATAATAATAGTAATAATAATAATAAAAAATAATAATAATAATTAGTATTTGTTTGATGTAAGGACAATTAAGAAAAATATTATTATTTGTATTAATAATCTAGGATTAGTAATAATAATAAAATAGTATTGAAAACACTTTGTATGTTTTACAAAAAGTACAGCAATATTTACATACACTTTTGGGATTTATATATATATAAATCCCAAATATATATATATATATATATATATATATATATATATATATATATATATATATATATATATATATATATATATATATATATATATATATATATATATATATATATATATATACAGCCTCATTGCCAGAAGTGTATGAGTATAAAGCACTAATAATAATATATTCAAGCAAAATTAAAAATTAATAATAATGGATAATTGTATGCTTCCAGCTTTGTGATAACTGTTATGGAAAGGCCTTTGACTTTACAGAGCTACTCAAAGCAAGTTCCATAGGCATGGTTGTATGATTTTTATGTGTTTAAATGACCCACTCAGAGCCTTGTCCATAATTCGTATGGAATGAATTAGAATGGAGACTGCAGGCCAGAGCCTCTTGTCCGACACCTCTGTCTAACCTCATATTTGCTTGTCTGGATGAATGGGCCAGAACTTCCAAATACATTGACCAAAATCTTACAGCAGAAGAGAGTCTATATTGTCCATTTAGGAATTTAGGAGTAGGTCTTAATTTGGGAAAAACAATAGAGATATTTTTCAAAATAATTCTAATTGTTTAGATTTTCTCCAAAATAAATTTTATCTTCCAAAATATTGCAGATTACATATTTAAAATTACATCCAAAAAATAGTGGATTAAATACAGAAAAATGTAAATGTTAATATTCTGATTTTGTGCAAAATAAAGAAAATGTGTCATAAAGCAAATATGAAATGCTATACAGCACACCACTGACACACCTGTCTGTATAGGAAAGATTTTCAGATCTTGTACTCTTGTAGGGGCCGTGTAGCAGCGTTAACAGCTCTACCTCACTCAACCCCCTTGCAGACCTGACACCCCTCACACAAAACATCTGCTGTTTTCGTCAAATAAAGAATATATGGCCATAAAATAAATATACATGCATTTTCAAATACAGCCTCAAATATATGTTTTATATTATGGTAATATTATTAGTAGTAGAAGTATTAACTGTTAGAATACACTGTGATTCTATAAAAAAAACAGGAGCAATTACACAGTAAAGTCAGCATGAAGTTTGTACTTTTCGAAGTTATTACTCCAAACTAGACACTGACTGCTAACTACAGACATTCAGAGGATTTTAACTCTGCTGCTCTGAAGTTCATCTCAGAGCTGTGGCTGACTGTTCGAGCATTTTCTCCACCTCAGACATAACAATCAACTTTGGCATATCCATCCAGTCTTCCTGTTTTCTTTGCCCCATATCTTTCCATGTTTTTTTTTTTTTTTTTTTGGTGTGCTGAAGCTAAGGGTGGCATAGTGGTTATCTCAGCGCTGGGGATCCAGGTTCGAATCCCTGCTCTGTTTACATGTTCTCCCTGTGTCTGCATAGGTTTTCTCTGGGATTCCAGGTTTCCTCCCACAGTGCAAAAACATGGATTCAAGGTGAATTGGCTGCTCTAAATAAAGTGAGTGTGTGCCCAGTGATGGACTGGCGCCCTGTCTTAAGTGCATCTGCCCAGAACCTCTCCCCTGGATCGTATGGGGAACCCTAGTATAGGATGAAACGGTCAAGATGATGAGATGTATTCAAACTACATTGTAAAGAAATGTAGAAAGATAATTTTACAAAGAATAAAGAAAAGCCAGGGCGGCACGGTGGCTTAGTGGTTAGCACATTCGCCTCTCAGCGCTAGGGATTCCCGGTTCGAATCCCCATCTGGGTGGAGTTTCCATGTTCTCCCCGTGTCTGCGTGGGTTTCCTCCGGGTTCTCCGGTTTCCTCCCACAGTCCAAAAACATGGATCAAGTTAATTGAATTCTGAAAAATTGCACCCTGTAGAGTGTGTCTGTGTGAGTGAGTGTGTTCCCAGCAATGGATTGGCGCCCTGTCCTGGGTGTATCTGCCCAGCGCCCGAGACGTTCTCCCCTGGATGGGCATGGGGAACCCCACCGCGACCCTAATAGAGGATAAGTGGGAGATAATGAATGAATGAATGAATGAATGAATGAATGAATAAAGAAAAGCCAGTGTGAATGCCGGTGGAAGAAGCTCAGTCTCAGAGTAGATAAAATCATGTCAGTGTTCTAATAAGTGTTAATGCGGTGCAAGTGTCCAGCTATAAAAGGCTAAAAACAAACAAATGAACATTTGATGTTTTCTGTTGCTGTGTGTTGCGGGGGCGGGGGGGGGGGCATAAAACCTGGTTGTTCCATAGCCAACAGGAAAAGCCTGTGCAGCAGCAGCAGTGAGGACATTAGCAGCATTGTTTAAATCTCTGCAAACTACCCGGCTTAATTGAAACCATTAGCATTACCGCTTACAGCTCCACACTTAAGATTTGATCAGACCGAGCTGATTTGGGGCAGACGGCCTGCTAAGTAGACGTCTGGCTGTTAAGTGAATCTCATTTTGTTTACATGGTTACATGTGAGCAGACGCGCCATGCTCAATATTCTCGCTTCCTAATTTAATTCATGAGCCGAGGCGCTTTTTCCAAGGAGGATTTACACGTTTCGGGTCATGCGGAGTGAGCGTGCAAGCTGACCCTTCTCGCCTGTGGGTTCTCTGCTCAGGGTTTTGGAGTTCCCTGCTCGGGTCTCTGAAAACAGGCCTGTGTAAAACCTTCATTCATATCTACACACTTTCTTTTCTTAGGACTGGGCACATTTTTCTGCTAAGTTGGAGTCCCGCCACCCACCCCTTCCTCCACCTGTACAGTTTCCCCTACCACCACCCTGTCTGCGGAGTGGGTATCGGCGTCCTCTCCAGGGGGCGCCAGCGAGGAGCTGAGTGAAGCCCTAGACAAACCTCTGGAGAATGATGCTGAGGGAGTATGGAGCCCAGACATCGAGCAGAGCTTCCAGGAGGCGCTTGCTATCTACCCACCCTGTGGCCGGCGCAAGATCATTCTCTCAGATGAGGGCAAGATGTACGGTACGCCCCTCATGTCACGTCTTTTCTTACTTTTTTCTCGTTTCTTTATTAATCTTTCTGCATCTCAGCCCCGGGGGTATTCACATCACCGCTCGTCTTCCTGCCCTTTCATTTTATAAACTTGCAGATTGCATGATGCCATCAGCAATACAGCCTTTCTACAGTTTATAGTCAAACTGATGAGAACGTTTACCCATCACACACAGTACCAGTCAAAAGTTTGGACACGCCTCCTCTTTACTCCTATTACTGTGAGCATGTTCTCAGTTCCATCCATCCATCCATTCATTATCTTTCGCTTTATCCTCTATTAGGGTCGCGGGGGGGTTCCCCATGCCCATCCAGGGGAGAACGTTTCGGGCGCTGGGCAGATACACCCAGGACAGGGCGCCAATCTATCGCTGGGCACACACTCACTCACACAGACAAACACACATACACACTGTATATGGGGCAATTTGGAGAACTCAATTGACTTGATCCATGTTTTTGGACTGTGGGAGGAAACCGGAGAACCCGGAGGAAACCCACACGGACATGGGGAGAACATGAAAACTCCACCCAGAATGGGATTCGAATCAGAAATCCCTAGCGCTGAGAGGCGAATGTGCTAACCACTAATCAACCGTGCCGCCCCGTGTTCTCAGTTCCACGTCCTGTAAAGATGGACTTTGTAGTTCTTCAGTTCCCGACTATATTCCTCTGTTTGTGTTCTACAGTACATACTGTGTACGTCCCTTATTACTCTGTTCTAATGGTCAGGACCCCAATAGTTCCACCACAGAGCAGGGATTATTTGGTTGTTGCATTATTCCTATACCAGCAGTGTCACTGAGGTGTTTAAATGAAACTCCAGCAGCACTGCTGCACTAACACCCCCTCACCACATCAGCATCACTGCAGAACTGACAATAAACAATCCACCACCCAAATGATACCTGTTCTGTGATGCTTCTGACCAACAGAGAACAGAGAACCAACAGGGGACTAACAACAACAAAGAACACAGATGGAGTACAGTAAAATTGTAAAACTACAAACTCCATCTATATAATAAGTGGAGGAAATAAACAATGGAGTAAAAATGATGAGTCGGTGTATTGAGACATACTGGTTAGCATTTTTGTCTTCACCCTTTACACACTATATTTTACGGATCTCTATTCCAAAGCAGAGTCATGCAGTGAAGAGAAAGAACCTTCCCCAAGATGTTGCTGCTAATTGGAAGCATGAGATCCAAACTTGTGTTGTATGCACAGATGTAGGCAGTGGACATGTAGGCATGCCTCACTTGACATTCATCTTCTACAAGCATCTAGAAAGGCAGAGAAGTCTCCAACAGCTTAAGTGGAGAACTGGAGGCAGGTGGTAAGACTGACGTAATACACGGGGGCACTTTGTAGTCCGGTTGCTTGCCGTCCTCTCCTGTGTAGGGTGTGAGCTTTGTGAGCGGTGGGAAGGGAGTGTCAGTGTGTCTGGAATGGCATGTGATCAGGGTTCAAGGCAGGCTGTAACTGGAGACCAGAATAGACGTTTACCCTTTGAGTCTATGTGATGATGGAAAGGAGGGAGCAAGGGACAGATAAACATGAAGGGAAAGGAGCCAGTCTTGGGCTCTGCACCTGTCCTCTGCCCTGTGTCTGTACGCCTCTCCCTCGTTTTCCCCTGCATACAACACCCTCGACCCTGAACTGTCTGCCTGTTAGTCAAAGTGTGTGACATTCAGGTCACCTATGGCTGATGCCCCTCCTACCATCAACCCTGCAACATGACTATGTTTGTTGCATGGACTAATGAAACGGGCAATCTTTGTTTCCAGAAAAGGACATGAATCTGCTGTAACAATGACTTTGGTAACTTATAAAGTCATTTTTAACGAATCTGTCAGATGGCTTTTTAAAATTTGCTAACCGACACTGACACATCTACCTGGAGGGTTCCCCATGCCCTCCTTTTGCGCTGGGCAGATACACCCAGGACAGGGTGCCAATCTATCGCTGGATACACACACACTCACGCATACACACTCTATATAGGGAAATTTGAAGAACTCAATTATCTTGATCCATGTTTTTGGACTGTGGGAGGAAACCGGAGAACTCGGACACGTGGAGAACATGGAAACTCTACCCAGATGGGAATTCGAACCGGGAATCCCTAGTGCTGAGAGGAGCTAACCACTAAACCACATGCTAACCACTAAACCACCGTGCCACAGCTATTTATTCATTCATTCATTCATTCATTATCTTCTGTTTTATACTATATTAGGGTCGTGGGAGGGTTCCCCATGTCCATCCAGGGGAGAACGTTTCGGGAGCTGGGCAGATACACCTAGGACAGGGTTCCAATCTATCGCTGGGCACACACACAGACAAACAAAGTGCATTTTGCTGAACCGAATGAACCACAAGTGACTGCTCCCATTTCCAATCACCAGCACTTGCCGAAGCAGCTGCAGGAACCATGCAAGCTCTCAAAATCCTTGCAGATTGCACTACATTCCTCTGCAAGTCTATGAGCGGTGATGGGATTTGTTAAGGTAGGAAAAAAAAAGTCTTGGCCTTGTACTTGAACATTTGTGGCATTTTCCCACAATGTCTTGCACCCTATCAGCCCTGTACGACCATTACACTCATCAGGCTTCCCAGATATTATCTCGTTAATCCGGGCTGTGTCATGGACATTGTCTCACCCAGTGCGGGGGGCGGGGGGGGGGGGGGTGGTAATTTGTCCCCCCCCCCCCCCCCCCCCCCCCCCCCCCCCCCCCCCCCCCCCCCCCCCCCCCCCCCCCCCCCCCCCCCCCCCCCCCCCCCCCCCCCCCCCCCCCCCCCTACAGAAATAAATAATAAATAAAGCTATAAAGTTGTTATAATGGATGACATTAAGTTTCATACTCTAAATAAATGTGAAGTAAAAGTACGAAAATTCATTGTATGTCCGGGTAGCTACAATAAAATGAAATAAATAAAAATAAATGTTGGTTTATATTTTAAACATGCTTTCAGTTGATTATGAATGCTGACCACCATTAGGAAGACATGATAGAGAAGGTTTGTGCAAAAATAAATAAATAAAAATAATAATAATTTAAAAAATGGCATGTGGCATACTGGTTAGCACAACTGTCTCTTACTGCTTGGGATCCAGGTTCAAATCCCAATCTGAGGAATATTTCTGGTAGCTTAGTGGTTAGGGTGTTGGACTATCAATCTAAAGTTGTGGGTTCAAATCCCAGGCCCAATGAAGTTATCAATGTGGGGCCTTACCCTTATTGCTCCATGGATGTTGTATGGCCAACCCTGTGTTCTGACCCCGACCAAGTTGGGATACTTGTAAGATGGCATCTGCTGAATGATCAAATGTATGTGATGTAAATCTAGTTGATGGAAATACAGTATATAGTAAGTCAGTACTGAAGTTAAATGGCACAAAAACAAATTCTGCAGTGAATGATTAAAAACTCTCAAGCCAGTTGCTTAATTTGGGTCACAGATCAACACAATATTGTGTTTGAACTAGATAAGCTGTTAATATGTGGCTGTCATCACTGTCTGAGGGGTGTCTCAATCTATTCAGGGTACTAAGCTGAGCATTTGGTCCATGATGTCCCTGCTGAATTTGCCTTGTTTAAATCAGTGCATGTTGCTTTTTGACTTTGTCATCTGAATAAATATAGGACCTCGTCTTGTCAAATCACCCAGATCAAGTAGCTCTAATAATAAGAGAACTCGTTTATTTCAACTGTAGGGAAGATGCTTTGGACTTCAATGTGCAACATAGATCATTACTAACATAAACGGATATTTAGAATTATACATTTTTTAATATAGAGGAGAAAATGACAATGAGAAAGTGGCATGTGTGTTATAAATAAGTATGACTAAGAAGGGAGTATGTTATGCAGTTATCTAGCATACATCAGCAAAACAGGAACATGGGAAAGACTAAACGTCTGGACAGACTGGGGATTGTTGCTCACACACACAGGCGGGATATGGCCAGTAATGAATTTGTTAGGATTGTGAGTGACTCAGACTGATGGGGCAGGTAATGGGTGGATAAAGTGGTGAGTCCAAAACTAGAAAACTGAAGAACATCTAATGGGATTATTTTCTGTAACTACAGACTGTGTGCATGAATGTGTGTGTGTGTTTGTGTGTATGCATGCATGTGTGTATGTATGTGTGTATGCAAGGACATTTCTTGCTCCAGCTGTACTCCCCCTCCTTCTCCTATATGAAGCAGATGCTAAACCAGCTTAAGGAGAAGTCAGAGCTTAGGAATGACAAGAATGTGTAGAGGAGGGAGTGCACAGTGAGAAAGTATTGGAAAAGTGAGTGAGTGAGTGAGAGAGAGAGAGAGAGAGAGAGAGAGAGAGAGAGTGTATAGGTCAGTGCATATATAAGCTACTGGCTTTTGAGGGCTTTTTCTCCTTATGAATGAAATCTGGGCGGCACGGTGGTTTAGTTGTTAGCATGTTCTCCTCTCAGCACTAGGGATTCCCGGTTCGAATCCCCATCTGGGTGGAGTTTCCATGTTCTCCCCGTGTCTGTGTGGGTTTCCTCCGGGTTCTCCGGTTTCCTCCCACAGTCCAAAAACATGGATCAAATCAATTGAGTTCTCCAAATTGCCCCATATAGACTGTGTATGCGTGCGTGTCTGTGTGAGTGAGGGTGTGCCCAGTGATAGATTGGCACCCTGTCCTGGGTGTATCTGCCCAGCGCCCGAAACGTTCTTCCCTGGATGGGCATGGGGAACCCCCCCGCGACCCTAATATTACATTTACATTTACATTTAGTCATTTAGCAGACGCTTTTATCCAAAGCGACTTACAAATGAGAACATCACAAGTCAGAAGCTATGAAGAAAACCAACTATACTGTAAATTCATCAAAGCTGAATGTTATTCGATGCCGCGGCACACGCCCCCCCCCCCCTTTTTTTATTACAGCAGGTATTTGTTAAAGAGATGTGTCTTCAATAATTTTTTTAAAATGTTATTTTTTAATATAGGATAAAGCGGAAGATAATGAATGAATGAATAAATGAATGGAAGAAATCTACTCCATTTGAAGATATGACATGTCTGTTTGTATGTGTGTGTGTGTGTGTGTGTGTGTGTGTGTGTGTGTGTGTTTGCATGTACACTCCCCTGTGACTGACCACTTTATTAGTTACATCTTGATTCTTCACCTATTGTCTACATTTTCCAAACATGTACATTTTGTGGTGTGTGGTACTCCTGTTTGTCTGCATACTGTATTAGAACACTTTACTCTGTTTTCCAAAGAGCTGAACCTCCACAGAACCCCCAGACAGGAAGTATTACTAAACAAAGTACGTGAACAGATGCACTACAATCTGTAATTGTAGAACTACATAGTGAATCTATACGTTAAGTGGAATTGATATAATGGACGAAAAGTCAGTGAGTCACGCGAGTCTATTTGAGTCATCAGATTACTTGACTATTGTTACATCCAATGAAAATTTGGATAATTAAAAAGACGTGAGTTAACATTATCCTGCCTGTTTAACAAAGTCAAAAAATCTATTTAAATGGCATGATTTTAATAACCTCCAAAATAAATCCCCTGGATTATTTATTCATTCATTATCTCCCGCTTTATCCTATATTAGGGTCACGGTGGGGTTCCCCATGCCCATCCAGGGGAGAGCGTCTGTGCTGGTCAGATAGACCCAGGACAGGGCGCCAATCCATCACTGGGCACACACTCACTCACACAGACACACTTTATATGGGGCAATTTTTGAGAATTCAGTTGACTTGATCCATGTTTTTGGACTGTGGGAGGAAACTGGAGAACCCGGAGGAAACCCACGCAG
This sequence comes from Corydoras maculifer, assembly GCA_019802435.1. Taxonomy (NCBI): domain Eukaryota; kingdom Metazoa; phylum Chordata; class Actinopteri; order Siluriformes; family Callichthyidae; genus Corydoras; species Corydoras maculifer. The sequence continues at coordinate 808,600 of JAFMOD010000188.1, forward strand.
ACAAAGGGAGAACATGGATTCCCTAGCGCTGAGAGGCGAACGTGCTAACCACTAAGCCACCGTGCCGCCTCTCCTGGATTAGTTTACAAAAAAAATCAAATCTACCACCCCATTTTGTTATATCAGCTAAAATCAATGTGTATATAATCTATGCATGTATAAATGAAAACCTGTTAGCCGTGTCAGAGCTCCCCGTCCCTGTCCCCGCTATGCAAAGCCTTTCCCATTTAAGCCAGTGTTGGGGCTAGTGGCTCCCACCCAGATCTCAGCTTTATTACTAATAAGGGAAATTGATTTCTGACAAGCAGAGGGAGGCGAGCACGAGCAGCTGTTGCACCTCCTCTAGAACTTATGATGTCCCTCAGACTAACAAGGTCATTTCACAGCTCTGTTTTCCCCATAAACCACTCATATTGGCAGTTCCAAGGGGTTGTCTGAGGGTTAAGAGGCACTCTGAGTAGGCAAGAAGGGTGGGCTAGGTTGTGTATGTGTGTTTGTGGGGTGTTAGGGGTCCAGTAACCACATGACTAGTGCTGCGAATCATCCCTGCTGGTAACTGGAGCCCAGCGGAGAGAACAAGCCCTGGTGATTAATGGCAGGAGTAAAGGCATATTCTATAAACATTGACACACACACCAGCTGCTATCCAGCTTTTCCTAAGCTGCTGTCTAGGTGTCATTCTCTCCCTCTCTCTCTCTCGTTCACCCTTGCTTTTTGCCTCTTGCTTGCTCGCACGCTACACAGACATATGTCCACCATCTTAAAAGCTCATTTTGACATGAACAATTGTGGTTACAACACAGAGAACACTATTGCTTTCATGCAATGCCAAATCTGACACAGAAGCTCACAGACGCCGTAAACAAATCAGTCCTGAGATCATTTCAAGCTCGCACACATGCTACACTAACACTTCTCTGTAAAAACAGACTGATTATATTCTAAATATCATAGACTGTTCAAAAGACTGTTGTATTCATGCCAGGCGCTTGTCATTAACATAACTTAAGGACATAAAACTAGTTACTTCCAGGATCGGCCAGGGTTAGCAGTTTAGCCGTTGTTATAGCATTATAGCAGCGGGTGAAGTCACTCCTACATTTAGAGCTTTTTTAACACACTAGAAGCTCACAGTGCCAAACCAAGAGGATATCTATCTGGATATCTATGATAAAAGGCGACCCCTGCACACTCTATAAACAAAACTATTAGGACACACCTCTTTATAATTGAAGTGAGTTGCTATATACCTGTTGTAGAAATAAAAATAAATTCATCAGGTTTGATGAACTTACAGCATAGTTGGTTTTCTCCATAACTTCTGACTTGTGATGTTCTCATTGGTAAGTTGTTTGGATAAAAGCATCTGCTTAATGACTAAATGTAAATGTAATGTAAATGTTATATTCAGTACCATTGCTGCAGGTGTATAAAATAAAGCAGCATGCATTCTGGAGGTCTGTCAGCCTCCACCTTTGTTTGAACAGTTTAGGGAAGGTCCTTTTTTTATGCAATCATGACCGTACCACAGTTCACAACGTGTATATTAGTATTGTTGGGTGATATAGCTGTGGAAGCACTTAACTGGCCCAAAATCTTCTAATAATTTACAGAGAAGTGAAAGTTGTTCTAGCTGCAAAGGAGGGGGGGGGGGGCACTTAAAATGGGATGTCATAGAAGCTCCTGTAGGTGTTCCAATACTTTTTGACTATTTAGTGTGTCTACCTGAAGGCATGGTGGTGGCAGCATTATGTTGTGGGGATGTTTCTTTATAGTAGGTTAATGAAAAACTGGATGCTTGAAGTATGTTTTCTTCTGCCTCTACAGGAAGCAGGTGGTATTGTCCAAATCCATAAAGATGGCAGATAATTGTATCTGCACTGCAGTATAATTAAGATTAAAATTATAACTGCATTGTCCTTAAACTTACACATCATGCTTTATAAATATATAAATGTCAGCTATGCATTTCCTCTGCAGCTCCTGTCATTCTATGAAAGCACCTGTTCCTAACATTATTCTGATCTACAGATCGAGAGCCACACGTCCGCTGATCTCAGGTCTTTACTGGAAGCAGCAACAGTTACAATGTTTAAAAAAAATTCTAATTACTTTTCATTTTTGGCAGGACGCAATGAGTTGATAGCACGCTACATCAAACTGCGAACAGGAAAAACACGGACGCGGAAACAGGTGAGCAAGCCATCCGCCATAAAGATAAGCACCGGTGCCGTCTGGCATGGTTCTAATCAGCAGAGAAAGGGATGAAATGAAATGAATTGGAGCTTAATTACAGCTGCATTGTGGCAAACGTGTGAATATTAGACCCCTGCGGGCTTCTGTGCTGAAACCGAGCCTAGTCTTGTGATTTACACCCCCGGACCCCCGCACAGATGCTGCTGGATCGAATAACAGGCCCCCTCTTCAGTAAGGGCCACGAGCAGCCGTTCTCCCACTATCGCCGCAGCAAAGCCTCCTAGGTCGTAGGGTCGGCTCCTGGAATCTGATAGAGCTCCCTGCGGAATTTGATATTGCACCATCCCATCCAGATGCCCACATACGGCAGGCTTAAGCACCCGTCATCACAAGGAGATGACGGAAGGGAGATGGGAAGGATGGATGTGGGAATCCGAGCGCAAGGATACTGCGCCGGAAAAGAGAGATCAGACACCTGTTCCTCGAAGCACTGTGCTGATGACACATGGAGTGACAATATGGAAAAAGTACACAATGATGACACTTAGACTCATGTTAATACATTAATACCTTTATGAAAGTAAAGTTAAGAATTTAAGTGTTATCCTTAATCTTAAAGAAACAAAAAAATACTAACTGTATTGAGAACTGTGCAGAAAATATTAGAGCCCGCAGGGTCTTTCAGGGTCTTTAGGCTTCAAATCATTGCCATAATATTGGCATGGTGTACTAATATATTCATTCATTATCTTCTACTTTATCCTATATTAGGGTCGAGGGGGGGAGAGATACACCCAGGACAGGACGCCAATCTATCGCTGGGCACACACTCACACACACAGACACGCCCGAAAACACATTCTATATGGAATTTGGAGAACTCAATTGACTTGATCCATGATTTTGGACCGTGGGAGGAAACCGGAGAACCCGGAGGAAACCCACGTGGACACGGGGAGAACATGGAGACTCCACCCAGATGGGGATACGAACCGGGAATCCCTAGTGCTAACCATTAAACCACCGTGCCGCTGGTGTATACTTATATATATATATATATATATATATATATATATATGTGTGTGTGTGTGTGTGTGTGTGTGTGTGATAGAGGATACCATTTTATTGTATAATGCACCAGTCCATACACTTTATTCACTGGTGCATTGTACACTTGTTCAAGCAATAAGTATCTGTGTCTAATACAGTGCACTTACTGCAGTGTCAGATCCACCACCACCACATCAGAATCACTGCAGTGACATTCATGTGACAGTCATCCACCTGCTCTGTGGTGGTCAATCATGACTAATATAGGACTAACAGAGGTCTACCAGAGTATGCGGGGAAACAAATGGATTACAGAAGGTTTAATTAGGAAATGTAGTAATCTCAGTGTTGTGTTAACAGCATTTTTATTATCCCTGTCTCGTATGCAGGTTTCCAGTCATATCCAGGTGCTGGCCCGAAGAAAGGCTCGGGAGATACAGGTGAAACTAAAGGTAGTGGCGCCCCATTACCAAATCCTCTGCTCTTGGATTACATTAGCAATTCATCCTTGATGTGACATTCCATCCTCTGACCTCTAACCATAGATGGGTCAAGTTCAAGCTCCTGCAGTTTCGATCTTGCTCCATAGGCTTTCATGTCTTTTATTGCACCGTATAACTGACTTCCACTCCAACTGGCTGTCAGCCATCATCGCCCAGCTGTCCGAACCCGGAGCTGGTCACAAGGCTTCCCACTGACAGGCCTTTTAAATACATTTCTGAAACTGAGAACAGTGATGGACACTCACACATGCCTGCATTTCAGTTATGGATGTGGTGTTTGTCCGATCAGGGTAAAGGATTGTGTGGGCTTGTTATGCATTAGCAAACTTATAGCTGTTTCGCTCTTTAGCTGAGCAGTAGACAATCCTCTCACCTTAAATTTTAAATTTGTTATTGATTCTAGATCTACAATTCGGGATTTGCAGTTAGTTTATCGACCGTGTTTTTCCACTTGCTGTTTCTCTGAGCTAGGTGTGGGGTTTCATAATACTGGTGCCTAAAGCTCGTGGTTTGACCTCTAGGAGTAACAGGCAGCTTGTCAACACTTGCTGCACACTGGCAGGGTGATGAAGTTTAAACTCCCCCTCTGAAAGGCCCACAGCAGGAGCAGGATTGCTTCATTCTGCAGGAGAAACAAATTTAGCTTGGTTTTTTTGTTTGTTTTTCCTTTGACAAAACGTTTAACACACAAATATATCAGGTTTAATTTACTAGATTCAGAACTAAAATAATTAAAGGTCTCAGGTACCTGACTTTCTGAAATCTGTGTCTATGTTATTTAATAAACTTCATGGACATCTGTGAGTTTATGTACGGACGTGTCCATGAAAATATGGAAGTTAATTAAGATTTTAAGCATATATATATATATATACACACACATACACACACACATATATATACACACACACACACACACACACACACATATATATATATATATATATATATATATATATATATATATATATATATATATATATATATATATATATATATATATATATACACACACACACACATATATATATATATATATATATATTCAGTCATTCATTCATTATCTCCCGCTTTATCCTCTATTAGGGTCGCGGTGGGGTTCCCCATGCCCATCCAGGGGAGAACGTTTCGGGCGCTGGGCAGATACACCCAGGACAGGGCGCCAATCCATCGCTGGGCACATATATATATATGGGCATATATATATATATATATACACACACACACACACACACACACACACACACACACACACACACACATATATATATATATATATATATATATATATATATATATATATATATATATA
>JAFMOD010000188.1:814249-844920 GCA_019802435.1 Corydoras maculifer
ATATATATATATATATATATATATATATATATATATTATATATATATATAGCTAAAATGTTGTGCTTTCCATTCCTCCTGTAAATAGTGTTTTAGAATGCTGTCTATTACTCTTTTTAAAAGGACCAGGCAGCTAAAGACAAGGCGCTTCAGAGTATGGCCAACATGTCCTCAGCCCAAATCATCTCTCCTTCTGCCTTCCAGAACAAAATGGCCCTGCAGAGCCTCTCACGTCCTGCCTACCCAACAGCTGGTGGGGTAAGTTCAGACGTTGGAAATGTACTGTTCAAGTTTAAGAATTCCTATCTCTAGTGAAGCATCATGGCCAAAGCATGTTTCCATTCAGGCCATGTCCTGTTCCAACATGAGGTGACATGGACAGACCAGTCGATGCAATAAAATCAGCCCCACCACACCCATCTTTAAGAATGTCATTAGTAACTCAGGCATCACGCCGGGTGTCACAAATGCTCCCTGAAATAAATGGATAGCAAATGTCTATGAAATGCTTATGTAGATGAGTCAAGGAGGAGGGCATCCATAATGCTTTGGGTTTATTGAAATGGTGTCCACATATATTTTTTCATTAAATCGAGACATATTAACCAGGATTTGTTCTTACATTTCAAATTGAGAATGTTTAGAATAAAGTACATGTTGCTTTTATGTTTGTAGTTTTGGCATGGAGCTCTTGCGGGTCAACCAGCACCCACAGAGGAGTAAGTTTCTCTTTCCTGCTTTATCAGAAAGAAATCAACACACGATTAATACTATGAGGAATTTCATTTGTCTTTTCTATTTAGCATCAAGCCATTTTCTCAACAGAACTACGTCATGCAAGCCACAGCTCCTTCCATCACGGGTCAGTTGCACATTTCTATTGGATATTAAATGCCACTTTGCTTACATTATGACGTACAAAGTTTATTTCATTAATTAGGATAACTTTTTAAAATTATTGTCACAGAATCAGCTTTCTCTGCATACTTCGTTAGTTCTCTTTACTCAGTTCTGTAATGTTAAAGTGCATCTATAAGATGGCTATAAGTCGAGCTAATGAAGTGTAGAATGAAGGTGGTGTTGTTTCTGATCAGTGAGTGTGTAACACAGATATGACGGGACAGGAGGTTGTTTTATTCGTAATGCAGATGTTTACATTTAAATATTGTTAGTTCATTCTATTCATCCCCTTTAAATTGTTCCATGAGCTCTTAATTGATGAGTCCCATCATTTTACAACCAGGTTATGAGAGCACCTCAGGTCTGTCCATGTCCCCTAGCTCCCCTCCATGGCTGGGCCGAAGTATAGCCAGCTCCAAGTTACGCATGCTGGAGTTCTCTGCTTTCCTGGAGCAACCACAGGACCCGGAAAACGTAAGTGAACTAAAGGGACAGGTGGACATAAACACCCCCTGAAGATGCACTATACTTATCTTCGACTTAACTCTATACTAAGGGTAATGGCAGGGGTGTTGGTGTAGGGGAGAAAACATTTCAGGCGCTGGACAATACACCCAGGACAGGGCACCAATCTATTTCTGGACACTATATAGGGGCAATTTAGAGCAGCCAATATACCTTTAATTTGTGTTTTTTTTAACTGTGGGAAAAAATCAAAGAACCTGAAAAAACCCACATGGACACAAGAGCATGGACACTACCCAGACTAGGATTCGAACTTGGATCCTCAGTGCTGTGCTAACCACTAAGCCTAAATGCTGCCGGCACTGTACTTATATTTAAGTATATTATAATGAGCACATGGTGCATGAGAGAGAGAAAATAAACCGTAAGTGCTGCCCTTGATGTTCAACCACACACCTGCAAAGTATTAGACTCTGATTGATTCTGTAAATTCGATCTGTAAGTGTTCTCAGAGCAGCAGCTCCAGCTGTAACATCTCCTTTTGCTTCCAGTTCAACAAACACTTGTTTGTGCACATCGGCCAGTCGAACCCAACATACACGGACCCGTATCTGGAGGCCGTGGACATCCGGCAGATCTACGACAAGTTTCCCGAGAAGAAAGGAGGGCTGAAGGAGCTGTTTGAGAAGGGACCTGGCAGTGCTTTTTTTCTCGTGAAGTTTTGGGTGAGCTTCATCTCATCTCATTATCTTCCACTGAATCCTATATCAGAGACTAGGGCCGGGGGTTTAGATCTATCGCTGTGAACACACTCACTCACACAGACACACTATATAGGGGTAATTTAGAGCAGCTATTTCACCTTGAATCCATGTTTTTGGATTCATTCATTTATTGATTATCTTCCACTTATCTTCCCCATGCCCATAAGGGGAGAACGTCTCTGGCGCTGGGCAGATACACCCAGGACAGGGCGCCAATCTATCACTGGGCACACCCTCAATCACACAGACACGCACGCATACACACTCTATATGGGGCAATTTGGAGAATTCAATTGACTTGATCCATGTTTTTGGTCTGTGGGAGGAAACCAGAGAACCCGGAGGAAACCCACGCAGACACGGGGAGAACATGGAAACTCCACCCAGAAGGGGACTCGAACCGGGAATCCCTAGTGCTGAGAGGAGAACATGCTAACTACTAAACCACCGTGCCGCCCAGATTTCATTCATAAAGAGAAAAAGCCCTCAAAATCCAGTAGCTGATATATGCACTGACCACACTCTCTCTGGGCACACACTCACTCACACAAACACACTCTATATGGGGCAATTTGTAGAACTCAATTGACTTGATCTATGTTTTTGGACTGTGGGAGGAAACCGAGGAACCTGGAGAAAACCCTCGCAGACACGGGGAGAACATGGAAACTCCACCCAGATCGGTATTCGAAGTCCACTGAGTGGCAGATGTGCTAATCACTGTGACTCCTGAGCACCGTGGCTTCCAGTTAAATGAGATTCCAGTTCATTACAGATAATTGCTGTTCGGTTATCAGGTAATTGGACATTTGAGGTGGGAAACGAAACAAATGCGAAATCCTGAGGACCATAAGGTGAACTTCACACTTCCTACGACCATGTGTTCTGACAGACATGTGTTCGGACAGACATGTGACCATATACTGTGCCTCCTGACCACATCTGAACTCTTCAGCGATTGGCCGCGTGTCTGAATATGTCTACTTTATCTTGCATAGCAGACAGTTGTCCGGAGGGCACGATGTTAGGGAGGGTGTGATGTTGTGGATCTCCAGGGCCTTGGGACGGAGAGAGTGACGGGCTCGGGTTTTTTAGCGGAGAAATCCGAGCTTGGCCACCTGTCCCACTCACTGTTACACCATCCCTAACCACACGCACCCGACTATTTATAGAGCTGTCAAGCCTGTCGAGATGGATGAATGGATCGAGACAGTTCCAGTTATTGGCAATTATTGACTCGTGGGACGGAAGGGTTTTAAAGTTAAGTTTTGTAAATGTCTGGACTGGATTGGCTTCGTCTCCCACTCATGGCTATCACTACAATTGATCATTGGCGTAGAATTATATAAATTATCACCAAATAAAATAAATGGGTGACCTGCTCAGCCGTCTAGACCCAGTTAAAGACATATCACTGTTAGGGCTGAGGTTCTACTCTGGGGAACTTTCTAAGATTAATGGAGACTTTGTACTGTTTTGATGGCGTCATGTATATAAAGACTACATGTTTATCAAGACTTGCCAATAATTTGTCAATTCTTACGCTAAAACACTGCAACATGCTTGTTTTCCTAAGCTTATAAGTATGGGTCATGACTTGGGCGTCGTCAGGAACAGGTCGCTATGACGACACTGACAGGCCTCCCGGCACTACTCCAAAGCTATGGCATTCTAGATTGAATTTGCACACCGGCTACGGCCAGCGACTAGCGCCGCACCCCGCGGCCGTGTCCTAACGGATCACCTGGCGCTTCTGAAGTGCCGGCACAATCGGATTTGAGTCGGCCATGCTAAATTGTAACACAGGGAGCTGGGCAGCGTAACGCAATTTGGAGCGTTGCGGGATGTTGATTGTAATTGGATGAATTCCCTAGCAGAAAGCGAGCAAGCAGAAAAGCAGGGGTTCAGCTGAGAAATGAAGATAAATGAGGGAATAACAGCCAGTAAGCGATAGAGCGAAAGGTGGCAGGGAGATTATAATGGGGTATTATGGGCAAGGGAGCTGGGGGGAAAAGGTGAACCTGCCTGCTACGTGCTTCTTTAATAATAATAAAAAAGAATAATCTCATTTCGCACGACACCCTTTCATATGGACAGTAAATAAATATTAAAGACGTCAGAGATTTTTCATAAAAAACAAACCTGTTTCTAGCACAGTGATTTGCATTATGCCATTAAGGATTTCTATTTAATCGTCTTCTACTAAACGAGCCATGTGGGAAACATGAAAGATCATAACCACGACGTCGTGATGTATTTTTACCCTTTACACTGACTACACATTTTAAGAGCATTAATTCTGATTATCTTTTGCTTAATTTTTTACGGGGGCGGCACGGTGGCTTAGTGGTTAGCATGTTCTCCTCTAAGCACTAGGGATTCCCGGTTCGAATCCCCATCTGGGTGAAGTTTCCATGTTCTCCCCGTGTCTGCGTGGGTTTCCTTCGGGTTCTCCTGTTTCCTCCCACAGTCCAAAAAACATGAATCAAGTCAATTGAATTCTCAAAAAAAAATTTGTCCCATATAGAGTGTGTCTGTGTGAGTGAGTGTGTGCCCTGTCCTGGGTCTATCTGCCCAGCGCCTGAGACGTTCTCCCCTGGATGGGCATGGGGAACCCCACCGCGACCCTAATAGAGGATAAAGCGGGAGATAATGAATGAATGAATTAATTTTTTACTAGAGATTTAGGGCGGGTCCATATGCCCATCCAGGGGCGAACGTTTCGAGCGCTGTGCAGAGACACCCAAGACTAAGCACCAATCCATTGCTAGGCACACTCACTCACACAGATAATGCACACACACTATACAGGGGCATTTAAGAGCATTTAATTCACCTTAATCCATGATTCATCCATGGTTTTGGACTGTGGGAGGAAACCAGAGAACCCGGAGAAATCCTACACGGAGAGAACATGGAAACTCCACCCAGTTTGAAATTCCAACCTGGATTCACAGCACTCAAAGTCGACGTGTTAACTACTACGCCGCCATGCTGCCAAGTTAATAACACCACTACACAGATGATTCAAAGATCTCTCTAAAATTCAAAGATTAGTTGCCAAAAACTTCCATCTTCTCTATCATCTCATGATGCATCTTTGCTTTTATGCTCCACTTATCGTGTAGATGCACTTTGTACAGGCTGCCGTCTGTTTCTCTATATACTTTGTTGGACTATAATGTTTAGCCTCCAGAGGAGCACCGGTAAGCTGGTATTATTTGGAAGGTGGATGATGCCACCATCATGCTAATGTGACTACATTGCTGAGAACCATCAGTCATCCAAATAGAACCCGTTACAAAATATATAGAGAAACAAATGGACTACAGTCTGTTATTATACTAGAAAGTGCATCTAGATGGTAATCATGTGACATGCATTAAAGAGGTTTATATTAAATACGTATACTACAGACCGGTGACAGGTATGAATTTTATTGTGGTGGGAGGAGCATTGCATTTTCACAGATTGCTGCACATGCAGCTTCTCAGCTGTGTAAGAATCATGAAGGATTTTTTAACAGTTTATTAAAAGTGCCTCTTTGTGCAGACAGGACCTGCCGCTGTTCTCTGCACTGAAGTCCAGTCTGAAAATGCATTACGGCACAAATCTGCAGTCATTCGTGTTGGCTTGGAACAGCTTTATCCCGAGTTCCCCACTGTGCACCTGTTGCCCTGCAGAGTAGATATTGCAGGTGACAAAGCCCAACCGTGACTTTGTAATAATTCCAACCCTTTGTGTCAGGGCAGGCGGACCTGAGCTTGAACCTGCAGGACGACAGCAGTTTGTTCTACGGCGTCTCCAGCCAGTATGAGAGCTCCGACAACATGATCATCACCTCCTCCACTAAGGTCTGCTCCTTCGGCAAGCAGGTGGTGGAAAAAGTGGAGGTAAGAGATGAGTTAGGAAGAAGGAGGATACAATTGCTGGTGGTTTTAAAACACTAAACATGAGCAGACATGATGATGGAGTACCTCACTGAAGTGGCAGCTACGTTTAATACCCTTCATTGATTGGCTGCCTCGTGGGCAGTTCTCTATTTTTAAAACTGTTAGAGAAAGCCATGCTCTGAAGAACTGATACAAGTATATTTGTATAAGAAGCAATCGGTATGCCTTCATTCCTGATTTGGAAATTAAATAAAAATTGTTATCCCTTAATTCTCTCAACAGACGGAGTACGCACGGTTTGAAAACGGGAGGTATGTCTTTAGGATCCACAGATCCCCGTTGTGCGAATACATGATCAACTTCATTCATAAACTGAAACATCTCCCAGAGAAATACATGATGAACAGTGTGCTGGAAAACTTCACTATACTACAGGTAAACATCTGGAGGTAACCAACAACCAATCAGAAGCCAAATTTTTTAGAGTGGTTTTTAAACCAATGTAAATGAAATTTTGAAACAAAAACATCTGCCCTCTATTGACAAAGACTTGTAATGTTGGTTATATTATATTATACTATTGTTATTTATGTCCATAACTTTTTGCCATTTAGTGAACTTGTGGCACATGTCCAAACTGCAATAGTGCAGAAGAATAATAGTGCATGAGAACAATAACTTAAACTTGAATGCCACTGCTGGATTAAAAAAATTGTTCATGCAAAAATGTCCATCCACCAACATCTTGTAAGCAAGGACAGAAGATTAGAGGACACAGACCTTGTAAAACAAATGAGCTCAAGCCTCAGACTTTTAGAGCAATGTGATGGACCTAAGAAACTGAATCCAGTGTTAAATGTCTCCAGCAGCACTGCTGTGTCTGATCCAAACATACAAGTCTAATAGACATGTTTAATAAAGTGGGTATACCAGGCAACAGCCATTTTCATATAACTTGTACCAACTGTCAGTCATGTTTTGTTTTAATATTTATATTTTTGTGACAGGTTGTCACTAACAGAGACACTCTGGAAACTTTGCTCTGTGTGGCCTATGTGTTTGAAGTGTCGACCAGTGAACACGGAGCCCAGCATCACATCTACAGACTGGTTAGAGACTGAAACCACCGCTCATTGAAGGGCCTGCTCCAACCACTACACACAACTACTACCAGCACCACCACCGCAGTTACCACAGCATCGCGGCCCCTACTGCTGACTGCCGTCGTAGCCATCCGTGCGTGAATCAGGGATAACGCGCACATCGGGGTGAACGACCCCACAGCACTGCTGCCCAAGATGCTCCACCAGAACATTGAGGAACCAGAGTGTCTGATTCTTCTAGAATGTCAGGAAGTCACTGTGCAAGTCGCAACAGGCATTTTGTGTTCTTTTGTGCTTTACTGTTTTGTATTACAGAACTTGGTTAGAAAATAATTTGCATGAATGCCCTGTTTGTTCGTCGAATTTTACTCGCGTGTTTGTTATAGTGTTACTTCACACGGTTTGTACATGTGAACCCTCTCTGAAGGTCACCAGAGACATAAACAAAGTTGTCTTCAGACTCCATAGTGGAGGTTAAAAACACTACACTGGAACATCAACTGCGTCGAGTTTGTCAGAATCAGAGAAACTCAAGCCGATCATGTTGAACCTTGGTTTTAGATGTTCATTGTCAGTAAAGGATGAAGGGAAACTGGTCTGTCACAGGTTCAGACTTAAATAAACTGGCTTTAAATCAGCTCGGTTTGGAGGTGTTTTCAGGACTGAAGGGGAACGTACATGAGCTCGAGTGATTATTTGAAGCTTTGAGTCACGTGTACATGAAGCAGGCTTAATTAAAGCCATGAAAGCAATGTGTAATTAGTTTCAGGTTTTAATTATTTTTTAATTATTCCTTCATTCATTATCTCCCGCTTTATCCTATATTGGGGTCACAGAGAGGTTCCCCATGCCCATCCAGGGGAGAACGCCTCGGGCGCTGGGCAGATACACCCAGGACAGGGTGCCAATCTATCGCTGGGCACACACTCACTCACACAAACACACTCTATATGGGGCAATTTGGAGAACTCAATTGACTTGATCCATGGTTTTGGACTGTGGGAGGAACCCGGAGGAAACCCACGCGGACACGGGGAGAACATGGAAACTCCACCCAGATGGGGATTCGAACCGGGAATCCATAGCGCTGAGAGGAGAACATGCTAACCACTAAGCCACTGTGCCGCCGGGTTTGAATTATATTAAATTCATTCATTTATTATCTTCTGCTTTATCCTCTATTAGGGTCGCGGGGGGGGGGGGGGGGTTCCCCATGCCCATCCAGGGGAGAACCTTTCGGGCGCTGGGCAGATGCACCTAGGACAGGGCGCCAATCCATCGCTGGGCACACACTGACTCACACACATACACACACTATATGGGGCAATTTGGAGAATTCAATTGACTTGATCCATGTTTTTGGACTGTGGGAGGAAACCGGAGAACCCGGAGAAAACCCACGCGGACACAGGGAGAACATGGAAACTCCACCCAGATGGGGATTCGAACCGGGAATCCCTAGTGCTGAGAGGAGAACATGCCAACCACTAAGCCACCATTTATATTAAATTATTTGCAACAAGAAAAAACATCCAAAATGACTTGAATGCTAAAAACCAAGTTAGAAATTATACAAAACACCTCTTGAAGGTCGATGCGGTGTGATTCATCTCTCTGACAGAACTTCCCACCAGCACAACAGAGGTTTTTGATTATTTACAATCTTTCTCCGATTCAGTGCAATTCTGGACCTTTACTATCATAACATTCATTCATTCCTTATCTCCCGCTTATCCTCTACTAGGGTCGCGGTGGGGTTACCTATGTCCATCCAGGGGAGAACGTGTCGGGCGCCGGGCAGACAAATCCAGGACAGGGCGCCAATCCATCGCTGGGCACACACTCACTCACACAGACACACACTATATGGGGCAATTATTTTGAGAACTCAATTGACTTGATCCATGTTTTTGGACTGTGGGAGGAAACCGGACAACCCGGAGGAAACCCACGCAGACACGGGGAGAACATGGAAACTCCACCCAGATGGGGATTCGAACCGGGAATCTCTAGTGTTGAGAGGCGAACGTGCTAAACCACTAAGCCACCGTGCCGCCCCTATATATATATATATATATATATATAGGTGGCACGGTGGCTTAGTGGTTGGCATGTTCTCCTCTCAGCACTAGGGATTCCCGGTTCGAATCGAATCCCCATCTGGGTGGAGTTCTCCCCATGTCCGCGTGGGTTTCCTCCGGGTTCTCCGGTCTCCTCCCACGGTCCAAAAACATGGATCAAGTCAATTGAGTTCTCCAAATTGCCCCATATAGAGTGTGTATGCATGCCTGTCTGTGTGAGTGAGTGTGTGCACAGTGATAGATTGGCGCCCTGTCCTGGGTGTATCTGCCCAGCGCCCGAAACGTTCTCCCCTGGATGGACATGGGGAACCCCACCGCGACCCTAATAGAGGATAAAGAGGAAGATAATGAATGAATTAATGAATGGAAAAAAAATACATTATATATATATATATATATATACTGTATATAGAGTGTGTCTGTGTGAGTTGAGTGTGTGCCCAGCGATGGATTGGCGCCCTGTCCTGGGTCTATCTGCCCAGCGCCCGAGACGTTCTTCCCTGGATGGGCATGGGGAACCCCACCGCGACCCTAATAGAGGATAAGCGGGAGATAATGAATGAATGAATGAATATATATATGTATTCAAATTTAATGTGACATCACATATTACAAAATAAAGACATTCTTTATTCTTATGAATTTTAATATCTTCCTTTAATTCAGCTGGAAGAAAGTTCATTTTTGTGTGATGTAGAAGTGTTCTAACCTCCACCATCAGGTTGGGATACTTGTAAGTCACTCTAAAGTCTGTTAAATGACCTCATGTAATCAGATCATCATTTAAAAGAACAGAATTACAGCCCAGTCTGTTACTCAAAATTACCATTAAAGTGTACTTTATGGCTTTTATTGTGTTATAACGTACAGACTTCTCTAACAAATCTATATATTATGAAAACGATGTTTTCATAATATCCTGTTGCAAAACGCTTCGTGGTTTTCAGCTTTTACTATTCTGCTATACTGCTTTATGACGAGGCTATTTCGCCATCTAGTGGTCAGACTGTATAGTACAGGATGGGCAATGAATAAAACAAGATGGTTTGCTTTTAATAGCAAGTTTATTGATTATTATTTTTTCCTATCAACCCAGTAGAGGTTTAGTGCTTATTGTGCTTCATCAAGCCAAACAGTTTCTCAGAGCCAGAAAAAAACTCCCCAGGGTTCTCCTCAGTTTTCTCTTAAAGTCCAAATACATGGATTGGCTGCTCTAAATTGCCCTATCTAAACTGCCCCTATGTAGAAAGTAAGTGTGTGATGGACTGGCGCCCTGTTCTGGGTGTATATGCCCAGAGTCCGAAATGTTCTCCCCTGGATGGGGAACCCCCCCTCCCTCCAAGCTGAGGATTAAGTGGAAGATAATACAATGATTATTTTTTAAATGATGTATACATACTTGCCCAGCTATAGATTGGCGCCCTGTCCTGGGTGTATCTGCCCAGCGCCCGAAACGTTCTTTCCTGGATGGGCATGGGGAACAATACCGCGACCCTAATAGAGGACAAAGCGGAAGATAATGAATGAATGAATGAATGAATGAATGTATACATACTGTTAACCATAGAGTGACCAGAAGGTTCATTTATGGACTATAACTCATTCTAATTAAATCCCCCATGCTGTATCACATCTTCTCTTAGAGACAAATGCTGGTTTATTTCTCCCATTGACATGCAGCAGTTTTTACATACAATGATCACTATATTCCCACAGTAAGCTTCCTCCTGTTTAATTCCCACCTATCAGCAGATTAACAGTCATTATACAATTTCGAACACTAGACTACATTAGTGTTACCCTTTAAAACTGGGTCTGTTTGTGCTGCTAGCCTTTGTGCTTGCAACATTAGATGTCTGTAGCGTAGTCCTCCTGGTTCCCCTGGGTCTGTGCAAAACACACAGCAGTTGTTCACCTTCTAAGAAGCAAGACGTTCTGGCTCAGAGAGCATCTCCAAAAACAATGTGGGGGTATGATGCCTAAAAAGCCCAACAGTCCCACAGAATATTAAATATTAAATATAATATAGGGGCGGCACGGTGGCTTAGTGGTCAGCACGTTCGCCTCTCAGCACTAGGGATTCCCGGTTCGAATCCCCATCTGGGTGGAGATTCCATGTTCTCCCCGTGTCTGCGTGGGTTTCCTCCGGGTTCTCTGGTTTCCTCCCACAGTCCAAAAACATGGAACAAGTCAATTGAGTTCTCTAAATTGCCCCATATAGAGTGTGTCTGTGTGAGTAAGTGTGTGCCCAGTGATAGATTGGCGCCCTGTCCTGGGTGTATCTGCCCAGCGCCCGTGTGTGCCCTAATAGAGGATAAAGCGGAAGATAATGAATGAATAAATGAATGAATGAAATATAATATAATATTAAAGCAATAAGGCACGAGTCGGTACCGCTACTCTGCTACGCATCGTGCCTAATAACACCTTTTAATCGTGATTTAGTCACAATAATGCACACCCTCGAGTCTTATTGCTTTTATAAAACGTTTAAAAAACAAATTATAATAAAAAACAATGTTTAATTCATAAATGCCTTTATTGAAAGCAAAATCGTTATTAAACTGCTCTTCCGCGATGTAATATAGTCCGGTGCAGAACCTGTGCAGCAACACATTCTATATTCTATATTCATTTATTCATTCACTATCTCCCGCTTCATCCTCTATTAGGGTCGCGGTGGGGTTCCCCATGCCCATCCAGGGAAGAACATATCGGGCACTGGGCAGATACACCCAGGACAGGGCGCCAACCTATAGCTGGGCACACACTCACTCACACAGACACACTCTATATAGGGCAATTTTGAAAATTCAATTGACTTCATCCATGTTTTTGGACTGTGGGAGGAAACCGGAGAACCCGGAGGAAACCCACGCAGACACGGGGAGAACATGGAAACTCCACCCAGATGGGGATTCGAACCGGGAATCCCTAGCGCTGAGAGGCGAACGTGCTAACCACTAAGCCACCGTGCCGCCCTCTATATTCTATATATAATTTATTTTTTAGGGTGAGGCAGTAAGGTAGATGTGACAAATCCCACTGAGCCTTGGTCCTCACAAAGTTTTAACCTTTAAAAACAAAACAAACACCATATTATCTGTACAGTGTGCATTAGCCCACTCTGCACGTGTCCCGGACCCACACCGTGGGGGCGTTGCAGTGAACCTCGGGGGAACCTGCGGATGTCACCTGACGCGCCTCTATGCGCGCGAACCCAAACACAAGAACGCGCTTTAGAGCAGTCCACGCGCTCGGGATTCGGCTCCACGCAGGTCACGATGCTCATCACCCACACGTTTCTGTCCATGCTCGGTTTGATCAGTTATACTGTATCCGACTGCTCTTCGACGTCCTACTACAGAAACTGCTGGATTCGGCGTCATGCGGGGCTGCAGGTGGAGGTGGAGGAATCGGAACGCCGAGGCGCGCAGCTGCTGCAGCGCTACCGCGAGCAGAGCGCGCTCACCTGCAGCCGCACCTGCTGCCTCACCCCCAACTGTAAGTAAACACCCTAATTATACCAAATCATAATTATACCAGGACTGTATTCACACTGGCGGCACGGTGGCTAAGTGGTTAGCACGTTCTCCTCTCAGCACAAGGGATTCCCGGTTCGAATCTCCATCTGGGTGGAGTTTCCATGTTCTCCCCATGTCTGCGTGGGTTTCCTCCGGGTTCTCCGGTTTCCTCCCACAGTCCAAAAACATGCATCAAGTCAATTGAGTTCTTTAAATTGCCCCATATAAAGTGTGTCTGTGTGAGTGACTGTTTGCCCAGCGATGGATTGGCGCCCTGTCCTGGGTGTATCTGCTCAGCACCCGAGACGTTCTCCCCTGGATGGGCATAGGGAACCCCACCGTGACCCTAATAGAGGATAAAGCGGGAGATAATGAATGAATGAATGTATTCACGCTTTATAGGAATAACTCAAAGGAACCTTCATATTTGACTTTGACAGAACATATTTTTATATAAATGTTTGGCGACAGGGCGGCACGGTGGCTTAGTGGTTAGCACGTTCGCCTCTCAGCACTAGGGATTCCCGGTTCGAATCTTCATCTGGGTGGAGTTTCCATGTTCTCCCCGTGTCTGCGTGGGTTTCCTCCGGGTTCTCCGGTTTCCTCCCACAGTCCAAAAACATGGATCAAGTCAATTGAGTTCTTTAAATTGCCCCATATAAAGTGTGTCTGTGTGAGTGAGTGTGTGCCCAGCGTCCTGGGTGTATCTGCCCAGCGCCCGAGACGTTCTCCCCTGGATGGGCATGGGGAACCCCACCGTGACCCTAATAGAGGATAAAGCTGGAGATAATGAATGTATTCACGCTTTATAGGAATAACTCAAAGGAATCTTCATATTTGACTTTGACAGAACATATTTTTATATAAATGTTTGGCGACTTAATTTGGCGACGGGGCTTCAGAGTGTCTCCTTATTATTCTTATTATCATGCATTGTGAACAATAAGAGGCAAAAGTCAGTGTTTAAATATCATAATACTGTGTGTCCCAAAAACTAAGGTGACAGATTTTGTCTAGAAGGACTGTGTGTGTGAGAAGGGGGGGGTGACACAGGGTACTTCCCTCCTCCCAATATTGCAGAGAGGACCTATTACTTAGTCTTTAATGTCTCCCAAAGACGTTGGGTGGAATTTGGATTGAGGTCAGGGCACCAGTCAGAAGCAGATAGTTAAGCCGATAGGGCGTGGTAGCTCAGTGGTTCGGGCGTCGGGCTATCAATCAGAAGGTTGGGGGTTCAAATCCCAGGTCCATTGAAGTTACCATTGTGTGTCCTTGAGCAAGACCCTTAACCCCCATTGCTCCAGGGATGTAATTAACCTTGTGCTCACCTTGTAAGTAGCTTTGGATAAAAGTGTCTGCTAAATGACCAAATGTATGTAATGTAGATAGTTCTTTAAAACACATGGCATCGTGCTTGATATTGCTTACTACTGGAAATGGGACTTTAAAAAAACACCTGAATTTAACTTTTCTTCACAGTTTCCTGCAACCTGGCTGTGTTTTATTACAACACCTCACAGGAGAGTTTCAACTGTCTTCACCTACATTGCCCAACATTGGAAAGTTGCACACTCCACCGGGGAGTAAACACCATCCTCTATAATGTTACCAAAGGTAAGTTCACTAAAAGTCCTCATAGCTATGTGTCGAACTGCAAAGACTGCATGTAAAAGGGTTCTGTCAGAGAGTGTCAGGGTTGCGTAGTGTCATTGGAACTAGAACTAGCCCCCATAGCACTTGGTAATGAAATTCCACAGTAGTAGGATTAAATATCTGTCTTTAAAGGTATATACACTGATATACCCCTTAGGGAGCGGCACAGTGGTGCAGAGGTTAGCGCTACCACCTTACAGCAAGAAGGTTCCGGGTTGGATTACAGTTTGGGGTGAATAAATGTCCGTTCTGTGTGGAGTCTGAATGTCTGCATCTCCTTTGTACCTCAATGAGTAACATAGTTGTGATGGTTCTGTCTCATCTTATTATCTTTCGCTTAAACGGGACAATAATTGTGTGGTGGCGTCCCCATGGCCATCCAGGGAAGAATGTTTTGGGCACTGGGCAGATACACCCAGGACAGGGCACCAATCCATCATGCACTGAGACACACAATACAGAGAGGCAATTTAGATGTTAAGCAGCCAATACACCTTAAACCCTACTTTTGAACTGTGGGAGGAAACTGGAGAACATGTAGAAAACCTACGTGGACACGGGAAGAACACGAAAACTCCACACACTTCGTGATTCGAACGTGGATCCCCAGGCAAACATGCTAACCACTAAGTCACTACAAACCACTGTGATGGCTAAAGTTCTAGATATTTGTCCCATAAGTCCCATATATAAATGAATAAACATTTTTCCCCTCAGGTGTGGATCCTGATCTGCTGGTCTTTGGGAAATACTTATCTAATACCCAGGTGTTACCCCTACATGCCTATTCTAGACTTAACACTTCTGAACCACCTGGGTCAGATAAACGTCAGTTTAACCGACCCAATGTGTCACCCAGCAACTTCACCCACCCTACCACCATCAGCACATCCATCAGCACATCCAACCCAGTTGTTTCAACTACATCTGCTGCTTCGGTTCACACGACTCAGGATATTCAGGATACTCTTCCTGCTTCTTCTGTACAGAGATCCACAACCCTAAAGAGGTCCCCTCAATCCATTTCTACTGTTATCACAAGACCATTACCTGACCTCAGCACCAGTGTTCACACTAACAGGAATCAAACGGAAACAGTTCCACTAAGTTCCACTCACCCATCATCATCTAGAGGCATGTTCCAAACCAAGACAACAAGCACTTCAACAAGCACAACCCCACTTCAGTGGCTCAGCCAGATTACATCAGACACCACTTCACAGACTTTTAGTTTAACATCATACTCTAGAAGTCAAACCCAGAATAATAACATTAGCAGGCAAACAAGTTCGCCTACAAGTACAGCCTTTCAAACTGAAACCATTCCCACAACCACATCTGTCACACCTGGTAAACAAAGCAGTACCACTAAGACTACAGCCCACCTATTGCTTGCTATAACCCAGATGATCTCTGAGTCCTTTGTGCCTGTTACGCCAGTCAACATAATAACTCAATATGCTTCTGTAAAAACAGAATACGCACAAGAGCTGACAACACGCACAACTGCGCTCTATATTCACCCAATAAACACTAAGACAGCTCCACTAACACTTAAAGGAAGTCAGTCAGCAATGACAGGGGGAGTAGATTATATGTACCCCAACAGTGCATCGGCCACCACTCATCTAAGTTCTTTAAAACATGTAACCAGACCATTTGCAGAGGGTTTAATGAACAGTTCTGGCTCAAACACCTCATCTATGACCTCAACCAGCAGGAATGGCAACCAGCAAAACCCCACTGACACACATAATGGACATGCCAGCATCAGACCGGCTTCCATTGAGGATGTAGATTCTTATAGACGAACAACTCCAACATCAGTACTAGTCACTGCTGTGGCTTCCAATCCATTTGGTTTAAACTCTTCACCAACACCCACTAATATGAAGGATGACAAGTTACACCCCACTGGCCTCCATCATGAGTATAATGGAGAAAAATCTGCTACCACTAAACTTATAAACTCGTTCAGACAGACCAACCCATCTACAGTAGCATCGACTTCCAACACCTCGCCAATGTCCTCTATAAGCATCGAGGCCAGCCACACACACCCCAACGACACCAAAGGTTACATTATACAAAACGCTACAACAGTTAATATTTTGCCACCTGGAGAACTGACACAAGTGTGGCACCTGGCAGCCAAAGCTATTCTGGTGGTCTTGGCAACCTGTGCAACCTTGGCCTGTGGCTGTTGCTGTTCAGTGTTGATGGTGATGAGTTGGAGAGGAAGAAGGAAGAGGAAAGGGAGATACAAAACAAAGCTAAGGGGTAAGAAAGGCTCCATGCGCCTCATCAGATATGTCATTGTAAGAGAAAGCTGGTGAAACTGGGCAGGTTCTGCAGCCATTGACAGTAAACATCAAGTGTAAAACCTTACAGCTCATATGAGGAGTAAACAAAGCCAATGTTGTGTGCATCATAACCAGAAGAATAAAAAATATTAGGTTTTGATATGAACCTATCCCTTTGTGTCTTATCCGACAATAAGAAGACAATAGGTATTAATTCCTACATTAATAATGAACTATATAATTTATGTAAAGAACTGCTTTTACATTTAAAGCCTTATGAAGCACTTTGGAAGGAACAATATGCGAGTAATCCTGGATTGTTCCTCATCCTGTAGCTCATTCTGCTCTCAAAACAGCTTCAATACCAAGCTTTGCTTTTTAGGTACTGGGATACAGGGAACGTTTTTTCTCAGGCTTTCAGCACTTTGTCCATTATAACATTTTCCTTTTTGTTTTCCAGTTTGAGATCTGGCTATTTAAACTCCAACTCTAGGAAAGCATCTATAAATCTATATACTGTTGCACTTGATTCTTATACTGTTTAAAAATGCACCGACAGAGAGAAAGAGGACCTTTAAAGCATCAGTCCTTCGAACTACAATCTAATCAACGGAGAGGTTCTTCGACTTCTGATTGGATTATAAGCCACTTGTAACAATTTTGTACTAAATCTTTAGTTTATCAGCAGAGAACGAACTGAAAACTGACCGCAACGTGCTTTTATTTAGTTGAACGTGGTCTATTGTTTGGTTCAAATGCTAGAATACGGTTCAAGAAAACGGTGAAACTGTTTACTGTAAGCAGCCTGAGTAGCTCTTCCAGTCAAGCCAACAAAGTCGTCCTTTCTGACTCCTGGACTTTAAGTGCTGGGGTCTGCGAGAGTGCAACTGGCACCAGCTCATCATGAAGCAGTTTTTCTTCTGATGCCTAAATGGAAAGAGCCGGAACTCTTAACACAGAATCGAGTTACACTTTTCTTATAAAACCACAAATCGGAACAGAATCTAATGGAACTGCAGGCTTTCTTTCTCCTGAATGCCGTGAAAGCACGCTTTGAGCATGGCACTTGAAATCAGAAGAGACTCACTTTTAAGGATCCTAACATGTAGTAAGCCAGTAGAAGTCGATGAATTGATCTTGACAGACGTGAAAACAACAGAAGGTACATTTTTGTTCAGAAGAATAATTTGGCATTGCTTGTATTTACAATTTGTTCTTATAACTCCATTTCCAATTAAGAGGGTTTTGTAGCAGGTAAAAAACATCCAGCCATGCGAGGTAATTCATAGATTTTATTGTGAATGGTATGTGTTCTCCTAACACTGAAGTTATTCATCACATCATCCTTTATTTTTCTGGAGAGCTCAACTGCAAGATTATGCCATTAAAAATTGTAAATGAAATGGCATCAGAATTCCTCATTGTTGTTGAGGAGAGATTAAAGTAGCAACACCGAAATATCTTAATTCCAGACAATGTATTAATAAAAACAAAAATATTCCTATAATGCGCCCTTTTGTAATGTTCCTCAGATACTGAGGAGCTTTTTCACTGCATCTTTGTACTGTTGTATGTTGGCTTCTGACTCGCCCTTGTTCTTTAGCTTGGTCACTTTATAATCCTGAACCCACTGGATGCCCCAAAAGCTCCTCCTGGACTTGCCCCCAGGTTTTGCCCCAACTGAATGCATTCAATTTTAATGCATGTTTGACTTTAGACAGGGGTGTAAGGTATTGAAACTATGTTTTATGGTAATTACAGGAAACATTGCTATATGTAGATAGGTAATTAGTCAGGCAGGTAGCTATATATATATATATATATATATATATATATATATATATATATCCTGTAACACCATACTGGCACTCTGCAAAAGTACACTTTAACAAATTAGAAACATCATTATCAGCTTGAATGGTTTCCACGCCACAGGATCAGCGAGTAAATTAGGCTTAGAGATATAATCACCCCATGTGGTCCCTAACAATTCCCCCCATTGTTCGAGCCTTCCCCCTTCCTCAGTGAACAGATGTCACTTTAGCCGTGGCGAACTATTCACAGGCACTACATTGTAGCAGCAAAGGCCAGTGGACACAGTTACACTTCCCAGCCAGGCTGGGGAACAATCCATGAGCGTGGCCTTTCTCTAGTGAGGGCTTGTATGAGGAGCACAGCCAGATCCGGAGTTACAAAACACACGTCACATGACTCATTAGAAAAACAATGTGATGGGAAAATGCGCTGCATTGTGTTCGTAAGGAGGGTTCGGAGGGAACTGACAAATCTGATAGGACAATGGAAAAGCTCTGTGGTATGAATATAAATGCGCAGGTTACAAAGGTGAGGTTCCTGCAGGAGTTAAATTTAAGAAGTTTTGAATCTGTAAATAAAATACACACACACACACCCTGTATGAAGTGCCAAGTAATTTAATAAGGGAGGTAAAATCAATATAGGGAGGAAAATGCTGTGATTAACAGAAAAATTAACAGTGAAAAACGTCATCACCTTATAAGTTTAAGGTTGCCCTCCTTCTCGGGTGGCAACCCTCTTTTCACCGGGTAGCCCATCCTCACTGGTACCGCATCAGGTTTGATTGCTTTAACGGTCGGATGAACCGCAGTCCAGTCCTGATGAGCTTCCATCCGCTCTGTGGTTATACAGGTAGCCAGGTGGAGCAGAATGTGCAGGATGCAGTGTTAGTTTCAAGGGTTGAGAAGTTATTGATTCAAGGAAAATCATCTGTTACAAAGTCAGCAAAAAAAGAACAAAGTATGAACATGATGAGGACAGAAAGGGAGTCTATTGTCTTAAGTTTCCTTTAGATTCAACATGGCCATCACGATGCCTCGTTACAGTTTGCAGTTACAAAGCATTATTTAAATGTTAATTGTTCTGTATTTTGACTTTTATTTATTGCAATGCTGTTTCAGATCAGGTGAGTCAGCAGTTCAGAAGCTCATTGTACCTATGGATCTTATGAATGGAGCATGTAGCACAACTTCTGGATTCTTAAACAAACCAGAATTTTCAACCCATACCAGCTGAATCAGAAGTCTGTAATGGACATGACTGTAAGATAAAGCATGAAGCATAGCTTATTGTTTTTGAAAGATTTGTCGAAATTCAGATCTTCGACACTCATAGCTCTCCATTAATTGATTATTTCCATTCACTACGGCCTTGTCTTTTAACGACTGCTAATCCTGGATGAGATGATTCTGGAGGTGAAGTTTAACTGGTGCTCAGTAAATCAACACAAACTATCGTCTCTCCTCCATGCTGCAAACCAAAAGTTTTTTTAATGGCTAGGCTGGCTTGGTCTTGGAAAATCCTCCACCAGGATCTGTAAAATCCTTTCTTGCAGCTGGTGAATTTGAAGAACCTGTATAACAAAAATATGTTTTAGGCACTGGAATCAGATTATAATTTAAAAAAAATTTAAAAATAGGTTTTCTGATGACCAGACTATGACATCACTATTCAGACTATTAAGACTATTAAACAATACATTAAAAGTGAAAAATGTCCCTTTTTCTGTTTGAAATAATGTTTAGTGACACAAACACAGATGAACTCTCCGCTGTCCATAACACATTAGGACACAGTGTAAACACAGTACAATCTGGCATATGCTTTACCAGCATCAAGAATCGACTGTGCTACAACTATGAATCCATGAGTTTAAGCATTGCATAGTGAAGCCTTGTGCTTATAGTTTAGGATCAAAACCTGTAAACTCAATAAATCTTTAAGCTTTGACTAGGAAGCTTACACTCTCTATCTTCTGCTCCATTTGTAAAATGCTCTCAAGCTTCTGGTCCATCTGAAGAACCTGTAAAACAAAGATGAATTTCAGGCACCGGGAAACATCAGGAAACAGCATTAGAAATACTGCACTTGAGGAAGAACATAAATAAGAAATGTCCCAGACTTTTACATTTGCTTAATCAGTTTTAAACAGATTAAATGTTTTATTAAACATGTCTATGCACCAAAGCTTTTGCTATCTCAGCTTCCTGCCATAATTAGCATAATTAGAAGCTCACACTCCCTACCTTCTGCTCCATCTGTAAAATGCTATCAAGCTTCTGGTCCAGCAGAAGAATCTGTAAAACAAAGATGAATTTCAGGCAACGGAAAAGTGTGTGTTTGTGTGTGTGTGAGCCTGTGATAATGTGAGAACACAGCGTTTAAAAAACTCCTTCAGCAGAAAACTCCAATCTATACATTTAAACTTTCAAAATAATGAGATACTTGGAGAAACTGCAATGCAGCAGAAAAACTAATAACTGGTTTCTGATCATCTGTTTAGATGATCTGGCAACCCAGATGATCCTATCATGTCAGGTTGCATTGACCTGGTTCCTTTTGACTATGTGCACATTGTGTGTTTGTCTTTTGAGGCAGTCAAAATAAATGGTGCCTGTGATTCTATCAGACAGACGACTCCAGCAAATGAAAAATGTATATACACAATCTGCAACTGAGGCTTCATTAAACACACGTACCTTATCCTCCAGTCTGATCAGCCTGGCTCCAACAGTGTTGTGCTCTTTGTCCATACCCTTTTCTGTGAAGAGACAGCAAAGTGTTTTCGAGGGTTTTTTTGGATAATAAAATCATTTTAAATTCCTGAAGGTACATAAGGACTGTGTGCATGCTAAAGCTCCAGAGGTGTTAAATAGTCAGAAGGTAATAAATCAGTTAGCAGCCTGTTGTTGACCATCATAAGGAATGTGTGTCACCGCACACACAACAAAAGATTTGAGCAGTACGGCTAATATGAAGGAAACCATCACAGCCAGAAAACAAGGTAAGGTTACTGTAAAACCTTAAAAAACCTAATTAGAACTATTGAAGGTTATGGAAAACAACCAGTCAGTGGCAGTTTTAAGGATGGAAAACATTCATTAATAAAAGAGGTCAACACAGAGTGACCTAAATGTTCTTAGTGAAGGTTAAGGAAACTTAGATAACCAAACTGAAGAACTGGGGTGAAATGTAACCCTGAGTCTAATGGGCTACAGCCACAGAAACCCTCTTGTGAGATTGCATACTATTCTATGTCATTTGAAAACAAATGTATCTAATGTGTGATGTTTGAGGCAGAGTCTCATTTTAAGAGGCTGAGAGAAAATGTGTGAATTCATAATCAAGGTTTCATTATTTTAGACTGATGGATGTTTACCTGTATAAAACATTCCTGGATTTCCCATCCTGAAATAGAAAAACAAAGAAAACAATGAAATGTGGGATGATTGTTTTGTCACAATAAAATGAAGTGTAGAAAGAACTGAGAATGCTTTGTGGACGCGGGTGTTATTGTCTTACCATCTCTTGAGCTCTTTAATGAGGACCATGTTCAGACGAGACTGGAAATTCTGCTCAGACTCATCTCGCGCGTCAGGCGGTTTCCTCGATTCCTACACAGAAAGAAAAGCAAGGATTAATGTCGCTGCCTTTTCTGTCGGTGTATTTTTTCTGTCTTCATTTCCAGTGCCTTTGAAGGAACAATAGTGGTCACTGTTGTAGCTCATAGGAATCCACAGTCTGGAGGTTACAAAAACCTCAGCATCTTAAACACCACATACCTGAAATTTACGTTGTGCCTCAGAAAATTCTATCCTCCTTAGAAACTTGATGGCATTTCTTTGCACATGACTAAGGCTGTCAAAACACATTTACAAGTTGAAACATTTTTTATCTTGAATATCAGTGAAACTATACAAAAGAATCATTTTTTATGATTCTTTTTATATATTACATATTTTTATGAATATGTAACTTTCACAATTAAACTCATAAATAGATTATATTATAATTAAAACAATGCCCAAGTAGGAGTTTAAAGATCATTTCCAGTCAGGTGCATCGGTCAGCATTTAAAAAATAGAGGGTGTGGATTTGGGATTGTTTAATGGAGCTGCATCAGCATCGTCTACTATCTGTCTATCACAACCGCACTGGGGGTGAGGAAATGCAAAGTTGGGTTGCAGCGTTGTCCAATTTATAGATTGGTGAGGAAGAATTATTTAAACACATGAAGCATAATGTCAGTGCCAGTCGCTCTACTCACTGTTTAAAATAAGGGGTGAAGTTCATGGATCTCACTGAGGTGTCCTCCTCCATCGGGTGGTCACGTTCATGCCTTTTTACCAAGGCTGGGATGCAGAGATGAGCATTATTTATCAGATATGTTTGGCTAAAATCAGTCAATGAGTCAAAACTTCTGTTTGTGGTTAGCAGGTCTGCCTCTTAGTAATAGGGATCCAGGTTTAAACCCCAATCCAGGTGGAGTTTCCCTGTTCTCTCTGTGTCTGTGTGGATTTCCTCCTGGTTCGTCGGTTTTCTCCCACAGTCCAAAAACATAGAGAGACACCATATTTACCTTAAATCCATGTATTTAGACTGTGGGAGTAAACCCACACAGACACAAAGAAAACATGGAAACTCTACCCAGATTGGGATTCAAACCTGAGACGAGAACATGCAAACTTCTACACCACTATGTGCCATTCAAGAATCATAATACTATAACAGTATAATATATAGCATACTTTATAATAGAAGAGAATGTTATAGAATGTCATAGAGGGAAATTTTTAAAACCCATACTCATTTTTGCAAAACGACCTTGGACCTAACTAACATAGCACCATACACAACATGACGACAAATCTTAATTATCTTAAATGTGGTCAGAAGTGATTTGAGGAATTGACAGAGCATTCTCACCTGTATTTTTCAAAGGGGTGGCATCACAATTGGCTCCCTGAACCTCTCGCTGAGATGATGAACCTCTGAACATCTTGCTCTGGATCCAAAAATATAATAGACATTAAAATATTATGTAAAGCATTAGATGTGCAATATTGGACCCAAACAGTGACTGATATGCAGTCGTGGAGATTACTGGATATTACATGCCTATAGTGTAAAGGACTTCATGCCTCTGAATGTTTATAAGACTAAAAACCAAACAGATGGACTACAGTCTGTAATTGTAAAACTACAAAGTCCATCTATATGGTAAGTGGAAAAAATAGAAGATGGCTTGAAATCCCAAGTCCACCAAAATTTATCAGCTTATATAAACAGCAGGGGGAAATGGCGTGGTCACTGTAATATTCAAATTTGCTCAGAAAAAAATCCTCTCTGATTCGAAGCTGTTGTGTCATAGGGTCTTAGTAAACAGAGGCTAAAATTAATAAAGATAATGCAGAATTCTTACAATTTTACTGAAGACTCCAGGTCTGTGGGTCTGAAAGTTTAGATATTGGTTGTCCGCTCGTAACACGAACCTATTCCAGGTGGAAGGAGAGTATTTGCTTTTCTCACAGGCATGGCATCGCCATCGAGCCTGAAAATCAATGAAGATAATAAGTTCTTGTGTTTTAATACAAATAACAACAAATATCTCATATTAGCTAATAGACAGTAACATCTGGAAACTTTCTTAAAACAAAAGCCTTATTTCTACAGCAACCCAATTCTCATTCTTCTGTTTATTTTGTAATATCAATTGTCCATGTATGGAGCTCCAGCTGCTCCTCCCACCACCATCCAAGGAGCACCACATTTTTTTAACAAGCCAATAACAGGGTATTAATCTTAATTGCCCCGATATAGTGTGCGTATATGCAAACAATTTCCCCTGGATGAGCATGGTGACCCCCCTCTGTGACCCTAATATAGGATTAAGTGGAAGATAATGAATGAATAAATGAATAAATTCCTTTAATCTTGATAAAAGTGCTTAAAATCTGCACAAAAGAGGGCAAAGAAAGTCTGCAGATAGACTACAGTCTGTTATTGCAGCACTTTAAAGTTCATCTCTTTGATACTTTTAGCTGACAAAATAGCCAGCGAGCATTCAAACATGTGAGCATTTAACTTACTGAAGCTAATGGTACTTTTATTGCTTTCTTTTAGTATGAAAGTGGCACAGCGGTTAGTACGGATGCCTCACAGCAAGAGGGCCCAGAGTTTAAATTCAGGTTGGGGAGAACATGTGTCCTCCACGTGCCTGAGTGGGTTTTCTTCAGGGACTCCGGTTTCCTCCCACATAATGCTGAGATTCTCATTCATTCATTCATTATCTTCCTCTTTATCCTCTATTAGGGTTGCGGTGGGGTTCTCCATGTTCATCCAGGGGAGAACGTCTCGGGCGCTGGGCAGATAGACCAGGACAGGGTGACAATCTATTGCTAGGCACACACTCCCTTTTGAGAATTCAATTGACTTGATCCATGTTTTGGACTGTGTTTTGGACTCCGGAGAACCCGGAGGAAACCCACGCAGACACGGGGAGAACATGGAAACTCCACCCAGATGGGGATTCGAACCGGGAATCCCTAGCGCTGAGAGGCGAACGTGCTAATCACTAAGCCACTGTGCCGCCCTGAGATGCTCATTATTTGTAAAATTTGTCTGAGGAAAGACCTGCCTCATAAAAACCTCCAACATGAAACTCTTTGTATCATTGTAAACTGGCTGAAAAAATCCAAAGGTCAGACATGACTGAAAATCACAGATTAGCAGGATGATGTAGCATGGGATTTTAAATGGAAGGCCATGATTACCTGTATTAGCGACGCAGCGGCTTCAATTTGGCGGTTAGACACCTTTTGTCTCCCTTTCTGCTGTACCTTTAGAGCGACGCCTGCAGCCAAAATACCCTGTAAAGTCAAGCAACATGAGATTCGCAAAAGAAGCAGATGATGAGCATGTGTGGATTTATAGAACCGCATTCAAAAACTTCCACTGTCGCATCCGAACCTCAGAAATTCAATGGAAAGGAAAATTTGCAAATGCTAATTTTTTCTTCTTCTTTCAAATATTTCTATATATTACAAATATATTTATATATTTTTTCTTTTTCTGATTATTATTTCTATTATAATTCATTTTAAATTAATTTTGTGGATTTTGATTTGTGGGGTGTGCAGCCCCTTTGTGGGGTAAACATTTGTGACTATTGTTTTATGAACTCAAAATCTTTTCGTTCCTTCTTTAACTCCATTATAAAAGGATGTGTGTGTGAGAGAGAAACAGAAAAGAGGATGGTTTTTACCGATGGCAGAGCAAATAATGGCGCAATAAGAAAAATAAAGAAAGTGACGATGAGTCTCCCGAGCCCTGAATGAGGAACAATGTCTCCAAAACCAACAGTAGTTATGCTGATCTGGAACACAAATAAGAAAAATCAGTTTAAAGGATACTCATACATTTTATCCAAAGAAACTTGCAAGTAGCAGCACACGGATTCAAGGTAAATTAGCTGCTTTAAATTGCCCCTACATAGTGTCTGTGTGAGTGAGTGTGTGTGCCCAGTGATAGATTGGCAACCTGCTTTCCCGGTCTTGTGCCAGCGACTTGTGGCAAGTTTTGTGGTCAAAGAACCAGCCTTGCGACCTGAAGGTCCCTGGTTTGATTCCCGGTTTCCATGAGCAAGGCGCCTAACACCAATTGCTCTCCGGGCACCATGTACAGGGCAGCCCACTGGTCCAGACAAGTGTGCTCACTTCACTCAGTGTGTGTGTGTGTGTGTTTCATTGCATGGATGGGTTAAATGTAAAGGACAAAATTATTGACTGTTACAAGGGAAGTCCTTCACCAAACAGAGCATACTGCTGCTGTGGAGCACCTGTCCAAATACGGCTCCCAGTTTAAACATAAAGTCTTAAAAACACCTACTGCAACACAACATAGTAAACCTGAATTAACTATGTTAAGGCTTCATAAATAATGTTTGCCGGACTTACAACACTCAACCACAGGGCATCACCAAAGTTAGAGAAGATAGGATTTCCGTGGCCATCCACGATGTCCTCCTCCGTCTGATAAATCAAATACGCCATGGCGAGCAGTAACATGCAGCCAATTTGCAGTGGTATTTTGAGCTCCTAATAGACAAAAAGACTATAGTTATAGTCGGTTGAAAAAAAACAAACACCTTCACAGTGTATGTGTGTAATATACATTTGGTCTTATGCTTGCAATTCCACCTCAACTTGTTAGTGCACATGTGCATGAGTAAAGCTTCTAATCTGACCTTTCGATGAGTATAGACTACAGAACCCAAAAACCTCCAGGCGCCACCCTGCCGATCAACATGGATCATTCGCAAAATCTGCAGGAAACGGATTCCCCTGAAATTAAATCATAATATTATTAAACATTCTTAATTCACATAACAAAATAATTTTGCAAATTTATTGGGTCCACAGCACATGGATTGGTTTCTCCCTTTTGCAAGCAGTGGGCTACATCTGCACTTAAATAGAGCCACAATTCAGGTGCAGATACGTGTGGTGTTGCCAGATCGCTACAAGATATGTTGTACCTCATGTTGGCAGCACAAGCATACAGGGCCAAACATTGACTAGAAATGTTTTGGGACATGGGGGTCAAATTGTTATTTTCATTTGAGGGCCACAACTGGCTAGTTGTTTGTCAGAGACTTACAGTGGGGTAGCAATGCCACATCTCAGCCAGAAGTGGCCCACATCTGTATGCTGTGGGTACAGTTTAGAAGCATTAAAATATATAAACTTAAAATCCAATGCACACAGCAACACAGTAAAAAAAATCACAGATGTGAAGAAACAGCTGCATCGTTGCATTATTTGTCGTATTACCTGATCGCCGAAGTGGCAAAAACCTGGCCATTTAAATCCACACTCAGTACAATAACAGATGCGACCACCGCAATCAAATCTGTGTAAGCAAAACAACGAAACAATTCTGATTACCTAGAGATTAAAAACAGTAACAGTTGTGACACCGAAGTAAATGATCCTGATGTACAGAATTAAAAAGCAGAGAACTCTTGACGTACCTATAACACACATGGGTTTTCTCATGAAGCGGAGCCTCCCCTTTATCCCCAAATATTCTCGGCTGCATCCTGCAGACCAGAGGCGCACCAAGTACTCTGTACCCAAAAACACTGCCAGAACAATTTCCTAAAAGCAGTCAGAAGTAGGACAGTATTACTGTAAGTAGAATTAATCCCTGAATGATTATTACATCCAGCAAAAAGAAACAGAACCAAATGACTTTGCACATTAAGTTAAGGGAATTTTTACCCAGACTATTAGTTTATTTTGAACAATTTTTGATTGACACTGTGGCTCTGAGGGGGACAGGGGCAGTGAGTTAATGCTATTTATTTGCTCTTTAAAATGAAAATTCAGTGAACTGATATCTGGGTGCTTGGTGTGGTGCAGTGAGCTAAAACACACACACTACGCTGAACTGCGAGCTCCTCATCACTGATGCAATAGCGGCCTCTCCTGGCTGATTAGTGCGTAGACACAAAAAAGGCAGAACCTATTTTTGACAATTTTTCATTCATTCATTATCTTCCTCTATTATCCTCTATTAGGGTAGTGGGGGGGGGGGTTCCCTGGTTCCCCATGCCCATCCAGGGTAGAACGTTTCGGACGCTGGGCAGATACACCCAGGACAGGGCACCAATCCATCGCTGGGCACACACTCACAAACACACTCTATATGGGGCAATTTGGAGAACTCAATTGACTTGATCAATGTTTATGGACTGTGGGAGGAAACCGGAGAACCTGGAGGAAACCCACGCAGACACGGGGAGAACACTGAAACTCCACCCAGATGGGGATTCGAACTGGGAATCCCTAGTGCTGAGAGGAGAACATGCTAACCACTAAGCCACCGTGCCGCCCTTTTGACACTTTTGTTACTATTTAATTTTGAGAAAGACGAATTCGTGCTGCATGATATTTATACATCAAACTTCTTTTAGTCCACTATGTTATCTTCTTATAATTTATAGGCAACACCCACTTAGACTGAACCACTGTGTCCCCATTGTACATATTTAATGTGGAAATATTGGTGGATCTGTGTTGTATTATTATTATTATATATTATTTAATAAAATCTGCCTTAAAAAATGTACAAGTTCTGTCATATGGCAGATTATAGCACTAAAGTACATGATATATGATCTTATTGTACAGTACAAATACCTTCAGGTGGTCATTTTAATATTACAAACAAATAAACCTACCATCCAGAATAACAATCCAGGAGCAAAGTCGGCATATTCTTCAGTGGTAGAGAGCGCACTAAAGATCACACATGTCAGGATCATAAAGAACCTGGGAAGGTCAAGATGGCCCTGTTAAAGTGTATAGCATACACTTGTGTGCACAACTTCACAAAGCAGACATACTGTTTCATGAGGTCAAGCCAAAACCAACAAAAGTTTTTCATCACAGGCTTTTATAATGACCATCGGCATAATATACACAAAAGCTTATGAATGTAATGAATTGTTTTATCATCTGATTTATTCATTTGTTGAATTTTACTACTGGATCTATAGGACAGAAATATTGAGGAAGGCAAAACCATCTGAGGTGCACAGACTGTAACTGAACCCTAAAGTACCTTTATGTACATCTTAAGAACATACATGCATTTTTTGGAAATCATCCAGGTTCGAATCCCAGTCTGGTGGAGTTTCCATGTTGTCCCAATTTCTGTGTGGGTTTCCTTCAAGTTCTCCTTGACTTGACTGCCCTATATTGCCCCTGTGTGTGTGTGTGTGTCTTGTTTGAGTAGGTGAGTGTGTACTCAGCAATAAACCTTGTGTGGTTATTGTTTTAAACCTACATTGATTATTACTTGAAAACCGTTTCTTCTTCTTTTCTCAGTGAGATATTATAAAGTGTGAGGATCTGACATCTACTTTAATCTCAGCATCGCTTAAACACCAGAGTAAAAACAAGCAAAGGTACTTACACCAGCAAGTGGTAAAGATAGTGCTTCACGCCTGCAGGTTTTTCTAGCAGGTTGTAGATATCCTCCTGTATGGTAGTCGGTTTGTGGGAGGGGCCACATTGAAATGGCTGAGGAACAAATGTGCCGGGTGGAAATGAAAGCGATTTGGAGGAGCCTGAGGAGCTGGAGCACGACTCGAAGACATCTTCATTATTTTCCATGGACTCCATGTCTTTTACACTACCTGAGCTGTCCACCAAAGGCTTCTGCGCAGCATTTAGCATCTTACTTGAGCTCTGCTCTGAACCCAAGTTGACCACAGTGTATTCATTATTACTGCTGCTTTTGGCTTTGGCATGGAGAAAACTGTGTCTATAATACCTTTCTCCCATAGTGCTCAACTTCTAATGAATGGTGAAATCACTGTAAGGTAAAATTGGATGTTAGAAGGACCATCAATGTTGAATCCATTTACATTACATTTACATTTAGTCATTTAGCAGACGCTTTTATCCAAAGCAACTTACAAATGAGAACATCACAAGTCAGAAGTTATGGAGAAACCAACTATACTGTAAATTCATCAAACCTGATAGCCACCTGAAGCTGCGCCACCCCCCCCCCTTTTTTTTTTTTTGAAGTAATGGCTTTTAATTGATAATGATAATGATGATGATGGGGAAATTTATGTAATATGGTGGGGAGGAGAAAGACAGGTGATAAAAAAAAACCCAGACAATGCTCCTAAAAGACCCGAACCCCGAAACATACCCCCCCCCCCAAAAAAAATAAAATAAAATAAATAATAATAATAAAAACTTTAGCACAGCACATAAACCACTTAATGCAATGCTCAGGCTCATCTTGCCAGAAAATTTTGCCTAAATTTAGCTTAAAATTTTCAAGGTTTTTAATTGCCTCAAATATCCATCCACCCATTATCTTCCACTTCAGATACACCCAGGACAGGGCACCAATCTGTCGCTGGGAACACACTCACTCACACAGACACACTCTATATGGGGCAATTTGGAGAACTCAATTGACTTGATCCATGTTTTTGGACTGTGGGAGGAAACCGGAGAACCCAGAGGAAACCCACGTGTACACAGGGAGAACATGGAAACTCCACCCAGATTGGGATTTGCCACAAATATGAAATATAAAATATAAAGTACCTCAACCCTGATAGGTTGGTACAGTGTGAAGTAG
>JAFMOD010000188.1:869072-933279 GCA_019802435.1 Corydoras maculifer
GTTCCAGGCAAGTCCGGCTGGAAGGAGGCCCCGGGGAAGACCCAGGACACGCTGGAGGGATTATATCTCTCAGCTGATCTGGGAACGCCTCGGGGTTCCCCCAGACGAGCTGGTGGAGGTGGCTGGGGCGAGGGAGGTCTGGGTCTCCCTACTTCGGTTGCTGCCCCCGCGACCCGAACCCCGGACAAGCGGAAGATAATGGATGGATGGATGGATGGTCTACTAACATACAGTTTTACCTTACAGTGACTTCACCATCCTTCAAAACCTGAGCACTATGGAAGAAAGGAAGCATCGTCCCAGCCCTCTTCTGCGCCGCTCGCAACATTTCGACTGGTCAGGCAGCAGGGACTTGGCCGAAGCTAAAAGCAGCAACGTTAATAATGGACACAGTATGGTCCTCATGAGTTCGGAACAGGGCCTGAGTAAGACGATGGATGCTCTGGAGGAGCCGTCAGTGGACAGCTCATGCTGCTCTCCTGTTTCATTGGAATTAGAGCCCATGGTAAATAATGGATCAAACGTATCAGGCGGTGAAACAAAAGAGTTGGCAGCTCATGAGGAAAATGGCGAGCCTTGCTCCTGCTCCTCCCTCTCGCTTTCCAGCGCCCCTGCTCCCCAACACTTTGCACGCGGCCCCTACCGCACTCGGACTAGCATGCAGGGTGATGTCTACAACTTTCTAGAGAGACCCGCAGGCTTAAAATGCTTTTTCTACCACTTCCTGGTGTAAGTACCTTCACCTGTTCATACTCTGGTGTTCAAGCGATGCTGAGATTAAGTAGATGTCCTCCCACTTTTTATGTCTCACTGAGAAACCAAGAAACTGACTGTCACGTTATAATCAATGTAGGTTTGATATAATCTCCACACTTAACACATTTGACCTCATCGACCACCTAATAACTTCTGTTTTTCTAAATTCACTGTCCATTTTATGAGTTTCCATCATATAAAGATGCACTTTGTAGTTCTACTGTTACAGACTGTAATCCATATGTTTCTCCACATACTTTGTTTGCCCCCTTACTCTGTTTCCTAATAATCAGCACCCCACAGGGCAGGTATTATTTGGGTGGTAGCTCATTTTCAGAGATGCATTGACACTGATGTTGGAGTTTTTAAATAGTAAACATTCATTGTGCACACTATTAGAAACATCCACCTCATTATTTCACATCATAGATGTGGAGTGAAAGTACCTCATTTGTTGTTGCACGTTCTCCAATCCTTCAGCAATGCTCATTGGACAGCAGAAATTAGAAATTACTGCACCACAGTGCTAGTTCCACATACAAACCACTATTTTTAAGATGATTCAGAACATTCTGCTTTGTTATTCTGCACAATGAGCCTGGAAAAAAAAACAAGTTTTGCCTTCTTCAACATTTCTGTTCAATGGAGCCAGTAGTAAAATTCAATAAATGAACAAATCAGAAGATAATAGCATGCATTACATTTATAATCCTTTGTGTACATTATGCCGATGGTCATGATAAAAGCCGATGATGACAACCTCATGAAACAGTACATGTTTGTGTTGGCGTTGTCTTATCGTTCACTTATCTGTTTTTTGTCTCCGGATAAATATTTGATGTCCATCATCTGTAACTAATGCTGCTGTGTACAAAACAAGTCGTATTTGGAGCAGAACTGGTTGTAATGCAACAATACATTAATGTAATTCTTTTGCATGCGGCAGAGTGAAATAAAGACACGAAGCTCCAGAAACTGCATGATTTCATGCATCACCCTGCAGGCACAACACTGACTGATGGAGTTATTAGTTACAGTGGTACATAGGAGAGCTTTGGAAAAGATGACTGATAAACTGAACTGATGTCAGAAATACAAAGGACTGGAAATAAATAACATTCTAATGAAGAAGCAGCATTAGGTTTCATTACAGAATCTGTGTTTTGGTTTTGGTTTTGGTTTTGATTGCATTTGGTCATTTATGCCAACTTGGTTGGGTTACGAACACGGGGTGGGTCATTCAGCACCCCTAGAACAAAAAGGGTTAAGGGCCTTGACATTTAATACATTACATTAATATCTGCAAAGGACCTGAGATTGCATTGCTAAGCAACATTACAACAAGAAGGACCTGGATTCAACTCTTACCGGTCTGGAGTTTGCATGTTCTCCCTGTCTAAGTGTCTTTAGATAAAAAGATTTTGGGTGAATCAGACAAGTGAATTTGTTTCTGGGTGTAAATGTGTTACTCAGTTTTTTCCAGTTCAAGTATGATGAAGATCAAGAGCTGTTGAGAGCATAGAGATGAATAAGAGGAGACATGACACAGTCATGAAAACGCTATATCTGTGTGATTTCATTTATATGTGGTGTGTATTCACAGAACTGATGTGGGAGTTTGATCAGCTTCGGTCTCTGTAACTCATTCATTCATTCATTCATTCATTCATTCATTCATTATCTTCCGCTTTATTCTATATTAGGGTCACGGCGGGGTTCTCCATGCCCATCCAGGGGAGAACGTTTCGGGCGCTGGGCAGATACACCCAGGACAGGGCGCCAATCTATCACTGGGCACAAACTCACACTCACAGACACAGACACGCACGCATACACACTCTATATGGGGCAATTTGGAGAACTCAATTGACTTGATCCATGTTTTTGGACTGTGGGAGGAAACCGGAGAACCTGGAGGAAACCCACGCGGACACGAGGAGAACATGGAAACTCCACCCAGATGAACTGGGAATCCCTAGTGCTGAGAGGCGAACGTGCTGACCACTAAGCCGCCTGGTCTCTGTAACTGAACAGTTCATACAGCAGTGTAGTCGTTAGAACCTGATATAACCCATTTACAAAATTCAGTTCCTCAGATTGACGCATTATCTCTTACGTGTGGATGGATTGCACCGTCAGACTCATTATGTGCTAGCTGCCAAACACAGGGTGGCCTCCATAAAGGCCTCGGCACATAAACTTTGACAGCGTAATGACTCGTTTGTTGATCAGGATGGAGCTTTTAAGTCCATATTCTGAGCTCCATGTCAGACATGTCCTCATTATTACCACTATCTAAAAGGATCATCACATAAATCTGTCTGCAGACGCTCTGTGTTAAAGAGCAGCTGTGTTACGGCACAATCTGCCTCCACTGTGCAGAGCCTTTAAACCCAGCAAGTAATCTTGATAAAAGACTTAGTCTGGACATGTTAGTCTAGCAGGTTAAAAATATTGAATACTTATATGGCTGTAACTGTAAGTCAGATGTTGCTGTACGTGACTAAAGTCCATTAAAGCTTTATTTTTCCATGGATCCCTAAATTTTTGGCCTTTGGCCTTGTTGTGAATATCTTTAAATTAGTTTGCCCTCTAATTAAAACAATGTGTCTGCAGATTCTGCCCAGCGATAGATTGGCGCCCTGTCCTGGGTGTATTTGCCCAGCGCCCGAAACATTCTCCCCTGGATGGGCATGGGGAACCCCCCACGACCCTAATATAGGATAAAGTGGAAGATAATGAATGAATGAATATCTGCAGATTCGAATATGATCCTGACCTCATGTAATGTGGCGTGAACCAAACAGATGCTTTGAGTTGTGAGTACTGCACTGGATGAAGGTCCTACTGCTGTTTTGTCTTGGATTTGGAAAGCATGAAAATCTAGGGCTGGATCATTATGCTTCCAGACATACACAGTGTCCGTAGTGCTGATGATGTCGGATAAACCAACAGCTGTTTGGTTTTAATCGGATCTCTAGAGTCTGTGCCCCTATGCAGAGTCTGGTGAAATTTACCCAGTCTGACCTGATGAATAGAGGATGGACGGACCTTCTCGGCACCACAGGAGGTTGATTAAAATGCTTCCACATGCTGAGCTTGGAATGCAAGTGACCGTTATCAGTAAACCCCAGCACAGAGAATTCTACATAAGGATCATTTGGTCATTTTCACTTCCTTCATTTCTAGTCTCTTTGCAGTCTGTTATTATTTACACAGAGCACACAGCATTCAAATGTAATGCATGGGTCGTCCTTCAAGTTGTGCCACAAGGGCCATAAATAACAGAAAGTGTGTTAATAATTTGGGGGTATTTATTGTAGTCTATACATCAGAACAGAACATCATTTCATCCATCCGATGAAAGATGATGAGGATTATGATGGTGAAGTGTCTTAAGGTTTAGACACTTTTAAGGTGAGATTAGGGATTTATGACTATTTCAGCACATCTGCTCATTTGCTGAGGATTAACAGATTAATGGGACATTGGTTCATTTCTGTCTCACATATTCCTAGAGATTATTTTCATTACTTTTTATTATTGGTTCTAAGATGCAACTATTTCTATACATTTAACTATAATAGTTTATCGTGTGGTTACTGTTATGGAGATTTCTTTAAATTCCTTTTAGTTACCACATTAAAAATATATGGAAGGTTGGTGCACAGTGGGTAATGCTGCTGCCTCATTAGGAGAATGTCCTGGAATTGATTCCTGATGTAGATGACCTGGGTCCTTTTTGATTGGAGTTTGCATGTTCTCTCAATGTTCATATGAATCCTCTGAAAGCACCAGTTTAAACTCTCGGTTGGGAAAAATGACTTTAGATGTAAATATGCCTTGTGAGGGACTAGCTTCTGATGCAAGGTGTTTTCCTTCTTTTTCTCAGTAAAGGCTGGGATGGATTTTGGCATCTCCCGTATTACTAAATAAAACAACGTGTAATTAATAAAGGTATTAATACTTTTAATACCTTTAACCTGAAAATGATCTTTTAATTTCTGTGTCTGCATTTTGCTTTATGCTTTTCTTCTTATCTTAGAAACTGCTAATAATAATAATAACAATAATAACAATAATAATAATAATAATAATAACAATAATAACAATGATAACAATAATAATAATAATAATAATAATAATAATAATAATAATAATAATAATAATATTAATATTAATAATACAGCGATGGATTGGCACCCTGTCCTGGGTCTATCTGCCCAGCGCCCGAGACGTTCTCCCCTGGATGGGCATTGGGGAATCCCACCGCGACCCTAATAGAGGATGAAGCAGGAGATAATGAATGAATTAATAATAATAATTATAATAATAATAATAATAATAATAATAATAATAATAATAATAATGGGCGGCATGGTGGCTTAGTAGTTAGCATGTTCACCTCTCAGCGCTAGGGACTCTCGGTTCGAATTCCCATCTGGGTGGAGTTTCCATGTTCTCCCCGTGTCTGCCTGGGTTTCCTCCGGGTTCTTCGGTTTCCTCCCACAGTCCAAAAACATGGATCAAGTTAATTGAATTCTCAAAATTGCCCCATATAGAGTGTGTCTGTGTGAGTGAGTGTGTGCCCAGCGATGGATTGGCGCCCTGTCCTGGGTGTATCTGCCCAGCGCCCGAGACGTTCTCCCCTGGATGGGCATGGGGAAACCCACCGCGGCCCTAATAGAGGATAAAGTGGGAGATAATGAATGAATGAATGAATAAATAATAATAATAATTACACTAAGACTATGTGTTTGAAAAAAACTGTGATCTGTAATTTGGCCACTAGAGGGCAGTATTTGGTCGTTAAATAAACCGAAAACGCGTTCACTTTAAAAACCGGACTAGATTAAGTCGCTGAAGACCAGTTTATTCACGATTTTACCTTCAATAAATGCATTTATGAATCAAATGTTGTTTTTATAATATAGTGTGTTTCTAACCGTTTTATAAAAGTGATAAGACACTCGAGGTTGCGCATTATTGTGACTAAATCACAGGAAAAGAGGTGAGTCTTAGCAACACCTTTTCCTCATAATTTATTCACATTAAAGCACGCACTTGTACCTTATTGCTTTAATAAACTCTTGAGAGCATTCATATTTTTAAACATGAATATTAATTTTTATGTATTTGGTTTGTTTGATATTTCATAAAAGTCTCATTGTTATTATTGTTGCCATCTTTATCTTCCCAGGTTCCTCATGGTTCTCATATGTCTGATCTTCAGTGTGCTTTCCACCATTGAACTATATACCACTTTTGCTACTGGAACGTTATTCTGGATGGTAGGTTTGTTTTTAATATTAAAATGACCACCTGTAGGTATTTGTACTGTGCAATAGGGTCATATTATTGTATACTTTAGTGCTATAATCTGCCACATGACAGAACTTGTACATTTCTCAGGGCAAATTTGATTAAATAATATATATTAATTAATAATAAATAATGTAAATATATAATATTTTTATAATATATAGAAAAAAAAAGATCCACCAATATTTCTACGTAATGAACTATGGGACAGTCTGGGTCCAGCTGCTTATAAAAAAGATAAAGAGGCAAATCTCGATGTTTAAATATCATATTGGACGAATTCGTCTTTTTCAAAATTAAAATAGTAACAAAAGTGTCAAAAAATAGGTTTATTTATTCCACCTGCTTTTGAGTCGACACACTAATCAGCCAGCAGAGGCCGCTATTGCATCATTAATGAGGAGCTCGCAGTTCATAGTAGTGTGTGTGTTTTAGATTACTGCACCACACCAAGCACCCAGATATCATTCATTCATTATCTCCCGCTTTATCCTCTATTAGGGTCGCGGTGGGGTTCCCCATGCCCATCCAGGGGAGAACGTTTTGGGCGCTGGGCAGATAGACCCAGGACAGGGCGCCAATCCATCGCTGGGCACAAACTCACACACACACACACACTCACTATATGGGGCAATTTGGAGAATTCAATTGACTTGATCCATGTTTTTGGACTGTGGGAGGAAACCAGAGAACCCGGAGGAAACCCACGCTGACACGGGGAGAACATGGAAACTCCACCCAGATGGGGATTCAAACTGGGAATCCCTAGTGCTGAGAGGCGAACGTGCTAACCACTAAGCCACCGTGCCAATCACCCAGATATCAGTTCACTGAATTTTCATTTTAAGGAGCAAATAAATAGCATTAACTCACTGCCCCTGTCCCCCTCAGAGCCACAGTGTCAATCAGGAATAGTTCAAAATAAACTAATAGTCTGAGTAATAGTTCCCTTAACTTAATGTCCAAAGTCATTTGGTTCTGTTTCTTTTTGCTGGATGTAATAATCATTCAGGGATTAATTCTACTTACAGTAATACTGTCCTACATCTGACTGGTTTTAGGAAATTGTGCTGGTGGTGTTTTTTGGAACAGAGTACTTGGTGCGCCTCTGGTCTGCAGGATGCAGGAGCAAGTATGTGGGGATAAGGGGGAGGCTCCGCTTCATCAGGAAGCCTATTTCTGTTATAGGTATGTTAACACTTGCAATTTTATTATGCAGAGTTCTCTACTTTTTAATCCTGTACATCAGGATCATTTACTTCGGTGTCACAACTGTTGCTGTTTTTAATCTTTAGCTAATCAGAATTGTTTTGTTGTTTTGCTTAAACAGATTTGATCGTGGTGGTTGCATCTGTTATTGTACTGAGTGTGGGTTCGAACGGGCAGGTTTTTGCCACTTCAGCCATCAGGTAATACGACAAATAATGCAACGATGCAGATTTTCTTCACATCTGTGTTTTTCGTGTTACTGTGTGCATTAGATTTATATATATATATATATATATATATATATATATATTTATTTTATTTTTTTTTTATTTTATATATAAATATATATAGGCGGCACTGTGGCTTAGTGGTTTAGCATGTTCTTCTCTCAGCACTAGGGATTCCCAGTTCAAATCCCCATCTGGGTGGAGTTTCCATGTTCTCCCCGTGTCCGTGTGGGTTTTCTCCGGTTTCTCCGGTTTCCTCCCACAGTCCAAAAACAAAGATCAAGTCAATTGAGTTCTCCAAATTGCCCCATATAGAGTGTGTATGTGTGCGTGTCTGTGTGAGTGAGTGTGTGCCCAACGATAGATTGGCGCCCTGTCCTGGGTGTATTTGCCCAGCGCCCGAAACGTTCTCCCCTGGATGGGCATGGGGAACCCCCCCACGACCCTAATAGAGGATAAAGCTGAAGATAATGAATGAATGAATGAAAATTATATATATATATATATATATATATATATATATATATATATATATATATATATATATGGAAGTTTATATATTTTGATGCTTCCAAAATGTACCCACATCTTGCAAAAGGAGCAACCCAATTAGTGCGGCAAGTGGGCCCAATAAAAATGCAGGATGTGGGTCAAAATTATTTTATTATCTGAAAAAAGAATGTTTACTGATATTTTGGTTTTATTTCAGGGGAATCCGTTTCCTGCAGATTTTGCGAATGCTCCATGTTGATCGGCAGGGTGGCACCTGGAGGCTTCTGGGTTCTGTAGTCTTTATTCATCGACAGGTCAGAATAGAAGCTTCACTCATGCACATGTGCACTAACAAGTTTATGGGGAAT
This sequence comes from Corydoras maculifer, assembly GCA_019802435.1. Lineage (NCBI taxonomy): Eukaryota > Metazoa > Chordata > Actinopteri > Siluriformes > Callichthyidae > Corydoras > Corydoras maculifer. The sequence continues at coordinate 877,447 of JAFMOD010000188.1, forward strand.
TGCAAGCATAGAACAAAATGTATATTACACACATACACAGTGTGTTTATAGACTCGCAGAGTCTGAGCAGAAGGAGTTCCATTGTCCATATAGTGTAAAAGACACTTATAAATTCCGACTACTTGCTCTTTAGGTTATTATCCAGCTGGAAGTTTCAACCACAATTCAATTCAGCACCTTCAAGTTTTTGTTAAATCCGCACCAGAACTTTATTGTGTTTATGAATCCAGCAACACAGCATCACAGGTCCACCACCGTGCTTCACAGTAGAGCTGTGACAGTAAACAGTCGACCTCAAGTATTATGCACTTGAGTTAGTCGACCCAAATACTCATTGGTTCGTGGTTGTAGACTAAAGCTGAATAAAAATAAGCATTTCAGGTCTGTGGAGCTGTTTTACATCCATGTCTAAATAAGGAAATCTGTGAGTCCTTGCTGAAACCAGGGTGTTAGACTGAGCGATCCTCTTCCTGTCAGCAAAGATATTCTAATCTTTAAACAGCTTCTGAAGACTCTTCTGCACCGGCCTCATTGCACACAATCGCACTCACACATGCCAGTGGGATTCCTTGGCTGACTTTTGACCTTTTAAGGACTTTAAGAGTGAGGCTGATTAGGGTTTCATTATAGCCACTTCTCGTGTTCTTTTTAAGTATCATCAGTGAATGTTTTCTGTTACATTTAAATAAAAATGATTTTTATTAGTTATTATTAGATTAATGGTAAACATTCCAGTTGAAGTGTTTTCATGAACATATACGAACATTTGAGCGCTTTCCAACTATTTAGTACTATTGGAACTGTATATCGACTTTATTACTGCAATAAAAAATCTTTTTGTGTATCAGGAGCTCATAACAACCCTGTATATTGGCTTCCTGGGTCTGATCTTCTCCTCGTATTTCGTCTATCTGGCAGAGAAGGACGCCGTGGATGAAGAAGGAAAGACTGGCTTCTCCAGCTATGCCGATGCCCTGTGGTGGGGTGTTGTAAGTTCAGCAAACATTATTTACAAAGCCTTAAACCCAGGTCAGTTATCTGAATGATGCATGAGTTTAGTGGCCTATATCACCATGGTGACAACATTGCTCGGAACTAACTCTTGTATAACACAATTAAGTCACTGGTTAAAACCTAAAGGCCTCAAAGCTATTTAACAGTTTGTGAATCATTTCAATAGAAAGGCTGTAGTGAATAAAATTAAAATTTTTGGTTTTATCCTAAAAAAAAAGCTCTCAAAACTTAAAAGCCATTGACCTGGAATTTGGTTCTGAACAGAATATTCCAGCACTATAGATACACACTAAATAGATACAGAACGCTGCATTGTACCCTGACCTCAAACTATTAAACCAAACGAGCTTTTGAATCAATTCCAGCTTTCTGTTCGGGTTAAATAACTTGTATTCAACAGGGACGGTAATGAGAGCCCAGTCATAGGCTTGCACAGTGGATTAGTGCAGCACAAAAGCCTCTTGCTCTGGGCTCCTTTCACAATGTTTCACCTCTGCATAAAAAGCCACTCTCTCTTCGACACTCCAAGGTGTCAGCATCTTTAATTAAAACTTTAATTGCAGGGTTTCACCCTTTTTTGTGCAGCGGGTCAGAAAGCGCCAGGCCTCCAGTTGCTCTTTGAAAAGAAAACAAAAGATGTTGTTTGTTGAAGAGGTAACAAGAAGTGGACCATGGTGGCAGGGTGAGGGGGTGGGGGGTGTGGGGTTGCCCCTTTGTTTTCTGAAAACTGTAAACTTGAGCATGATGAGAGGCAGAGGAAATTCTGAGAACAAAGAAAGGAAGGCAGAGCAGCGGGAAGGCACAGGGAAAAATAGGAAAAAGGGATTGGTGACACAGAGGCCCCTATATAATGTAAAGCTACTTGGCTGGGCTTGTAATGATGTTTACTGCAAATGGTGTAAATATTAATTAACGTGTAATTAGTCGCACTATTCAGTTGGAATAGAAATCTGCCAAAGTCAGAGCACCAGGCTCTTAAAGGGAACGCCAAAACATGATAACTCATCCAACTCACAGTGGACTTTCCAAACCTGACATCTTTGAGATCTTCATTTGGCTTGTAATCAGGAGTCTGTGATGCAGCATCTGAAAACTCCGGTCCACCTCAGCTGCAGATTTGGCTCTGGGTCACAGCTATCGAGTCAGTGTTTAGGCGTTCGGCTCAGTCGGGCCACACACGTGGACCACAGGCTTCATGGTGTGAGAGGATTATTTTTACAGACACTACCACCCGGGATACCATTATGTCACTCAGATCCTCTGTCTGGTCTAAAGCACCAGCCCTGGAACTTAGAGCCCCCGAACTCGAACTTGAGTGGCCAATGCTCATCCATGTCATGGGGGGCGGGGGGGGGAGAATTGTGTTTCGGCTTTGAAAGCTGGGATTAAGCTCCCCTTGCTGCTCTTCATTCCAAAACCCTGGTAAAGAGCCTCAGCCTCCTTCAGCCTCTATTCGAGATATTGTGGAAGAAAAGCCGCAGACACACTTGCCGTGAGCCAAAAGCTCACAGAGTCAGCTCCGCTTTCAGTGCAGGGCTTCCAAGATATTTGTTTTCTTGTGTTTGCTGAATTCCTGCACTTTAAAATGGCTTACAAGAAAATGGGGGCATGTACACACTGATTTTACACTGTGTGATATGCAAAAATGAGAACGCTGTGCTGCCATGGTGTTTAGGAATCCTGACTGGATCACGTTGGCTTTGTGTTGCTTCAGTGTTGGGGTGTGGGACCATCAAAGGTTAAGGGTTCAAATCTCAAGTCCACTGAAGTTACCATTGTGAACCCTTAGAGCTAGACTATATTGATCCCGCCATGGTGTATCATAACTGACCCTGAATTCTAACCATAACCATCTTGGATACTTACAAGTTCTCATCTCATTATCTTCCGCTTAATCCTATACTACACACGAGGGTCATGGGGGGGGGGGGGGTTCCAGGGTAGAAATTTCGAGTGCTGGGCAGATACAACAAGGACAGGGTGCCAATCCATCTCTGGGCAACTCATCCGCACAGATACATGCTTACACTGTATGAGGTCAGTTTAGATTGGGAAATTTAGAGCAGTCAATTTACCTTGATTTCATGTTTTTGGACTGTGGGTGGAAACTGGTGAACATGGGGGAAAAACAGGGGAGAATATGGAAACCAAGTTATGGTTCGAACTTGGATCTTCAGCTCTGAGAAATAAGCTTACTAACCACTAAGCCTCTGTGCCCCTACTTGCAAATTGCTTTGCACATGAACATCTGACCAAATAATTGAATAAAATGTATGAGCATCTTTTAAAAAGATTTTTTTCTTATAATTGTTCCAGGTCACCGTAACTACTATCGGTTATGGAGATAAAGTTCCCCAAACGTGGATTGGGAAAACCATCGCCTCTTGCTTTAGTGTGTTTGCTATCTCCTTCTTTGCTCTGCCAGCGGTAAATACTATCCTCTTTTCTCTGTCTCTCTCTCTCTCTCTCTCTCTCTCTCTCTCTCTCACACACACACACACACACACCCAACTCACAGACTGTGGTGTCTGGTGCCCCGGGGCAATGTTTTTCTTCAGAAACTTTTGCAGTAATAGGGAGCAGGGTTAATGGGGTCCATTAAAGAGAAAGCGGGTCCCCAGGGGCCTCTATTCTCACATTTCACTTGATATAATATGCCACTGCAACATTAGCAGAGCACCAAACAACATCAGATTCATCAGCTGTGGACTCGATAGTACAAACCCCTATTATTATTATTATTATTAATAATAATAATAATAATAATAATAATAATAATGATAATAATAATAATAAGTCTCTCTGTTAAAGGTAAATGATGATAACTTTCTCATGTTGCTCGACTTTACAGGGTATCTTGGGTTCAGGCTTTGCTCTGAAGGTGCAGCAGAAACAGAGACAGAAGCATTTTAACCGCCAAATTCCAGCGGCTGCATCGCTAATACAGGTAATCATGATCATGATGAATATGCTAACTCATCGTGCTAATCTGTGTGTTCTGTCCATTCTGTCTTGTCTGACCTTTGGGTACTTTATGGGCTGGTTTATAATGATACAGTGTAAGAGTTTCATGCTGAAGATTTTTATGAGGCAGGTCACCAAATCTTTCCTCAGATAGTTTACAAATAAATAGCATCTCGGGAACCGGAGTAACAAATCCCACTCAGGCACAGGGAGGATATGCAGACTCCACACCAAAACGACCTTTGTTTACCTTAACCTAAATGACTGTCTAAATGAATAAATGAACAGAAGAATGGGGATTGGGTTGCTCTAGAGCTTTTGTGTTGCTGTCTGTTAGCTAGCATGGAATGTATGTTGTTATTTATCTAAAAAACAAAACAAAACAAGAGATTTCTTATCTTTGCTGACTTTCAGACTCTATGGCGTTGCTATGCTTGTGAGAAAACTGATAAATGTCCTGCCACCTGGAAGATGTACGTGTTGAAAGGGGACAACCTCCATTTTCTAAACTCTGAGACCTACAGTCCTGGGACCTTCAGGAAACTTGTAAGAATTCTGCATTGGCTTTTTTGCTCCCCCTATTTCTTCCTTTATTAGTTTTAGCCTCTGTTCAGACCCTATGACAATCAGAGAGTTCCAATATTCTTCTGAGTTATGCAAATCTTACAGTGACAATGCTTCTTCCCCATTATGTTTACATAAGTTCACTCTGCAGACACTTTTATCCAAAGATATTTTTTTTTACAAAGATGCTCGGAGTACAGCTGCTGCTCCTCCACATCGAGAGGAGCCAGGTTAGGAGGCTTGGGCATCTGGTTTTGGTGCTTCCAGAACACTTTCCTGATAGTTAACATGCTGGTATTTTGGTGGATCTCAGCTTGACAACCTTCACATTGATAGTCCCACACCCTAACCACTAGGCTACAACATCCATGGCTTACAGATACAAATGATTGGCTAGTGACACTGAGATTCAGGAATGAAAGAGAGCATGTCGGCCAATCTTTCCGAGAACATGCCTAATTTGTGCCTTCAAAATTCAGCCACGAATGCAGTGGCATCGTTCAGATCTCCAGATAACAGAACTAAATCTTTTGTGTTCTGCCACTTGAGGCTCTGTCTTTGTTTCCAATTCCTTTGTGGTTCTTTGTCTGTCATCTTTCTTCCTTCTGAGTTCCCTCGGCAAACGTCAATAGTAAGTGAGTGTAAAGTAAACCATGATGAGCCTTAGAGCTCGCCTCAGGACCATTCACAGAACACCTGGCCAGGTAAAATAACACCATGTTCTCACCAAATTCTACTTGTTCTATACGTTTGCGGTGACATCACACTCTGTTCAGAAAACCTCAAGCAAATTTGATCATAAAAGTCAATTCGGAGTCTGAGCCACAATAATGTGGTCTGCAATAAAACAAAGCTATCTGGCATTCTCTTTCTGCTGAATTTACCGAATCCCTCGCCCTCTCTCTTTTTCCCCGGACACCCATTTGACCTCAGTCCCCTTTGTCTCGGCGACACAAAGAAGCAGTCAGTTCAGATGATGTCACGGCCGCCTCTTTCCTGGGAGCGAGGCTTTGTATAGCGAAACAACAACAAAAAATCTTTGTGTAGCTCCTGCTCCAAACATATTTGGAGAACCTCGGTCACTTCCACCTCTTTACTCCGGCGGGTGTGAGACCTTGGGGGTTCATAAACCATCCATTCATTACCTTCACATTCACATCTCATCATCTTATTTCCCTCCTCCACTAAGGTTTGGACATTTTAATAGGATTGCTATCAAAGCTTTTGTGTCTGAAGGTTAATGAGTAAAGTGGGTGTGGAAAATTCTCTCTGAAGGGCAAATTTAGCATTTCGCATGAGTCCGAGTGTCTGATCAGCCTCTCTGTTTGGTTTTGTGATAAGGGTTAGAGAAATTTCAAATAGCTCCGAGTCTTTTTCACAGAGGAAAACAAAGGTCGGTTGTATGGCGGCGATGGTTTGGAAATCAGTTGGCTTAAATGAATCATTGTTGAATGATGCATGTGACGTACAAGATGCGTCAGGACAGTTCAGGAATTATTCGATGGTGAAAAGCCAAATCTTTGCGGTGAAGTACTTTCTCTTCCGGGGCTTCTTTGTAAAAGAATATTAGCAGCTTAATACCAAAGGTAATGGACCAGAATGTTGTTAGGTTCCTCAACCCTGACATGCCATGATTGCTTTACAGTTTAGTCAAGTCTAGTTCCCCTGCATCACCACTCCCATAGTTGCTTTAAGACTACGGCTCCAAGTCCTCTGCTGCCGCCACAGGCTTCCTCCATTTTACATGCAGATCTGGCTGTATCCTGTTCACAAACCCACATGCTGGGAGAAACCAGCTTTTTACCCAGAAGAGCATTGTTGCAGTGATGGTGACGAACATTTACAATTTACAACCAGCTTGAACATCCTGGTACTTTTAGTTGTGTTTGGACACGCCACCTTCTTGCTCCATTGTCCATTTCCTCCACTTGCCATATAGAAGGACTTTGTAGTTTTTCAATGACAGATTGTAGTATATCTCTTTTTAGAGTGAACAGCATTTACAGTAAATATTTCCTCATCCTTCAAACAAAGTCTCGTTCACTATAAGCACAGAGTATCCAGCAATCGTCACCATAACTGCATATCAGTCGGTACAGTCACTGTTGTTTTGCATTACATTGCATTACATAATATTTTATTGTTCTTTTTTTAATCCAGAGCAAGAGGTACAGGCAGAGGCTGAAGTCCACACGTGATAACACCTCTCTGAAAAATACAGGGGAGAAAGCCCTGTCCATTCCTCAAATCACTTATGACCATATCGAAGACAAGGAAAGCAAGCGAGAGGTCCCTTTCATTCTGGATGAACCCACAGGTATTAAATACCTAATTAGATTTCATATAAATGTTTCAGAACATGAAATATTCATCAAGCCATATATGGGGTGTTCACATACGTTCGGTTTAATTATGTGATTTAGTGGAAAATGACATCACTGCCATTAGACGATTAAGATGTGTCGTCATGTTGTGTATGGTGACATGTTAGGTGGTTATATTGCCTTGTCATTTAGAGATTTAGTGATAAACAGGAGAAAATAATATCGGGCTCTGAGATTATTTATTTACCAGAGAATGTAATAGATGTCGGGCGGCACGGTGGCTTAGTGGTAAGCACATTCGCCTCTCAGCGCTAGGGATTCCCGGTTCGAATCCCCATCTGGGTGGAGTTTCCATGTTCTCCCCGTGTCTGCTTGGGTTTCCACCGGGTTCTCCGGTTTCCTCCCACAGTCCAAAAACATGGATCAAGTTAATTGAATTCTCAAAATTGCCCAATTTAGAGTGTGTATGTGTGAGTGAGTGTGTGCCCAGCGATGGATTGGCGCCCTGTCCTGGGTCTATCTGCCCAGCGCCTGAGACGTTCTCCCCTGGATGGGCATGGGGAACCCCACCGTGACCCTAATAGAGGATAAGCGGAAGATAATGAATGAATGAATGTAATAGATGTCTTTGAATAATGCCATTCATATTGGCTGTTGGAAATCGCAGAGTTACAAATATGGGCATGACGAGGCCTACAAAATGATGCCTGACTTCAGAGGCCCATTATTTCTTTTGTTTTTGTAACTCCACTGTACACCGTACTGCCCTTAACTGTACGTAGTTAGTCTGCTGGAATGTTTATTGTCAAACTGAACGTTGTCCGTTTAATCCTCTGTCTTGAGTAACTGTAAAACATAAGGAAAAACAATTAACAAGATAAAAAGCCTGTTTTACCAGAGTGACTTTCCATGCTGGTAATAGATGTCATTTTCCATATGTGACTGGAACACAAACAAGCTCATGCAAAACCAGACCACGCCTCTGTGCTGGTAAAACGGTGGTTGGGCAGCCTTTTACAGGTTCTTCCAGTCGGATGGCTTCATAATAAAAGCAGAAACGTTTACAGAGACAGTCCCCAGCAAAGGAACCAGTCCTTAAGAAAAAGACCCTTGAGAATGCTTGATTAGTGTGGCGGAAGGGGAGATAATAACACAGGACCATATGTCTGCAAGACTTTGAACCCTGACCAGAAACATGAACGTGCAACTAAACAGCCTTCAAGATGCAAATAATTACTGCAATCCTAATAATTTATACAGACAGACAGACAGACAGACAGATAGATTGATCCATCTGTTGTCTGTTCGTCAGGACCATCACAGAACAGGTATTTTTTTGGTGGTACAACACTATTGTGGTGAGGGGGTTTTAGTGCAACAGTGCTGCTGTAGTTTTGTTTAAACACCGCAGTGACACTGCTGGGATAGGAATAATGCACTAACCAAATAATCCCTGCTCTGTGGTGGTACTCTTCACGTCCGAACGATGGAATATAGTCTGTAATTGTAGAACTACAGTCCATCTTTTTAATAAGTGAAAATGATCACATGGACAATAAGTGTAGAAAAAAGTGTGGGGACTGTTTGCATTATGATGATAAGTTTGAGAGTTTGTAATTATGATTGTATCCTGTTTTTATGTTCTTCAGGTATTACTAAGATGTTCCGTCAAACAGGTGAGCCACACTATTTGGCAAAATTTCCTGAAACATTATTAACACTTACACTTACACTACCCACTTGTGATGACGTGAAATAGACATCTGCCGAAGTCAGAGCACCAGGCTCTGACATGCTGATTGGTTTATTGCATGTGATGCCCAAAACATTCATGAATCACATCTTCACGACAGCAAGGACACACTGACATGCCGTAAATCAAGCTGTGGAGTGCGCGGTTGAACAGATAGAGTGCCAAAGAGTGAGAGCACAGACAGATGGGCAGACATAAAGGATATACAGAAAGAAATTTCAGTGGTTTTTAATGTCAGGTTAGTGTTGAGTGATTTGGCTTCAGGTCTGTGAGGGATGTATTAAATGTAGGGGTGTTTGTGGGAAAAATGATGGCAGAACTTAGCAGGCCCATGTCGATCATCAGCGGTCGGAAATGGAACCGGGCAACAACTCAGTTTTCTCAACATCCGGCTTATCTCAGTGTTTTTACTTTGCAAGGGGGTTGTGGCTCCAGGACCCCGCTGTCACCAGGCACTGGCTGTATTATTATTGGCTGGTCCTCTACCTAAGCAAACATGTTTGTGCAAAACTAGGCAGTTATTAATAAAACCGGGTTGTTTTCTCTGTCTCCATCTCTCACTCTTATACCTACTTACTCATTCTGTCTGGTCCCACTTACCTCACTCTATGCTTTTATTCTTCCACTCTTAGAACAAAAAGGGGATTTTGAGCAGTGTCATTTAGAAGATGTAAAATACTTTCACGTGTACACTGTAAGGACACAAGTTTTTAAACACATTTAAACAGTATTTAAAAATTTTTCTAAGTAATAAAAAATTTCTCATTACTTAGAATAAGTTTTGGGCGGCACGGTGGTTTAGTGGTTAGCATGTTTGCCTCTCAGCGCTAGGGATTCCCAGTTCAAATCCCCATCTGGGTGGAGTTTCCACGTTCTCCCCGTGTCCGCGTGGGTTTCCTCCGGGTTCTCCGGTTTCCACCCACAGTCCAACATGGATCAAGTCGATTGAGTACTCCAAATTGCCCCATATAGAGTGTGTTTGTGTGCATGTCTGTGTGTGTAAGTGTGTGCCCAGCGATAGATTGGCGCCCTGTCCTGGGTGTATCAGCCAAGCGCCCGAAACGTTCTCCCCTGGATGGGCATGGGGAAACCTCCCGTGACCCTAATATAGGATAAAGAGGAAGATAATGAATGAATGAATGAATAGAATAAGTTTTGTAGGGGGTGGCAAATAATATGGGAAACCCCGCCACGACTCTCGTAATACATTAAGATAATTAGATGAGAACATTTGTAAATTCCGGACATTGAAAAGAAAGGATAAAAATTCTAACAGACACACATTGAAATCTTGTGCAAAGTGGGTGCTGCAAAGAAGGCGGGAGACTAACTGAATAAGGTGTATGTAGGCCTTTTCTAACATTTTTGTCCATATTGCGCAAATGTGTAAGCCTCCAACATAAAATTGCCTTAATGCTGAATTAAAAAACAGGAGTTTTGACTCAGTGTCTGATAGCTTCATCAATTCAACTTGCATAAATTAAAGATTGTAGGCCAGACTAAAATCTAGTTTTGTATGATGCCTCGTACTGCTGTGTGCTAAATAGTTTGGTGTGCATCTTCTTTTTTCCGTTTGCATGCTGACAGCCCGACAGCACTCGTGGTCTTCTTTCACTATAAGCTGCCCTTCTTCTCCAGGTATCCTCTGTCATTTTCCTTCAGTTTTATCTCTGTGGATGCATTTATTCCAGCCATATCTGATGCCTAATGCTCATCTGTGCACCTCTGCAGTGAAAAAAAAGCAGGATGGCCCGTCTGACATCTCACGCACCAACAGCCTAATGGACGACATAGACTTTTCCACTGAATATCTCTCTCTGCCGGTGGTGACAGACGCTTCACAGTGAGTACAGCCTCTTGTTAGCCTATAGAGGCCTCCTAAAGCACTCTGCTGCACCGTAGTAGCTTGTTGAGTACCTCAGACCCTGAAGTAAATGGGCTTTTAATGCACTCTCTTGTTAGGTGTAAGAAAGAAGGTCATTCCCATGGGCTGAAGATATGGCCTGATTGTTAACTGATACCTGGATCTTGTTGCGTGTCTATAGAGCCTTGTTTGGATCTATGGCGTGTGTGTGTGTGTGTGTGTGTGTGTGTGTGTTGGTGTTTCCTATAAAATTCCACACCATTACCTCGATTACCTGGACATCTGACATACGTACAGTAACATGTAAATCAACATTTGCAGGTAATATCTTAACAAGCAGTTGTAGGCTTGTGGTTATGGATCCAGCCTTGCTGGTCCTCGGCCCCAGTTAATAAATGTATTAATCCAGATTAATTCTTCTTTTATTTCCAATTGAATATAATTAACAGAGTCTACATAAAGATGCCAACCATAATGTTATAGGTTTCATGTGTGTGTTATATGAATGTTACACATCTGTGAAACTACCAGTCTGTTCTGATTAAAATCTGCTCACTTATTGTGTCACTAACGTCGTGTAAGAGGCAAGCGGATCATTGTTGCTAACATATTTAGACGTGTGGATACTAATAGGGTTGTGAGGGTCCTTTGTTTTCTGTCATGTTTATGCTCTTACAAAGAGACCAACACATTATACTGACCCCAACTTAAGTGCCTCCTGGAAATTATGGTAACAGATCACACGTGACTTGCGTTTGGGTTCATCCTGACCCAGAACCACATGTTGAATTGTAAACACTGACTTAATTCCTGAGCATGACTATTTAAATATTTACTGTGATTATATTCCTGTTTTAGAGCAATAAATACAGCAAAGTGACACTGCTGGGATAGGTATAACGCACCGCCCAAATAATACCTGCTCTGTGGTGGTTCTATTGGGGTTCTGACCATTAGAACAGAGTAGAACGCAAAGAGATGGACTATAGTCTGGAATTTAGAACTACAAAGTCCATCTTTAACCAAATTTAAAAGGACTGGGTTCTAACGACCGCTAATGTGTTGAAGTGGAATTGTCAGGTCTGACCACCTCTTTTAAAAAGCCTTCTCGAGAACATTTGTTAATCTTTAGCTTTAAAGGCTGATGTCATTTCGGAAGTCCTTTGTAAGTTGTTTGTTTAGAGACAAAAATCTTATCAGGTTTTTGTTAGTACCGGAAAACAAATGGGATCATAAGCATACAGACCCCCCCCCCCCCCCTTTGAAGGAACAAGGTTTTATTTGTTACACTGTATGATGAAGCATTCAGTTATTAGCATTGTATTATTAGCATTCTAATTATACAAATGAGTAGAAGTATGTATGATAGTTTTCCTTTATGCCTAATCCTTGAGCTCATTGAGTAATTTGGTATTCCACAAGGCTCAGCTCTACACTCTTTACCTTGTCATCATTTATAGGCTGTTATTTGGCACAGATGGATGTACAAACATGGAACCTTTGCCCTAAGTGCTTCCAATCTGCTGCATTGCCCGACTAAACAACTGCAAACCCTTTAAAAAGCTCAATAATAAATTTGTATCCATACTAAATTCAAACCTGGTTGAAATAAAACATTTCCTGCTGACTATCACAGACTTTATTGGATCAGTACATCAGTGCACTTTTATAGCGCCTTTATGACCCAAACCTCCAATCACATCTTATTACCTGAAACAATTTTGAGTTGTTATTGCAGAGCTTTTTTCCCTCTGGCCTGTACTTGGAAAGACTAATCAGTGAGTTCTCTGTTTGGTGTTAAGTTAGACTCCTTTAGGCTAGACTTAGTCTTTTTAGCACTCATCGGTGGAGATGCTGGTTCATGCTTTTACTGCATCCAGACATGATTATTGCTGTTCTATATGAAGGCTCCCCAGAGGCTAAACTACATACATTATACACAAAACCGCCAGGGTTCTTGTCCTGTCCACATCAGTAAAGGGTGAGAAACTTCCACATTGAAACAATTACACTGGCTCCCTGTTAGTTACAGAGTACTTTTTCTTATTTTTGAAATCCCTGCATGACCTGGCTCCTGTTTATTTATGCAGTCTTCCTCACTTATACTCATCTCCTCAACATCTGCATTCCTCTGATGCGTTCCACTCTCCATCCACCAGGCTCTGCACCATGGGAGATAAATTATAGCACTATAGCTCCAAAACCAGTGGGATCTTTTTACCAGTTTGCTATTTAACGAGTGTTTGCTTATTAATTCCTCATATCTAACTTACAGTATATGCCAAATTATAAAATGGGTGGTTCCGGTCCTTAAATCTGATTGGCTGATCTGTTTGTCCGGCTGTAACATTATTGACAATAAATCACCCTCTAAGCACTTCACATTCATATCAATGTGTGATATACAATACATTATTTTAAATCATAAAATGCAGATTAATATAAACAGTGAGCCAATTCCTGATGGCCACTAAACCTGTTGCTGCGTTGCTTTTTTGTTGTGTTCTGTAATTTGGCCACTAGATGGCTGTTTTTGATTGTTAGAGAAACCGAAATCCTGTTACTCAGGGTCAGCGTTCACTTTAAAAACAGAAAATAGATTAGTTGCTGACCAGATTGTTAATGATTTTATTGTCTATGAATGCATGTCTGAAAAAAGACTTGTTTTTTTTATCATAATCTGTTTGTAACCATTTTAGAAATGCAATAAGGCACTTAAGGTTGTGTATTATTGTTAATAAATCACAGGACAGTTATGTTATTAGGCATAATGCAAAAATGTTGTGCTGTTACACCTGTTTATTGTGTTTATTTGCAATAATGCATGCCCTCTTGTGATTTATTCCTTTAATATATGAATACCTGACTATCATTCTCACATTGATTTGTTGGCTCATGTAATTAATTGGGTGATACCCAACTCTACATCTGTAGTAGTCTTCGCACATTTTATGCTTACCTTTAACTTTCCGATTTGGGTTTAGTTTCACTACTTTGTTGTGTCTGCGGCACTTTGACTCATAAAAGTTAAAGGTTAAAATCGGGTCAGAAAGGCCACAAGACCTCCATAACAAGTCATACAGAAATAAAAATGAAAAGGAAAAATAAACTCAGGAAATTACTACAGTGACTGTGTGTCAGTGTGAACACGCACTAGTGCCATGTTTTCCCTTTTTTGCGTGTGGAGGGAAAAGGCCATGAGTGACATTACTGATGTGTTTTGATTTGAGCCTGACCTGCCCTTACACCTCATTGGCGGGTTTGGAGTTCATTCTGGGTTCTGGTAACATGATCTGTGAGATTAACTGCACTGTTTTGATTTGCTTTTCATATTTAAATAGCTTTTTTTGCTCTGCTGGAAATGTTTTAGATTTTGCATAGGGCAGCACAGTGGTGTAATGGTTAGCATGTCTGCCTCTGGGCTCTGGCCCTCTGGGTATCCCAGCTCTCTGCTTTCCTCACACAGTCCTGGGTGAAAAATGGATTTAAGGTGACCGGAGCTTATTAAATTATTTAAAACATATTTTTCCCTTGCTTGTTGCTTTATTTTAACACAGACCAAATAGACTTGTTGGGTACAGTTATCCATATATGTACCCTGCCATAGTGTCCTCGCTAATGCTGCAGCAGCTTCCTTTACTGCCTGACCTGACCCCAGTACGGTCAATTATCCACTCAGGAGTGCTATTCCTCTTACCTATCAGACACAGACACAGTCATTTGTGCTTGTTGATTGTCCAGTCAGTCCTAAATAGGACCTAAGACATACACATGGAGTATTGGTTTAGTAAATCATCCAGGGAAATTTTTCCTGTCATCATAATAGAAAGTAACTACATATGATTGATGCCGAAACAACTGTTTACTCTTTTCCATAGTGAACTACTTTTTCATTTATTTGCTGAGATGCTTTAGGAACGTTAACGTTTCCAGGCTTCCTTTTCCCCAGCCCAAGGATTGAATTTGTCCTTTTTTCTTCTTCAAAGGTGTTCTTTGGTCTGCACTCTCCCCAGCAGCACCTGTATAAATACCAGTCCCCCTCCCAGTCTGGCAGCTCTGCTTTCTAGCCATTGGAGTAGTGTGTTTATCTGTTCCAGCTCTGTATTGACCGGCCTGCAATGTGTGTGCGCAGGGATCGAGTTCAGGTAGCTCAGTCTGGGCACTCTGATGCGGGTTTGTTCAGGTGGGTTTGGGTGGAGAAGAGGAACAGTGCTAAGAGAGAGCGTCTGTGTCGGAGTTGTGCGGTCGCTGTAAAGGGCCTTTTGATACGAGCGGACCAAGCGTTCGTCCCACACATGTGCACGGATGTTATTCGGTGCACAGACCAAGAGCCAAGTAATGGATCTCTGTCAGAGCCTGTGTTCTCAATTCTCTGACAGACTGTGGTACAGAACACACCTGGTGGGAATGAAGACCGCCTTGTTTTTAAGCTGAGACGTTTTGCTGTTGGAGGGAGCTGGAATTAAATTGTCCTTCCAAATGAGTTGATGTGCATGCAGCAGTTCTATTGCAGGTTTTCTTTAATTTTTAATTAAAACGAAGACCGACAACATCACGGAAAAAGCATCTTCCCTAAAGACAACCTAAGGTGATGCAGGTTTTAATGGGGACCTCAAAATAGTTCTAATATTAACCAGAATTTAAAATAATATTAGTATATCTATATAAATGAAAAGGTACAATATAAATACATCTTTGCAATGTTATAATTAGTCATTAAACTGGTTTTAAGTGTTGAAAAAAAAAATAATTTGTCTATATTTGTCTGCCACATTTAACCCATCCGTGACGTGAAACACTCATTGTCCCAAACCCCTGTCCTGGGACGGGTGTGTCGTGTAATGGTTGTGTCATGTAGCAATAGTTGATGCAGACATCCACTTTTAGGAACTTTGGAACCTGGAAGACAGAGAAGTGGGTCTGACTGCCTGCATGTTCTGCAGCGTTCTGTCACTTTCTGTCGGCATAATTGCTTGATGCTGTTGTTCATTGTGATAACACTCATTTATGTTTATTTTTGCTCGAAAATTCATCGTTTTCTACATTTAAAACCAGTGCACATATTTGTTTAAGGGATATTTGAAATTAAATTTAAATTGAAGCAGCATGTTATAGAGCAGCTCACGTGTTCACATATTTGGCTTTTTTTTGTTCAAAAATTGCTTTTGCACTTTAAGTCAGAGGTGGGCAGAACATATGAAATGTGTTCCCTGCTGGTTCAAAAAACTTATAATGGACAGACTAAAGACTGCGTCTGGTTGAGACAAAAGCAGTGAGACCTGGTGTCATGCTTTGGTGAAATGATGAAAGGACAATTTGAAGCCCCGCTGAAAATAAAAAAAGACCACTTCAAACCAGGCCCATGTGATCTGCAGACAGATGTAATCCAATCATCCCTGAGATCAGTGGTCCGTATGCCTCTGCCGTTTCTGGGAGTGTGGTAGAATGAGGAATGGTGTTAGCAGCATCAGTGGCTTTTATGAGATGATATTCTGATATGAAACGGAGCACAGAGAACAGGTCTATAGGTAAAATGGACAGTTATTTTTACAGCTAATTATGTCTTTAAAAGACTAAATGACATTATGATTCTTTTTCTGTTGGCTTTTAGAGTTCGTCTCAACAGGAAAGACAGACATATTGGTTTTGGCACAGTTTTATATCGGATGCCCTTCCTGGCACAACCCATCTATTTTTCCAGGCTTGGGATTGTCACTATAAAGGCACATATACAGTACCACACCTCATTTCTGCTTTACTTACTGTCCATGTTCACAGTTAAACTTCCTGTAAAAGATGAACTTTACTCTGTTCTAATGGTCAGGATCCCAACCACCACAGAGCAGGGATTATTGGGTTGGTGCATTATTCCTATCCCAGCAGTGTCACTGAGGTGTTTAAATGAAACACCAGCGGCACTGCTGCACTAAAACCCCCTCACCACATCAGTGTCACTGCAGAACTGACAATAAACAATCCACCACCCAAATGAGACCTGTTCTGTGATGCTCCTGACCAACAGAGAACAGAGAACCAACAGGGGACTAACAACAACAAAGAACACAGATAGACTACAGTCTGTAATTGTAAAACTACAAAGTCCATCTGTATGATAAGTGGAAGAAATAAAGAATGGAGCAAAAAGGGGCGTGTCCAAACTTTTAAATGATACATTTTTCGAATGGTCTGGGAGATATTTGGATTGAGAACTGTAAATCTGTATGATTTTGAGTTTCAGTGGACAAAAGTATTTTAAGCATTCACCTTATTCATCCTTAGTCTCATTGAAAAACAGTTCATCTACCCAATTTATTTTATGCATGTTGTAAATGATTTCTCATAAGTCGCCAGTATAACGCCCATTGATAACATAATAAATCTGCTGCACTCACAAATGACTACTTATCTAAGATCTCACATAATCGGAATCCTACTGGATTAGGCCGACGTTTATCTCCCCCTCCCTCGGTCAATCAGCATGCAATCTCATTAGCTTTATCTTCTGTTTGTGTTGGGTCATTAAAACAGCCCTGCGCTTTCCCCAGACCTGACTCTCACATTAGATAGATAGATTTAACAGGAGATATTGTGCCGTCCATATAATTGAAACTGAGTTTTAAACAAGAGTAGCCTTCCCTGCCCCATCCAGCTCTTAATCAGATCCATACTGCCCTTGTTAGAGCTCTCCCAGGGGTCTTGGCTCTAAATGTCACTAATAATGTTCCAAATGAGTCTCACTGGGTGTTGAAAAGTAGGTCTTTCCTCACTACGTTCATATATCTGCCAGCAAGGCGACTAGCTGGCTCCTGTGAGTCAGCAGCTTTGGTAGTGCCTGAGACATGCCCATTATGGCTTTTGCAACACCGTGAAAAAAATTATTGCTTGTTGGGGTTTTTATGGAGTCTGCAAAAACATGACCTGGATTTATATTTTGTTGGGTTGTCTTGCCATTTTCAGGGATATGCAAGACAAACAGGATGGATGCAAGCGTGGTGCGTGACGTAGTTTTACAAGAGTGGGGCAATAACAAGCCACATTTACTTTGTTAGATTTTTAAATGAACGTACTATAAGTAGCAACTTGTGCTTGTAAAAATTAAGCAGGAATAAAAGGGTTAGCAAAATGATGGTAAAGAAACCCTTAAACCAAACCTTTGAAAAGAGCATGGAATACTTTTTATCGTTGTGAAGGGATTAAAGTAGTTGTGGCAACCGTTATTTAGGAGGTAATATAGCAATTGCTACAATTATTGTTTATGAAGTAGTATAGTAGTTGTGGGAACCGATGTTTATGACAAACTGTAGTAGTTGTGACTGCTGCCGTTTATAGGAGATTATAGTTATTGTGACAATCTTTGTTTTTGAGGTACTATAGTTGTATAATAGTTACATATATTTAGGAACTGCCGAATCCATGGTTTTGCTGTTTTTCTAATCATCTCTGTTCTATGAGTCAGCTCGACACAGTGTTCCACATTAACTTACATAAAATATCTTCCATGAGGACGGAACAGTGGCTTAGTGGTTAGCACGTTCGCCTCTCAGCACTAGGATTCCCGGTTCGAATCCCCATCTGGGTGGAGTTTCCATGTTCTCCCCGTGTCCGCGTGGGTTTCCTCTGGGTTCTCCGGTTTCCTCCCACAGTCCAAAAACATGGATCAAGTCAATTGAGTTCTCCAAATTGCCCCATGTAGAGTGTGTCTGTGTGTGTGAGTGTGTGCCCAGCGATAGATTGGAGCCCTATCCTGGGTGTATCTGCCCAGCGCTCGAAACGTTCTCCCCTGGATGGGCATGGGGAACCCCCCCCGCAACCCTAATAGAGGATAAAGCGGAAGATAATGAATGAATGAATGAAAATAGCTTCCATTTTTGAAGGTCATCCTTCTTTCTACTTTCTTCATTCATTCATTCATTATCTTCTGCTTTATCCTCTATTAGAGTCGCGGTGGGGTTCCCCATGCCCATCCAGGGGAGAACGTCTCGGGCGTTGGGCAGATAGACCCAGGACAGGGAGCCAATCCATCGCTGGGCACACACTCCCTCACACAGACACACTCTATATGGGGAAATTTTGAGAATTCAATTGACTTGATCCATGTTTTTGGACTGTGGGAGAAAACCGAAGAATCCGAAGGAAACCCACGCAGACACGGGGAGAACATGGAAACTCCACCCAGATGGGGATTCGAACCGGGAATCCCTAGTGCTGAGAGGCGAACGTGCTAAACCACTAAGCCACCGTGCCGCCCCGTTCTACTTTCTATTACTGATTATTTGAACACACTAAGCATTCAACTGTCTTTGCGTACTGTGTAGTAGGTATGTCTCAAGCGATTTTGTAGGAATACTGAACATAAAGTAACACAAAGTACCAACATTGGATCTTGTAGAAAGGTTTTTACATTAGCAGCTAGCGTGCTTCATATTAAAGTCTTCAGGTTTTTTTCTATATGAACTGATCTCAGGTCAGAGGTGGACAAGCACTTTTCAAAAGTGCTGGGCCTCAAGTAAGGCATCACTCTGTTTCCTGTGTGCCTCATGAGCAGAGGCATCACAGCAGGACTCCTTTGAAGAAGTTCAGAGACGAGACAAAGCAAAGAGCCACTGAGCAGATTGATTTATTAGTAAAGCACGATGGAAAGATCTGACTGATGATGAAACAAAGTCTGACGCAACCTCTCACCTACGTTTACCTCCCATCACAACCCATTTAAAATGGATGTTTAAGGGTTGTAAATGACGTGAAACTGTGTTATCAGGCTACCCCACTGATTTACTGTTGACCTTTTCTTGATAATAATTAGACCATCTTGATACAACTTGCCATCTGAATGCTGTGCTCTGTTGGCCCCTCATCGAGGAGCATAGAGGGGTTTTGTGTAGTTGGTCTGTGCCAGACATCTGGGTCATTTATGTTTGTCTTAGTAAATCACTTTCACATCTGCTCCTGGCTGCGCTGGACAAGTGTGCGGCTGATGTTTTATGAAGCAGGTTTCCTTTGAAAACAGGTCAAAACCACGCCGGGTGCTTAACACATCTGAGCATGCTCAGTCAATAGGCTTTTTCAGCTCGATTGGGCTTTTTCAAAATGGGAATATTTGCTGTAGAAATGCAGAAATCATCCTTCGCTTGTTCGTAATGTGTCTGTAAACCAGCAGGTTGTGCTGTGGCAGCACTCAGACACACGCACATGGCTTTTCAGTCCCACTTCAGTCCGGTGTGCTCTTTAAAGCTCGCACCCTGAAGCAGAGGAAACAGGCCAGCAAAAGTGGAAACGCTGTTGTCAAGTGTTCTGCCATGCCAGAGAAGTGTGTGCGCCCGCTTAGTCTCATTCCTGCACAGCCTCTGTCATCCCCCCTCTTTCCTCCACCCCAACACATGGAATTTATTACCCCTCTGTTTTGCAGTAAAGAGAATTTGCTATAGTAGTTCTGTTCATCTCAGCTCAAGCAACTGCATCACGATGCACATGAATGTGGTGATTGGCAGTGTTCTGTTCACCGGGACTGGAAGAGTGCCACCATTATTCAGAATTTCACACTGCTGCATGGTGTTGGTAATATTGTCAACGTCAATTTATTCATCAGTTTAGAGTTTCTTGGCATTTCTTTTTCACGACCTCAATAGAAAGAATTTAAAATTACCTCTAAGTTGTGCTGAAAGGATTTGTATAATATTCAGTCACTGAACTTCTTACAAACATTCTTCTTATTCTCATTAAGGTCATTAAGGCGGATTAGGTGGCACCTTTACCAGGGTACTTCTAGGCAGAATCCATGCATATACACTTGACAGGTTACCAATCTGTTCCAAGGCTGCAGTGTACAGGTGGAATCCAAAAATCTAAATTCATATTTAAAACCAAACACCCAAAGGATGTGAACATCTGGCCACCATGACTAAATGAGCTTGCTGAAGCCTGGCTCACAACCGCCTCTTTATTGGAAACACCTGGGTATCTACATATATATGCAGTTATCTAATCAGCCCAACATGTGGTGGCAGTGCAATGTCTGAAATCATGCAGATGCAGATAATGTTCACATCAACCATCAAAAAGGTGAAAAGATGGTAAAAAGTCCATTCTGACTGTGGCGTGATTGTTGGTGCCAGTTGGTCTGGGCTGAGTAGTCCTATTATTAATGAACTTTGGAGTATTAATGTACAGCAGTATGTAGTGTTTAAGCAAAACCTCCAGTGAGTAGCAGTTTAGAAGTGCAGCTTTGGATTTTATTGCGTGCCATTGATCTTTGCGTTTGCCAGCATTTTTGAGTCATGTTTGCATTTTTTAAACATGTAAGCATTACTTTATTACGTCCTTTTAAACTACTTATTTCAATCTGGGTTGCAAGGTGCTAGAGCCCGGTGAAAAAAGTTGTACCCTGGACCAGTACACAAAACCCACACCCAGCCCCCACCACACACAAAACCCCATCCCCTACTCCATACACACCCACATAGACAATAATATTTGCTTTACCACATTAAGCTTAAGAGATCATTCCGGGCACTGGGCAGATACACCCAGGACAGGGCACCAATCTATCGCTGGGCACACAATCACACACTCATACAAACACTATATAGGGGCAATTTAGAGCAGTCAATTTACTTCAAATGCATGTTTTTGGACCGTGGGAGTGTACCAATTACTGCTTATATATATGGGGCAGCCACTGGGCAAATACTTCCAGGACAGGGCGCCAATCTAAAACTGGGCAAACACGCACTCACACAGACTGAATTGAGGTTATTAAGGTATGGTCAATTTGGAGCAGGCAATTCACCTTTAAATCATGTTTTAAGTGAATAGTGCTAATTAAATTGAAAAAAAAATGAAAAGATCTGTTACCTTTTGTCTCAAGCCAAGTGTTTACTGTATTTTAGGCTCATGTGTCATTATGAAACTTTAATAGCATTGCAATTTTATTTTAATCAGGTTACCAAGTACATTTAAAGTGCCATTACTAATACTGTCAACTGCTGTTAAATCTATTAGAGCAGAATGTGTGTTTGGCTTTGAGGGCAGTTTTTTATTCCCATTGTAAACCAGCGTGATGTTTCTGAGCTGAAGCTATGCTCTAGGGTTCTTCAGTCAGGTGCCAGACTCAGTCACTGAGGCAATTTGATGACTGATAAGATAACCGGGGCTTTTCTGTGTCTGTGATGAGTGATCATCAGCACCGCAAATCAGAGCTACATTCAACAAGTACAAGCATAGCATGTGGTTTTGGGGAGTATAGACATCTGAGGTAGAAGATTGGTAAGGTAGTAATCAAGATGGGTAAAAGGACTTACTGTCAGAAGTTGTTTACCGTTTCCCAATCAAGTTGTATCCCTCATACATGGCATGCTGTTTCCCATGCGCTACCTCCATCATACATGTGACACTGACCACTTCATTTTACCAGCTCAAAGACAGGAACCCATGAACCCATCAGTAGTCATTGATCATCTAGGGAGGAGAATGTGTAAAAAGTACTTTGTCTCCACTGCTAAAATCAGGGACTAAGCATTAATTTTAGTAAGAGAGAGAGAGGAAATGTGTGTATGTATGTATGTGTTTATGTGTGTGTCAGTGTGTCAATTAATTCATTTCCTAAAGCTATGCAATAGTGTGTAAGTAAGTCATGCTGGAGTGAGTCCCCTACACCACCACTCTTGGTTTGTGACATGGTCCGAAGAGAGAACCGCACACGTTCCCCGGCACTCCCCTGTTTTCAGCTAATGGCACACTCTGAGCTCAAGCTGTAATCAGCTAGGGTTATGAGAGCCGCTGAGCTGTTCCACATGTGTGGGGGAGCGTCAGATCAAATTAAGCCTGGCTGGACAAAGGCCCTTTTTGAACACAGGTGTCTGGGGTGGGGGATGAGGGCAGTTCAGAACTGATGTGCTAAAGGGGTCTGTTATGCAGAGATCGAGTGGGTTGAATCCCCCCTCCTTATGCTGTTAACCCTCTATAGGCTTTTGTACCGATAAAGCAATTAGGGAGTCTAGCTCCCAGACTGTTTGTGTCTGGTTTTTGATTGAAAAAGAAAAAAAAGCAATCCTGTAGTGGAAACAGCTATTTAGTGTTTCTAACTGATTCAGAATTGTATTCAAATCAAAAAAATAGCGTCAGGTTAGTAGTACTAGTACATTTCAGTTATTAAGTCAAGTTATAGTACCTTATTATCAAAGCTGTAGAACAGAAAATAAAGCGGACTGAAATACTGTGTGTGTGTGTGTGTGTGTGTGTGTGTGTGTGTGTGTGTGTGTGTGTGTGTGCACAAATCCAAACTGTTGCTTTGATTTAACATATTTACTTTTTTGGACCCTGATGAGTCTGTTTACACTGTTTGCAGGAAAGACTCAGGCCAAAAAGTGGCTAGTAAACAATAAAAATCACTAAAAGCATGAACACATGAATTAAATTAAAGAAAAAAAACTAATTGTAAAAAATATGAAGTTCCCTGTTGATAGGCAAGACCAAGAAATGGCATATGCATCTACAAGATTAGGGTCACTGAGTCTGACCAGTGCAATTGTAAACAACAGTGCAAATCGGATGAGCTTATAAACTGCTTAAGGAAGTGATTGAGTGCATAAAAGTTCCTTAGTGATGTTAGAGTTCAGGGTTGGGGGGGTGATTATGTGTATTAGGGGGAGGGTGCAGATTTACTCTTTACTTTTTATGACGTTTCATAGTCTTTACAGCATAACTTCTTTAAAACGAAGCAGTCATAGGCTAAAGTGGGCAAGGCACATAACTCCAGTTGCCCATGGATCTGGGCATTTATTCTCACTTCACTGGTGTGTGTGTGTGCTTCACTGCATGAATGGGTTAAATGTGGAGGACCAATTGCTCTGTGTGTATGTACAGTAGGCAGAATGGATTACTTTATTACATTAATGTAATAATAATGTAATCTTCTTTCTTCTTCTTTCTAACACCTTCTTCTGTCTCAGACACAGCGGCTCATTCAGTTCGTTGTAGTTAATTATTGACGACACACTTTTTTTTGATGTAACAAATAGAAGTCGTGCAGGTTTTGTGATGAAGTCAGTAAAATAGTTACCATAATTCCAGAATATGACAAACAGGCAGACAGAAAGGTATGACTTACTGCTGAAACACTCATTTTCTACATTTTTAAAAATGTAATTATAGAGGTGTGCAGACACATGTCTGTGTCTGTAAAAATTAGACACTTATAACTTGCTAGAAGAAAAAACTAGTGATTACATTACATCAAATAGAAGGTGCTTTTAAGTAAATCATCTTACAGGTATTCCATCCTTACTGTTGAGGTCAGAATGCAGGGCTAATTCAGCACCCCTGGAGAAATGAGGGTTAAGGGTCATGCTCAAGAACCCATATTGGTCACGCCCATGGACCTGGGATTTGAACCGACAACCTTCAGACTAATAGCCCAACATTCTAAGCACTGAGCTATCACACCTGCGGTAAATGATCAACAAATACAAAGGTGTTTCCCCTTTAGGAATACATTATATAACAATTTTGCACTTGATCTATTGCTTGGCACACACTCAACCACTCACAGAAACATGCATCATATAGAGGCAATTTAAAGCAGCCAGTTTACCTTGAATTCACGTTTGTGGACTGTGGAAGAAAACCGGAGAACCCGGAGGAAACCCACATGGACACGAAGAGAACATGGAAGCACATGGAACATGGACTGGGATTCGTACCTGGATCTCCAGTGCTAAGAGGTGAACGTGCTCACCTCTATGGGGCCATGCCGCTCTGATGTTAATCATTCTGTCCCACTTTAAAATTCGAAACAAAAATTTAGAAAATTGGTTTAGTGTTAAAAACCCGTGATGTCATGTACGGCCTTAATACATACAGTAATGACAGATTTCCTCATTCTCATAGCTCCGAGTGTTCCCATCACCCTCATTTTTGCATGTCTAGCCACATCTTCAACATGAAACTAACTCTTTAAAGTGATTCTTATTTATTTTTATAATTATTTATTTTTATAATTATTTATTTTATAATAATTCAAGCTCCTTTCTGAACATCCCACATTTCCTTAGCTCCATATCCTTACATCTAAACTCATTGTACTTCATTTCTACAAAAAATTCCACAGATTTGAATCTACTCTGTAATTTTGCTGCACTGAAGCAACTCCAGCAGTAAGTTCTGATCTCTTTAGCCAGCGTGAAATGGATTGGGTTCGAATACTTTAGAATGCCTCCGCCCTGTGTTTGCCTACGCGTCTTCTGCTCTACGTATTGACTGCTGCTTCCAGGTGCTCTTCATTTCAGTATCACGTGCAGTCAGGCACACCGGCTCCCTTATCAGTGCTGATGGCATGTTGAAAGTCTCTTCTGAACTCTCCTGTATCACAGTGCTGCAGTGACCGTTATCAGCTGTGTCTGTCTCCAGGTGGTTCTGCTCTTTATGCCTCAGTGCTTACGTAAGATTAGCAGGGAGTGACGTCTGGGGGTTAGAGCGCCGGACGGACTCCTTAATAAGAGCAGCTGGCTCCTGCATTCAGCTCTCCTTTTCTGCAGCATGCCAACCTGACGAGCAAGCATCCAAAAAATCTGACCGACAAACCGAAAAGACATTTTAATATAGTCTTTAATAGTTTCTTATTGTGATATCACTATCTTTTGATTTTTACATGATTTTAAAACACAAATAGGCATCTTTATATGGGAATTTGCATTGATTTATCAGAAATGGAGTAACTGTTAAGGAGGCCTGGATTGGCCATACACTTGTGCTCATATCTGAGTCCATCCCAATGTATGGCAACTGATACTTTGTTGGCATTGTAATAAATGCTGCTTTGGTGCTGAGCTCTGACGGACTGACTGCTGTTTGCTGGAATGTGTATTGCACACAGCAGAGAGCTGATATTAGTTAAGACTGAGGCCACAGAGCAGCGTGCTCCCAACGTATCTGTCAACTCAGCAACTCGCAGCCCAAGCTGCCCCCGCTCTTAAATCCGGGTGTGTATCCGAGAGACAGGGGTGGGCCAAATTGTGTTTCTTTGTTTGTCTGTTGTTCGTCTGTTGCTATTTGCAATTAAGGTGCTTTTAATTTGTGGTCAGACAAATTATTCAAACTGTTTATAGCCTGAACTTCTGCACCGCTGGGACAAATATACAGATGCATTTAGATGTAGATTTGGTTTATGGCTCATATAAACTTAAGCAACAACTAGAAACAGATCACCTTCCTCAAGTCGTTGTTATAATAAGAGCCTGATGTTATATTTACAGCTATGTCTCAGATTCCAAAATTAATACTGGAGTATCAACCAACATTTTTTAAGAAAAGCAGGTGGCACACTGTCCCCTGCAATTCTAATAGACAATGTAGTCATACACGATTCACATTGGCTGCAACTGTCACATGTTCTTTCGGGGTGAGGTCAGAAACTTTGTTAGGTTCATTAATTTATTATCTTCCGCTTTATCCTATATTAGGGTCGCGGGGGGGGGGGGTTTCCCCATGCCCATCCAGGGGAGAACGTTTCGGGCGCTGGGCAGATACACCCAGGACAGGGCGCCAATCTATCGCTGGGCACACTCACTCACACAGACACGCACGCATACACACTCTATATGGGGCAATTTGGAGAACTCAATTGACTTGATCCATGTTTTTGGACTGTGGGCGGAAACCGGAGAACCCGGAGGAAACACACGTAGACACGGGGAGAACATGAAAACTCCACCCAGATGGGGATTCTAACCGGGAAACTCTAGTGCTGAGAGGAGAACATGCTAACCACTAAGCCAGAGTGCCGCCCCCTTTGTTAGGTTATCTTGGATAAAACTACTGAAATTCTATGAATCATTACCCATCAGGCATCTCTTACCATTTGTATATCATTCGTAATTACAGTATGCGATTCACTTAATTCATCTGGCACGTGAGACCAGCGGACCACATATTTTAAAGACTGCTGCTTAATTATCTAGGGTGATGTTTAACTCGTTATTCCTTCTTTTCCAAGATCCCGACTGTTTTACATTCCAGACAAACCCTTCAGGTTGCACCACTCGAGGCCCCATCCATCATTATTCTCTGAGAGCTTCTCTGTAATGAGTAGTACAGTACTAGAATTGTTTTGACTTGATCCTTAATGGCCTCAAATATAAAGTTTACATTTCAGTAATGATGTTTTTACATGAGGGATTTTTTTTAGAATACACCCAGGTTTTAAACCATTTTGGCCACACTTGCCATCTTCTTAAAGAAATCTTCCAGCCTCATGTCATTTTGATGATCTAATTTATATGCGCCACATGTTTTTACTGAGACTAAGCACCTAAAGTGAAAATGTGTTTTGAGGTCGAGGTTCTTTAAGGGTGAAGGTGTTCTATCTGACTTTGTAAATCTGCCAGTTCTCAACATCAGTAAAACATTAGAAGCTGGACCTCAGACAAGTCATGAAATGTGAACCCTGTTTGTGCTTGCTGCTCCAAAGTGTTAATGCAGCTCTGTATTATAACTTGCTCCTTTTGTGCCTTTTCAACTCTGGCTCAACTTCAGTCTTGGAACGAGAACAGTTTCCAAACTAAAGCCGTGTGAGAGGGAGACACTTATTTTTTTTACTGTTTTACTATAGCAAGCGGTTTATTTTTTTAGTTTTACCTGCATATATATTTTAAAATTTAGTGAGGTATTTGTCTGCTGTACGCTGGGAACAATTATAATGATGTGTAAACATCACAGAGTAGCAGATAATAGTTGATGTGACACATTGCAACCTTAAACCTTTTCAACTTTTTTACATGGACCTTTGTGTTTGAAGCTAGAGTGGTTTCTCTGGGCTGGAGGTACACAGCTTCAAGATGCATCTTACGTCTTTGTTTGTAATTGGTTCATTCAGTTTAATGGACAGTGTGGATAGCATCTGTGGTTAATATGTGACAGGAAATGACACAAGTGATACAGTCATACATTTACATTAGGTCACTTACCAAACCTTTTATCTAAATATATTCCAACTTGTTTGGTGTCAGAACACAATGGCTGGCTACACAGCATCTATGAAGCAATTTGGGTTTGGAACCCAGTCCATTGGTAACTTCAGTGGACCTGATATTTGAATCCGCTACCTTCAGATTGATATCCCTACACCCTAACCACTGAGCTACCACGCCCTAATCGGTGCATTGTACTCAATCTAATTATTGCTTACCCAAACCCCAGAATCAGGAACAGGTACCTTCATGTTATTGGGAATTGGGAACAAATATTTTTAGTCTAGTTTCCGAACCTTGATTAGTGGGACTTTCTTGCTATATCACAAAAGTACTAACTGCTGCATCCCTATGCTGCCCAACCATAGAACTGCTAATGGATTGGATTAGATTAATATTTAATTATTTGTCCATATTATTTGTATTGATTTATATTGCTGCATATATATAAAAATCCTTGCATTATGAACTGTGCAGCTGTGCTCATAGACACTATCCCAACCCATGGCAGTGATATATGTCATGATGATGGCAAACATGAATACTGGAGGCTGTAAAAGCTACATCAACACCTTCTGTTTTCTTTAGGTGAGCTGTTTATAATAAGCTTATGGGGGAGGAGGGGCTCTGGCATGCTCACGACAAGGCTGTAAGTCAGTTTAATACACATCGCATATAATGCTGGAATGGAGATTTCCAGCGTCCTAAAAGTGGCACAAAGAATTCATAGTAGAGGCCGATGACTGGGGCTTGTATATCTGTTTTTAGCACTGTGTGGACATCATATAAAAAGCAGAGCCTGTCCCTGCCCCCCCTGCTTTGTGGCTTCAGTGGGCACTTTTCTTTTATTAATGGCTGTTTTTGCTCTATTTTATTTTAGGCAAAACTTCATAAGGCTTCACTCTTCTACCCCATCTGTGTGGTCCGCTGATGACCAGACATTAAATTTAGCAGTTTCAGCGAGCTGAAAGGGCTGGGTCAGGAACAAGTGCACATACAGCAGTGTGCAATGCAAACAGACACACATCCAACCGCCTGTTTTCTATATAAGCATCCGAGTAAGGGTCTAAATCTCAGGTCTTATTAAATGCTTAGTGGTAAAGAGCCATAGTGTCATGTGATTCTGTGTGCATGACAACCATGCCACTCAGACACACAGCTAGTTTTGGACCTGGCTCATAATCAAAGTTCCAATTCATCTCAAAGTTGTGCAGTACTGTTCCGCTCAGAGCTTAGGGCAGGCTACTTAAGTTAGTCTGTGTCTAAATAATGATTGCTTTGTTCTGGAAGAGTAAAATGGCCTTCTGCATACTAAGGCACCAAAGTCAGAGTTCTAAAGCTTTGTAACACACACACACACACACACACACACACACACACACACACTCACACACTCACAGGAGAAAAAGTGTTTGAGAGAAAAAAAATAACCCTGTCCTCTATTCTCAATGTGTCACTCACTATTCTCTTTCTGTCGCTGAGACTCTCTCACTCTTTTCCTCAAACCCCAAATCCCAAATCCAAGATCAGATCGTTTACCTCACCTGGTAAGCTGTACGGACATTGTCCAAAGTAAGCTGTGTCAGACAGATATTACTTTGCCAGTCAGAAAATATATTTTCTATATGAAGTGTTCGAACTTTGGACACGCCCCCTTCTTACGCCATTGTCCATTTCCTCCACTGAACATATAGATGGACTTTGTAGTTTTACAATTACAGACTGTAGTCCATCTGTGTTCTTTGTTGTTGTTAGTCCCCTGTTGGTTCTCTGTTATCTGTTGGTCAGGAGCATCACAGAACAGGTATCATTTGGGTGGTGGATTGTTTATTGTCAGTTCTACAGTGACACTGATGTGGTGAGGGGGTTTTAGTGCAGCAGTGCTGCTGGAGTTTAATTTCTTCTGACACTGCTGGGATAGGAATAATGCTGCAACCAAATAACCCCTGCTCTGTGGTGGTACTATTGGGGTCCTGGCCATTAGAACAGGGTAAAGGGGACATACACAGTATGTACTGTAGAACACAAACAGGTGGACTACAGTCTGGAATTATAGAACTACAAAGTCCATCTTTAAAAATGGTTAATTGCTACTGTCTGGGTTTTATTAATTGATTGCATTAAAATTACATTTATATACAGCTGCTGCTGGTGTCTACCATGCTGTAGTATGCCAGGCCACTTGGTAGTGCTGTAAATGCTGTCTTTCTAATATACAAAACACTTAATGTCCATTTTTATAAAACTTCAGTTCCTTTTTTGTTACATAGACGACCTGTCAACATGAGTGCTTTCATTCATCTATAAGCTCTGAGTCCTCAACCCCCACCCCCCAACACACTTACACAGAGAGTTCAATCCCTTTTTGATGAGACGCTGTGGTTTGATCTCTATTTGCTGACATTACAAGTCGAAGCTCATACCCTCACTCTTTTTTTTTCCACGACTTGTTCTCCCTTCCCCGCTCCACACCACTGAGAACTCTGTAAATCCTCTTCACGTCTTTCTATCAAACTCGTCTCTCCATTTTTTTATCTAAGAACCCATTTGCATCGTTACTGTCTCATCTTACAGCATTGGTGTTTTTTAGCTGCTTGTTTTCAACCTGCAGCACTAATGAAACTTCTGCATTATCGTTCATGATTCTGTAATTTGGCTGTGAGCACGACTTGATTAACTTGGAGGCACGTCCATATTGAGCTCCACTATTTACTCCGCAGATGGAGAACCGTGCAAAGTGACCGTGGCAAAGAGTGAAGGAAGGCTTTTATGGAACAAAGCTGCCTGATAACGGTAAAGGTTTGTGGCAGGCCCACATTCTGAAATATTAGCTTTGGCTTCTTTCCAGACCTTTTACTGAATCTCCTGCCAGATAAGAGCACGTGCAAGCCTGGAGTACTTTTCGGGAAAATGACACATCAGCTCTGTATGCCGGAATGTGTTTTAGCTCCGTGTTTTTTTCAGCCGGTCTGAGGTAGATAACGTGTTGTGATGTATCAGTGTGCACGAGCGTTTTTAACTACACTGTTTTGCATCGTGGTTGAATGACTTCAGACTCATACCTTCTTTCAATTATCTTCTCTGTGTCAGATGTCCTTTGATATTGCTTTTTCATTTTCATTCATGTGCAACTTTTCACATGTAGGTTTGCGGCTGAGGGGCAACAACAGTGGCTTAATAGTTAGCACATCCACCTCTCAGCATTGGGAATCCAGGTTCGAATTCCAATCTGGGTGGAGTTTCCTCCAAGTACTCATGTTTCCTCAAACAGTCCAAAAACATGGATTCAAGGTAAATTGTTTGCTCTAAATTGCCCCTGTATAGTGTGTGTTTGTGTCTGTGTGACTAAGTGTGTGTGTGTGCCCAGCAAGAGATTGGCGCCCTGTCCTGGGTGTATCTATCCAGCAAATGTTCTTCTTTGGATGGGCATGGAGAACCCCCCTCGTGACCCTATTATAGGATTGAGGAGAAGATAATGGATGGATGAAGCATTTTTATAAATTTGGTATTTTGGATTTTTTGCTTGTTCATCAAACTGAACGATGTGACATTATGATTGATAAATATGAGTTTATGAGGTGATTGTGCCGACGTGTGATTTGTTCTCAGTGTGTACTGATAAAAGGACTGACACTTCTCATTTAGGATGAGTCAGAAGTTCACGTTCTCGCGTTTTCCCATCTTCTCTGGTCCTCTGGCTGACCCCTGTATGTGGTGTGTGTGTGTGTGTGTGTGTGTGTGTGTGTGTGTGTGTGTGTGTGTGTGTGTGTGTGTGTGTGTGTGTGTGTGCCAGCTTGCCAGGCATCTGATTCAATGGCTATTGAGAGTGTACAGCACAAGTGTTTAGTTTGCATTCATCTGCTAATGAAATGGAGCAACTTGGGACCGAAGCAACAAATATTCCCTTCAGAAGAGACATTGTGTCCTGTGCTTTTGGAAAGACTTCAGCCCTTCACACATTATGACTTTGAGTTAAAAATACCCGAAAGAAGTATGTGAACAGCCCACTTGTTTTTAGGGATTTAGCCTCTGAGTTCCAATGAGGCGTACTGTCAATATAACAACATGCAATGATGTTTTAGAGACTTATGTGTTATTATCATTGTGAGAACGCTTTTAGGTGAGACTTTCTGTTCATGGTAGGCCATTTTTGTCTTGGCGGAACTTCAGTGACCTACCCAGAGCCATGACCTTCACTGAATAGCTTTCAGAGGCTGAATTTACTGTTTATATTTTGGATAGAAATCCCACAGAGAGGCTCCAGAATCAGATCAGACTTTTCAAAGATTTGAATAACGTTAGATTAGGAGATCAGTAAATCTCCAGCAACAAGTATTGTTCTCTACGTAAAGATTACAATCTGTGTTTTTAATAGTCTCTATTCGAACTTGAAAAAAATATAATGGTGGAACTGGGTCATACGTCCAAATAAAAAACACAGCTGGAGTTAACTGGATACATGGAAAATGCTCAGCGTCCCCATTGCACTTGTAGCGTTAGGGCCCCTGATGTCTCTTAGACTTGGTCTCATTTAAATTTCAATAGTCTTGAACAACACGTTTGAGAATAAATGCCTGTCATTGACTAAACACGGGAGCATAGAAAAGACGCCATTCACTGTTTCTATATGGGAACCGCAAATGTATGGAAACAATTGCTTAGATCTCAATAAACCCAACTGATCCCGTATTGGGATCATATATACTGTTGTAACAGTTTGGAGAAGCCACCAACATTTATCTTTTCTGTAGTATTTGGATGGTTTCAGCGGGGACTCGTTGAATCCCCGCTGCCTCGGCTCTGTTTAACGCTGTGTGTTTGTCAGGCTTGAATGGGGCGACTTAAACAAATGAAGAGGCTCCTCACCATCACCGTCTCCTCATGCAAACAGAGACAACCAAAGTGCACCAAAGCAAACAGCACTCACAAAGGAGCCTGGGGCTGGAGCATTGCTTTGACTGGTGGGCAAATTACTAAGACTGGATACCTATTCAAACTTGGGGCCTGATGACACCAGCTGGAAATGGGAATTTCTGAAGTTGTGGTGCAGAAACAGCTCATATGTCAAAGAACCAACAATAGCAAATGCTGGGGGCACAACATCTGCGACCACTAATACAAACGCTTCTGTTTTGCATTTATAATATAATAGTTTTATCTTATTTATTGATGATATATTATTAAATCTTACGATACCAGTCAAAAATTTGGACACACTCCTTCTTGCTCCATTCTTTCCTCCACTCCACTCCATCATTTCCTCCACTTACCATATAGATGGACTTTGTAGTTTTATAATTACAGACTGTAGTCCATCAGTTTTCTTTGTTTTTTAGTCCCCTGTTGGTTCTCTTGATCAGGACCATCCAAGTACGATTGTCTATTGTCAGTTCTTAAATAATGCAGTTAGTATAAACTCATTTGTTTTTGCTTAATAAAGCATCTAAAGTGTTGAACAACATGGCTTGAAGTTCTGAATGATTCCAAAGGTGTTCAAGTTTGAACTCATGGCTCTATGGGTTCCTACATATTGACCACTCTTACCAAAATAATTGATAAATTTCTCAAAAATATGATTTGATGATTTGAATATGGTTTTAGTTTTAATATTTAAGAGGCCTTGTTTGATAGACTATTACAACATATGAAGTAACGATAATGCTCACTAGTGTTATATTCAGATAGTTATATCTTGTGTCAATAGAAAACCAGGTCCAAGTCATAGAAGCCCCACACAGAACAAAATATAAGAGTGATAAAACCATAAAGCACCATATGATTGAGCATGAACATACAGTAGCTGTGTGACCCGAACCTAACGAGGGGACTAAACCAAACGCTTTATTCTTTAGCAGAGACCCTATTGTTCAGATCGGAGGGGGGGGTGTGGGGTTTAACTCTTTGTGATAATGGGCCCCCTACATGAATGAATAAATGAATAGGGCGGGAGGGATGTAACACTAGCTTTTTGCCTCTCTCGCCTTCTCTTTCCATTTCTTCATTTCTATGTGTCTCTTGGTGAGGTCGGAGAGCCACAGACAGATACCATCAATTACCACCTCCAGTGCTGCTCTCCATATGGCCAGTGGTCATATACAGAGATCTCTGTTCATCCCCCCACCACTCGTATGTTTGCAGACGTCCATTAAACATGCTGGAGGTTGTCTCGTACAGCCAGGCAATGGGTAAGGTTACTTAATCGTGAAGGCCGGGATTAAATTGCACGCCTGGGGGGATGGGATAGAATCTTTGACTGGCCACATGCATTGGATTTTAAGGCTAATGAATGCTGCCTGCGAGCAAATATACGACAACAGCGGAACGTGTTTTTGCCAACTGGTCCTTGTGCCAACTTTCAATTTGGCAACTGCGGCAGAAAGTAGCCGGCTTTAAAAGGGTGAGCTTTTTATCGACTGATAAGCAAATGTGAGCGGAACTGCCGGTGCTGGGAAGAGCAGTTCCGCTCACATTTGCTTATCAGTCGATAAAAAGCGAGGAGGGATTATTTGGGGATATTTAGACCAGTGTGTGACCCAGACACTGTTGCTTTGGAGCGATCCGTCTGTGATCACACGGCTCTACAAACAAAAGCAGCACAAGCAATTCTTTTAGACCCAGTCCATCAAGCTCCTAAACTCATATGTGAATTGTTAAAAATATCTGACTTGTTGTTTTCAACAGCATTCTAACTGCTTGCAGTTAAATTAAATACATCAAATAAAAATTTATTTTAAGATTAAGATTTAAATGTACAAATGTGTAACACATGCATTTAAAATATACTTCAGTATAGCTGCATGTAAAAATGCGATTGTTGTCTTTTACTTGCAGAATATGGACAGAAATATGGTGATGCACCTCTTAATTATTGGGTGTATAAGATCAGCAGCCTGGCTATGCATTTTGGACAATTGTATGCTTTAAACTTAGTGGGAACAGTTAGGGAAAGGCCCTTCTCTGTTCCAGAATGACTATGCCCCAGTTCACAACGCAAGACCCATAAAGAAATGGCTGGGTAAGTGTGGTGTGGAAGAACCCGACTGGCCTGCACTAAGCCCTGACCTCACCACTGAAAACATTGAGATGAAAAGAGATTGTGTAGTTTAGTGGACAAAGTCATTTTGTTACAAAAAAATGTACATTTCATGAACCATTTCCACAAAACTGTTACAAAAAGCACACAATTGTCCAAAATGCATGACAGAATACTTAATGTTTCGCAGCTGCGGCAATGAGGCCTACTGAAACACTCAAATCTAATAATAAAGGGGTGTATCATATAAATGTACTTTCCAGAATCACTTTATTTTATAGTCAAATCAGCAGATTGTGGCAGGAGTGGTTTAGTGTTTAGTGTTTGAAGTGCTGCATTTTTGACAAGAAGATCGATGGTTTCAGCTTCAACTCAAACACACAGTCACTGTACGGTCCCTAAAGAGGATCCATAACCCAATGTTACATGAAATATATTATATAAACACACTTAATCATCAGTGTGGACTAATTAGAACTCTGATTCATGTAAAATCTAAAACTTCTCACAACCCAACTGCCCTCCCCTGAACTCCCACCTGTTTTGTATATGCAAATAAAATGAACGCTCGGTTTCGTCTTTACTTTCCTGTTTAACACAACAGTAAACTGTGGGTAAAGAAAACATTTAAATTCAGGGAATATTTTTATTTGATATTTTGTCACGTCAAATACCTTACCTTATTGCTCCACTTTACAAATAATTCAATATATTACAACCACCTGATCACAGAATGTTTGGTCTTATAAAGGAATTGTGATGCAAATGACTGAGCATTAAAATTGGCAGTTTGCACTTAATTTGTGTATCAAATGCATAACTTGGTGTTTGCTGAGATCTGATTTTGTTGCCACTGTGGACTGTTTGGTGTGTGTGTGTGTGTGTGTGTGTGTGTGTGTGTGTGTGTGTGTGTTGATTTGTTGATTTGGGAGCAAGTTTTCTTAACAGAAGAGCTCAGATTGGCTGTATGTTTTTTGGATGAGAAAACTGAGCCATGGCTTGTTGCTTTAGTTTAATCCGCTGCTTCCTTTTTAGTCATAACAATCCCACTGATGTCTGCTTTATGACACAGTATATATACACTGTATAAATAAAAATGTAAAAAAAAATCCTTTATAGTATTTGTTATTCCCTTGCCTAAAAAAAACACTTATTGTTGGATTTCTGTATGTACTAGTACTATGGCTGAAGTGCCCTTGGGCAAGGTGCCTAACTCTAGTTGCTCCAGGCACGTGTGCTAACTTCACCTAGTGTGTGTATATGTGTGTGTTTTGCTGCACTGGTGGGTTTAATGTGGAAGACTAATTCCTCTGTGTGTAAGCACTGTAAACAATATAGATCACTTCACTTTACTTACTTTACGTATTTTATCCCGTGCGCTTGAACATTTACATAAGACTCTGCATCCTATAAGGTTTTGCTTTTGCCCCTTCTGTATTTGGTGGAGGAAAATATTAATGCTACACTATATTTAGGTGGGTGACTCAGTGAAGTGAAACACATATGGTTCTGAACTGGACAATCCGAAGATTAAATCTTGGGCTGTGTGATACTTTGCCTCTGCTCTTTACTTAAGGTCATAGTGATAGCCCTGAAAAGCTTAAAACAGATTACACAGTGCAGTGAGATTGAGAGCTGTTTTACGTAATTATAGATAAGTGAGCCTAACCGTAAGCACCCTGCACAGAACACCGCAAATCTCAAGGCATTATGGAGCAAACAGCCTTTTTTGAAGAAATGCAAAGGAATTGTTTTGTTTGAGAGTCTGCAGAGATAAATTGTCCTCGCCACGTTTCACCAGGTTTACCGTAAATACAGACTGGAAGTTGCTTCACAATGGACTCTTAACCTTACGATTATAACATAAATGCAGTCATGTGTGCCGGATTACTGTAAGGCCATGAGCCGGAGTCTTCTGGTGATGGGCTGCAGGTTGTAAAACACTTTTATGATGTGGTGGATTTCTGTAAACTCACAATGAAAATGAAACGACAGAGCATGACTGGCTGGGGTTTGGTTTAAGATGAAACAAAGGCAGTAGAGTTTGTGGCATTTTTGCAAACTCCACTCTAAAACAGTTACTATCAACCAGACCTTCATCTAGTGGTCCATGGATGCAGTGGTACCGTCAAATGGTTCTATTAAAATAAAATAAAAAAAACAGTTATTGTCAATTTACAAAGCTGAATATTTTTATATGTAAATAAAATATGATTAAATTGCTGAATACACCTTGAATTGACAGATTGGCACACATCGGGACATACTAAGCAACAAGGAATTTATTAGACACAGGAATGGAGTTTTGACTGATTGCATTACAAGATGGCTGGTGGAACTGTCAGCGCCGGCATTGCTACAGTTGCTACCATCAGGCTCCCATTCTATATATACATTCTATATATTCTACATACTCCCCCCATTTCTTGCAGCCACAATTAGAATCCATACCACCACCATATTTTTTAAGACCTATTATGACTATTTGCAACAACTTGTGACGTGGAGCAGCTAGTAGTGCTTTCGGTGCATCACCATGCATTTGTGAAATGACTGATGCTTGACTTTGGAATACACACTGGCTTTATGTGCACTCGATTCATAGGAGGTTTATGGGTATATGGCTTCTTAATGTAGAGGAACGATCTTAAGATCAGGTGTCTACATAAAAGCTTCTTTCAATTTTCTTTTATCCGACTGTATCTCTCAGATCCAGAGGTAACTATTGAAGACAGCAAACAACCTGAGATGCTCCTCCACAAGAGGAGTTTTTATAGGAGAGCATATAAATTGCAGCCTGTAATTAAAACACAATAAAATCTTCCACTTCCTGTTAAATGGTAAAAGCACAGAAACTCACCAGAACCTGGGCATTAGTTAGAGAGGTAGCATATTAAAATGAGATACTAACTTGTGTGTTTCAAGGAATGCAGACAAGTAAATCTGTTAAATGTAAATTACAGCTTTCATCCAGAACGTGGTATAATTTTCCTTCAACAGGTTCCTTGTGGATTCTTTTAGAAGGACTTTATTAAAGGTTGTACTTACACATCATTTCCTTGCTTACGCAAATTCGTTATAGACAATGTGTTGTGCTTGCTGACCTGTTGTTTTGGATGCCAGTGCACTGTTTTCATATTAAGCACTCCTATTTGTACAGTATGCTCAGAGGAAGGGAAGGCAGAGCATGGAGTGCACCTTGGCTTGACGGACATGCTTATTAAAGGGTATTCAAATGCACAAACTTCTCCTGGTGCCACCAAATCACTGTGCTGCCTTACCACTAAAAACAGTGGTGATTATCACTGGCAGTGGAGATGGGACTCCTTTAAAACCGAAGCTGTATGGATAATCTTCCTTATTTCATGATCTTTAGTTTTATATTATTATAATTATTATCTTCTGCTTAATCCTATACTAGAGTCTAGGGCCGGGGGGGTCCTCCTGTCCATTCAGGGGAGAACATTTTGGGCGCTGGGCAGATACACCAAGGACAGGGCACCAATCCATTGCCAAACTGTATTTAAACTAACTGTACACTTTATTAGTACACATCCACCTTATTGCTCCACTTTATAAATCACTCACACATAGAAGTTCAGTTGATGCCATTTTTAGTTTTCCTTTAATCCTTGACTAATGGGACTACAAAATGATTGTGGCTGTAATTTTAGTATCACTGCAGTGCTGATAATTATCGACCACCCAATCAATACACAACCTCCCTATAAATTATGTACAAAAATTCTCTGCAATTGTAAAACATTTTTTGATGGCCTATCATTATCTTATATTTTTATTGAGGCCACTATGTCAGCTTAACCTGAGGTCAAGCTGTCTCTGTCCCAGTGGTGGTTCAGTGATTTGCTGCTTAATCATGTGCATCCAGTTAGTGTGACTAAAACCAAACAAGTTACCGCTTTCTTGTAATATGCCCATATTTTTTGCCACTTGGCCAATATTTTAATCCAACCATTTTGTGCTAAGTTTTTTTTTAAATAACTTGAATATGCTTAAAAGATGAATATTCTTAAACAGACTATTAATTTATGCTCAAGAACTTCTGTTACCCTGGCTGCAAAATCAAGCAAACAGAAATGAATACATGCACAGTATAGCCACTATAAGAATCTAAATTGACATAAACAGTAAGTACTGTGTGTTGTGGTTTGACAGGTATGTGCATGAAACTATTACCATAATCAGTTTCATAATGTTAGAAAGCATGGGTTCTCAATCTGCTGCTTAATATGCTGCTATTATCAAATAACCACTGTACTGTGAATTACATGTAAACAATGATCTATTATAGATTACACATTAGTTTCTTTTAAATCAAAATGACTGTCTGGCCCACATTTGGCACATTTTGCTAAAGTTCCAACAATCATTTTTCCACAGGAGAACTTTGGACATGGGTATTACAACACTGGAGTTTATATCCTGACTGGCAGTGTTCATTGCCTGAGTCCTCATTTGACCTTACTGTGTCCGGCCACTTGAGTAGTACCAACACTGATTTTATTAAGCATGCTTTATTGGAACAGAGGTTGCACATTGGCTTTTTTTTTAAATGTAAAAGTACATAACCAGTACATTTTAACAGCTAAAATAGTTTCCTGGTGCATTGAGGAATCCCTAACTGGCTTCCCATGAGTCTGAGATATCTAAAGGTTAAGATGGACTAAATTAAAAGTTGTAAAATGTTTACCTTACTTGTAAAGGTGAAGTTGTCTAGAAAGTTAGTTCTGTTAACAGAAAGTGGAAGATGATCTGTTATGGAGGTGTTTCCATGACTTCAGTGCTTGTTGAGCACACTTGTTATTAATGTGATTAATGTCAGCACATTATTATAAACCAGGTAACAAAACAAAACATTCATATTGGTTGTTGGTCATACTAAAATCAGAAATAGTTTACATTGGTTTGTCCTTTGATTAAAACATGTTAAATAATTCATTATTTGAAAGTAAATGAGCATACAGTAAAAAAAAAATCATTTGGGGCTGTTACAAGTTTTTTTCAGTTCCTTAAATAAATCAAGCTAAAGTCCACCGACGCACTGAGCCAATTTTTTAATGCATGCGTGTGAGACCTAAAAACACAATCCTTGAATTCAGTTCCTTTTTTTGAAAATAAAATGCATTTTAATTTATTATTGTGATTGTAATTAAAAATCTGCATACTTTTTTGTGCAGTATTATTTTAATCCCTGACATTTTACTGTAGCATAGGATGTGGATTTGTGTGTGTCTGTATGTGTGTGTGTGTGTGTAAGTGTATGTGTGTCTGTGTGTGTGTGTGTGTGCGTACACATTTTAGTAACACTGTCCTAAGCACATTTCCTTGGCTGCGGTGCCTTGGCTCAGTGTGTGTGCGTGTGTACAGGCAGTACTGAGTGCTGTGTCAGTAGGACCTGTCAGGCACAGTGCCAAAGAGAAGAATGAAATTGTTGCACACTGGCGTCAGCTTGATTAAGCCTGCACACGTGTCCGAGAGAGAAAAAGAGGGAGAGAGAGATATGCGTGGGTCGAACGAGGCGGAAAAAATGTCCTTACTACTGCAGCTGGTTTAGTGGTTTATTCTCGTCCCTTTGTATCAATGCTGCAGTCCTTCATTATATTTAATTTATCAATTTGCCTGCCGTTTCACTGCAGTTAATCCCCATCACTCCTTTTTTTCCCGCTCTTTTCCCCTCCTCCACCCTTCGGAAGAGTACAACTGTCTAAGAGAAATGTGTAATGCCTCAGCAGACTCTCCAAACTCTCAGCTCATAAGCAATGCTGCTTTACTCCTGAAAACCTATGCACACATGCAAATCATTGTCGGCTTTGCTAAGTGATTGTATTGATTTACATGCATTCAGGGTAAAAAGTGAATACACAGTAAACGAAGAGTGCTAAAAAAGTCGGGGGCTGGCTTTTCCTCTTCTTACTCCTGGCTTTTACAGAGCTTTCCATTTGATTTGGAAAGATTTGCAACAAGAGTTTTACAATTGCAAAACTAATATGAAATCACTTTACCTCAGCTAACCTGTCCACACACACACACACACAAACACACTCAGACACACATACACACACACACACACACACACACACACACACACACACACACACACACTTGTGTTGGCCCACTTTCAGCACACCACATGCCACACCTTTTTTTCTTCTCCAGCCTGCAAAAACACTTATTTAGCCTCGGCTGCCGTCTCGTTTATCCATCAGAGCCCGTCATTTTTCTTTTTAGATCCTGTCACGCTCCTCTCTATCAAGGCGCCTCTGTTTTCCTCCACTGTTTGCCTGACCTTATGTTCTAATTCCTCCATCTTTCAGTCCTGCACATCAATTTAATTAAAGCTCTAATTACAGATTAATGAAAGGCTGTTTATCTGCATGCTGGCTCGTTTTGTACAGTCTCATTAAGTTCCCCGGCACCCTTAGCCTTAAAAAAGAACCCTTATTATCCTTATATTTTTAAAATAAGTATTAAACGGATGCACTATTACGTTGATGGACTGAAATGCTACATTAGAAAAGTTAAGTGTTACTGTTGACTGTTGTAGGTTCAGGTGGCATGTTGCCTGCTGCAGTTCTAAAGTACTTCCAGTCGGCTTGAGATTTGGACACACACCTCTTTGTTAACCAATGTACCGTTTGGCTTTGTTCTGCTCTTTTGGAAAAGGCCCTCAAGGGATTTTTTAAAGCAGGTGTGTGGAAGAATCTCCCTGTATTTTTATGGGCAGTTAATTATAATTTTTGTGATATGCAAAGATATAGATGTTTTGGCTTAAACCTCCATTTTGACTGTCACTTTGTGCTTTGTGCCAAACTCTTGATATATCTATGCAAACATCTCATATGCATAAAATCAGCATTCATTTTATTTATATGAATATTTCATACATCTCACACACACTTAGTAGGGGCAATTTTGAGCATTTATTATCTTTCGCAGA
Organism: Corydoras maculifer; assembly: GCA_019802435.1. Lineage (NCBI taxonomy): Eukaryota > Metazoa > Chordata > Actinopteri > Siluriformes > Callichthyidae > Corydoras > Corydoras maculifer. The sequence continues at coordinate 918,882 of JAFMOD010000188.1, forward strand.
ATCCTCTTTCAGGGTCATGGGAGTTGCACATCCCCATCCAGGGGAGAATGTTTTGGGCATTGGGCAGCTACACTCAGGACAGGGAACAGGACAGGGTCTGTCAAATCTCTGTCAAATCCAAGTTTTTTCTTTTCACATAAGCAGAAGCCCGTAGTCGTTTATTTTGTCCCTGGTTCAATTTAGTTCAACACACCAGTTAATATTAAAGGGCCAGCCCTTTATGTATAGTCACTACAAAAATGGCATTTCATCCACACGATGTTGCAATGACCTGACCTTGTCACCAAGCCATTGATTTCTTTTCTAATAACTCAGCTCTGTGTTTCAGATAAAGAGTGTCATGAACTGTGTAGAATTGGAATGTAATGTACAGTGAACTTTTCATATAACTATAACCATATACAAACAATCAACAGCAGTTCCATCCAGCCAGGGTTCACAGGGTCACAGCGGCTCTGGCGTCGTCTTGCTGAGGTCACAGTGAAACCCTAAAGAGGCCGTTTTTTCCAAATCTATCCTTGTTGCCTGTGGAAAACATTCGTATCATCTTTCTATTTTTCTTCTTTAACCCTCCACCCCCTTTTTCTTGGACTGCAAGCTTACTGTGTGCAAATAAAAATGTTCGCTTCCACTCGCAGCTGATTTTCATGCCACAAATCATGCAGACCATATTTAAGGTGGATGGATTTGGAAAATCTTCCTTGTAATGTTAGTCAAGGAGGCGTACTGACAGACATGAATTTGGGATCCTATATTAGTAAATGAATTGCTTCACCAACTTGTGCAAATGGGAAGCAAAGGGCATAAAGCAAAAGCGGCATCATTTATTAATTTAATTTTCAGAATCATGCAATTATTATTATGAATCTATAAACTTATAAAGTCTGGTTAAATGTATTTGTCCAAGGTAGCACCCGGGACAGTGCAGGGAGTGGTCTGGAGAGAATGGGGCAACCGGAGAACCAGGAGAAGACCCACTCGAACATGTGGAGAACATGAAAACTAGGCCTAAACTAGCTGTTTAACTAGGCATTAAACAGAGGAGCTTCTTTGTGAGAGATGAGTGATCAGAATCAGAATCGCCTTTATTGTCATTATAATTTCCATTACAATGAAATTTGGTGCAACTCCAAGGTGCTCACTACAGTATGGCTTTGCAGTGAGATGTATTCCTTTGTATTTGACTCTTTAGTGATTTTTTTTAAATCTGGGTAGGTCACCACATCTATCCTTCCATCCGTTATCTTTTGCTAAATCCTTTGCTCGGGGTCACGGGAAGCGGGGAGGGGGTCTCGCACTCTTTTTATAGCTAGAACACAACATCAGGTTGAAAGTTGATCTTACAAAACTGTCTTGATGCTAAACATATTTTAAACTATTATGTTGCTCGTGCACTAGTGTTAAGTTTGGATCATTGTGTTTGTGTGTGTGTGTGTGTGTGTGTGTGTGTTCAAGTGTGTGTGAGATTTGTTTTTCCTGCCAGTCTGAATATATTCATTCTGCATTTGACTTCCAAATGGCAAATATATGAAATGTGATCTCGGACGCTGGCATTTTGGATGCGGCCCAGCGCGTATTGCTTACCTGTAATTGTATCCACTGAACCACAGAACTCGCCCAGCTGTACGCCTCCCCACATCTGCTCCAGTGTAAACTCTGCTGCGGCTTTGCGCCAGTATTGTTTCAGCAGCCAGCGCCGATCGGCTCCAGAAATTGATCCCTGAGTGTTTGCGTACTACTGTGTCCGCTGGGGATCAATGAAATGGACAGGCAAAATTGCCAACAAATTCATATGCACACGAGCAGAGCAACCTAAGAGCTGCATGGCCAAGTTTTATTACCTCGTGACAAAGATAAATGACTAAATAGGCATAATGTGTGTGTATGTGTGTGTGTGTGTGTGTGTGTGTGTGTGTGTGTGTGTGTGTGTGTGTGTGTGTATTAGTGTGATTGATAGCACCCGGGCCTCTTACACCTTCAGGCCCTGAGGGAGAGGATAAGCTCTTATTGTCACCAGTTCTTTATTTTTTTTCTTTTTTTGCTGTCAGACAGACCTGACAGCTTTAATATTCTTCTCCTCGGTCTTACTGTAGCGAACACGTTCGAACCTATTTTTATGCAGAATAATAACTAATACTCTATAAAAACTCTGTCACCTTTAACATTTAGAAACTTCTGATTTTAAAATAACTAAATGAATTACATGAGTTGCTGTGTACATCACGTAAACCTCCTCCTGCAGAGGAGCCAGTGTGGCTGGTTTTTAACTGTATACTACCATCCTACAGGGCTTCCCACAGGTAGCAAATTGAGAGGTGTAAGGGAGAGGAAAGACAACAGAACCTTTTGATCCTGAACGTCATCAAGACATCTTGGTTTTAGAGTGATGGTGTGCCATGATGTTGGTTGTAAAATAGAAACTAAAATTAGATCAACTTTAGAGCCTACATACTACACCAGAGTTACATTTAGGCGTTGGAAAAGGGCAGAGATACTTAGAGACTTGGGTATATTGCCCAAACTACACCAAATACATACATAGTTTCTAAACATATCTGCACATATGAATAATACTTTTATAATACTTGTGTTGTATACTTGAATATACCTGAATTATACTTGTATATTGTTAATTGTATATTGGTTGTCACACTTAATGTCTGCATATACAGTTTTTTGTTTAGCAAATCTGTTTATTGTATATTGTAGTGTGTATAATGTGTAGTCTGTTGTTTAATGCCTCCCTCCATTTGATTGTCAAAAAACATATTACAAACCCTAAAGAAAAAGACTTTAATTTGGTCTCCGAAAGCTGAAAAGAAATGCAGCCAGTCTGTAGAGTTTATTCAGATCATCGTTGGCCCTGTGGTGCCTGCTATTCATGCACTCTGCCCTCATGTGCTGGCATTACCATGGAGCATCTAACAGCCAGCAGAGGAATCCCAATCTCATCCCCCCACCTCGAGTGGTTTTTGGTACAGCAGCACTGAGGGGGTAATTTCAAAATTTCAAGAAGCAAAAAAAAAAAAAAACAACAGACCCACTGTCGGTATTTGAAGGACCCCCTGAGAGGTGGCAATCAATAGATGTTTTGTTTAACACACCTAATCCTACTAAACAGCCAGCAATCCTATTAACAGCATGAATCGTGAACTCTGCCCCGACATTAGTTCATTGTGTCAGCCCCCTGATTTCTTTCCCCTCCTACTTCTTGCTTGCTCCTTCACAGCCTATATTTAAATGTCTCTCTCATTACCGTTTAAAACCTCCGAAAATGAGTAGGTGACTTCTGTAGGTGTGTGGGCTTCATTTAAGGAAATGTATACCTACAACTCTGTAAGGATCCCTCGTGCCTTTGTAGTGCTTTGAAGTTGATAACATACTGTTGGAGCGCCGTTTCCTTTTCCTGGTGGACAGACAAAGCCTACAGATCAATGTACTCATCAGTCAGACGATGTAATCCAGGAGCAGCCTCACCACCCTCCAAACCCCCACCCCCGGAACCGACGAATGAGTCTAAAAGGCTTTAGCGCACACCGCTTAAGAAGAACCAAAACACTGATTTTTGCTGCTTTATTGGGGTAATAAATAGACAGAGGATCAGGATCATGCCAGAACTCGGTTAAGATTGGGATTCCAATTAGGCAGAAAGCTTTGTAGAATTGCAAGAATATTTTAAAGTTTAAGTGGTAAATAGTATTTTTTTAAGGGGTTCCTTCTTAAGCTGCTTCAGTCACACTTTTTTAAAACACATCTTTATCTAACCATTGTTTTTTTTCTTAATTCACTCTGTTGTATGTCTTTATCCTCAGAAAAATTTTAAGAAAGTCTTAAGTCAGGATTGATAATATTAACACAGTCCTGGCTCTTTGTTACAGTGATGAGCATCACCGTTGCGTTAGCTTTGAATTCCATCAGCATTAATTCAAAGTGCTTTACAAAGGTCAATACATCATGCAGTTTAGGGTTAAGGACCTTGTTGCCCAACAGAGTCCATTTGGCAGTTAAAGGGTATAAACTATCAATCTCCTGGTTTGTAGTCCTTCACCTTAACCACAAAGTCAACTCTGCTTGTGTTTGTTTTTCCTCCTTCAATTATTAAAATTACTCAGACACTTATTTCACACATGCACTAAAACAGACATTACCTGAAAGAGCTGTATGTGAAATTGCACATGTCCAAATTATTTTGACAGGAAAACAACACCCGATATAAAGTTTTTTAGGCGTTGTTGACTCTCATGCTCCAGCTCTTGCTTTCTCTCTCTCTCTCTCTCTCTCTCTCTCTCTCTCTCTCTGTCTCTTTCTGTCTCTCTCTCTGAGAGCTTCTCTCTTCTTCTTTATTCTCATGTATTGACACAGTGGTACAATTACCTTCCTCATTTCCTTGGCTTCTCCTCCTCCTATTAACAAATCATTGTCTGACGGACACCATGGCAACAACAGCCCATCAACCATTTATCAAGACTTTTTTTCAGGTTATTTATTGGTATTTGAACCCTGAGAGTACAGCCACATTAAATTACCTATTAACTCTCCTAAAAAATCATAACCCTTTATTAAAATCTGGAATGAAGATAAGATAAAGGTAAGATAACTGTGCCAGTGCAAGAGTTTGGTTAGTCAGCTGGCTCTGGTCTGTTGGCTCTGTGCTTGTTTGTATGAGTATGTGGGCTAAAGGTCTCCACAGCTGACTTGGTGAAGTACAGCGTACCCTCCCTGGGGGTCTTCAACCTCACATTTAGTATGAGCCAGGAGCCTATGTGCTCAAATCAAAGAGAGGCTCACTGTGTAAAGCTGTCAGGCTCGACTGAATTTAGAGGCCATGTATAATGATAAGCAAGGACAAAGCACCAACTGAGTGCAAACCAAATGGTGAAGGAGCATTTCAGAAACAAGTCTATTTCCTTGCCATTGTACTTTCAACAATTGATATTGGGACAAAAGCACTTTACAAAAGTCCAGACTTACCCCGAAGTAAAAACAGTCAGAAATGACTAAAACCTGAGTGTAAAAATCTGTGTGCTGGTGTTTGACTGCTGTGCCAGTCAATGCCACATAACAACTTTTATGAAACTGTATGTGTTAACAGATAAAAAGCTCTGCTTTGCGTTGGCTCTTTTTCATGTCTTGTTCTATGACTGTGGAAAGTTGGTTAGGAACTATATATATAAACGAGGTCGTGAATGCTGATTTCGGAAGTCTTGTTTTGCTTTGATAGCTGTGTGAAGTCCATACGAGGCTTTTGATTTCCCAGCACATGCTTTTGAGGAGAAACATGTGTGAAATCATGCTCACCCCTCCAATATACATATGGAGTAAACTGCCTTAGAGCCTTTATGTTGACTCATGTATAGAACCAGTCAAAAGTTTGACATCCCAACACTAACACATATGATTCTTCCAATCAAGTATTAAATAGATCTAGACTGGTAGAATTTAGCTGGAACTAAGCTCAAGTGGATGATATACAGCTAGGATATTTATTTGGTGTCTTTGCACCACAGAACCTAGGGTCAATTTATAGTTTCTAGAACTCGATTCAAGGGAGTAATCCTCTGTAGGTAGCTGACTATCCATGTGTGATGTAAAAATACTCTGACTGCTGACTGGTCCAGAAGTTAGAATATAGTAACATACAGTTCTTACAGGTACTATAGCATCCCTCCAGTGGGTAGTTCTTTTCTCGTTCCTGGAACTGTTTGATCGAATGTAATTTACACATGGACTCAGTCACACATTTCCCCAACTTTAAACCAGAGAGCTGGCAGAGTAAAATCAGTTTAATGGTTTGGGTAATTTGTGTTTTTACATTTCGAGATAATGATTATGTCTAGTTTAGTCCAAGATTGCAGTGTGAAAAAGCTTTCGATGATGGAGAGAAAGAAGTAGGGATAAGATGGTAAAAACAGGCCTGAGTGCATAATGATGTGCGCTTTGATGTGCTTTGGTGTGTGTGGGTCTGCTGGCTGCTTTTGTTGCTTGGTCCCCTACCCTAATTAAGAGCTCCACTCCGGCTGCTGACGCCACGTAGAGAGCGCGGCTGAAGATGGAGAGAGAGCAGCAGTCAAAACAAACGAGTGTCCCGCCGGAGCCTCACAAAGCCCTGTGGCACACGGAGCTGATTTATGTTCTATAGTGACAACACTCCGCGGCTTACCTAAAAAGAGTTGACCTGAGCTGCACCGACATGCGGTCTCTTTTTTGTGGCTCGCCGGTTTTGGAGACGGCTTTGTTAATACGCGGCTGCGTACGCGACGAGCCACATACCTCCAGGCCAGACACTGATGGTGACGTAGGTTTTTGTTTGCTCCTGTTCCGTAGGATATGACAGCTTCCATTGAACAGACTCCCCATATCACTGCTGTCACAGCTGCTTTATTTGCTTTCCTCTTCGTACTTTATATTGTTTCTTAGAGCACCTTCTATTTTTACATACACACAAGCTGAGGCTTAATGCAGCACTTTAAAGTCCTCTTTTGAGCCAGATTGGAAAAACCTGTTGTTTTCTGGCCTTGAAACAATACTGAGACATATCCAGGATAATCAGTTTGAAACAAAGCAAGGATTATTTACTTTATTCCATCTAAATTATCTGTCAGTAATTAACTTTCACACAGTTTTATATCTGAAATCTGAAAGGGCGGTATTTAGTGATATTCGATTCCCCAACATTGGCACCCCAAGGTCACTGTGTTCAGCTCTGTCACCCACTTCTTCCTCACCAACCTATAAGTTGGGCAAAGTTGCAACCCACATTTGCATTTCCTCACCTTCAGTGCGGTTGTGATATACAGACAGCAGAAGATGCTAATGCAGCTCCATTATCCACAATGCCAAGTCTCCCCTCTATTATCCACAATGCCAACCCTCTATTTGTTAAATGCTGGCCGCTGCACCTGACTGGAAATTATCTTTAAACTCCTTTTTGAGTATTTTTAAGTTATAATATAATTTATTTTGTATGTAAAAAATACTTCAGTCACACATAAACACTTTGGAAGTAAAAAAATATTTTATATAGTTCCATTGCTATAAAAAATGTTTAAACTTTAAATGTGTGTGTTTTGACAGGCTTACTCATGCACACAGATCTGCTGTCAAGGTTATAAGGAGGATGCAGTATTTTGTAGCTAAACGGAAATTTCAGGTATGTGGTGTTTAAGATGCTTAGGTTTATCTGAATAGTCTACTGTAACCCCCAGACTGTGGATTTATATGAGCTACAACAGTGACCACTACTGGTCGTTCAAAGACACTGGTCAAAGCCACTACCAAAGGGTTGAAACGTGAATAATGTGATAAAGCATTATAGAGTTACAGTTTCACCTCTCTGTGCAGTTATATTATAAAACGTAACGTCTCTAAACACAATTTAACTTCTTTCTATTTCGGCATGAACTTGTATTATCTTTGTAGCTTTAAGACCTAAATTATGGGGTGGTGTTGGATTAGTAGGTTAAGGCTTTGTGGTATTGAAGAGAAGTTAGAGGTTTAAGTTCTGGATCCTTTAAGCTCGCAGCATTGAACCCTTAAGTAAAGCCCTTAACCCTTTCTGCTCCAGACCTGTGGTCACATGACACCCCTACCCTCTAACCCCGATGCCCAACAATCTGGAGAAATAAGTACACGTAATATGCACCTTTATACCACCTTTGTGCTCATTTGATTCTTAAATCTGAAATATTTGAATGTATTTATAGTTTAATTCAAGAGTTTAAAGTCAACCTTAGTGTCCATTTAATCAGTTCCACTTTCTGTAAAGATTGACTTTGTTGACCCCTGTTGGTTCTTAGTTCTCTATTGGTCAGGACCATCAGGGGACTAACAACAAAAAAAAAACAAATGGACTACAGTCTGTAATTGTAAAACTACAAAGTCCATCTATATAATAAGTGGAGACAATGGACAATGGAACACAAAGGGGGCGTGTACAGATTTTTGAGTAATACTGCATGAAGATCAGGTCAAAGCAGTCAGATTAGTGATTTTTTTTTACATTGTGTTGTTTGCTGAAAACTACTTGTAAACAAAGCATGGAAGTCCAGTCCGTTGGGGGAACGCCGCACCTCTGCAGACACCGATAGAAAGGCAGCAACTTTAATCCTTGCTTTTCTGTCCATGTAGCAAGCGAGGAAACCATACGACGTGCGAGACGTGATTGAGCAGTATTCCCAGGGCCACCTGAACATGATGGTCCGCATTAAAGAACTCCAGAGACGGTACGACAATAACACCCACTTCCCCAGAGCATTCTCATTTCCCTTTCACATCTCTCTACACTCCGTTTTATTGTGCAAGCCAGAAGGCATGGGGGGGGGGGGTCATGTTTGACTGTACCAAAACAATCATCGCACATTTCATTGTTTCCTTTGTTTTTCTCTTTCAGGCTGGATCACTCGTTGGGAAAGCCAGTACTGTTTTTACCAGGTAAACAAAAATATGAATAAAACAATGAAGCCTTGTTTATGAATTCACAGATCTTTCTCTCAGCCTTTCAAAACGAGGCTCGGACAAAAATATAGAACCAAACGTCTGATACATTTGTATACAAATCACATAGGATAGTATAAAATCTCACAAGAGGGTTTCTGTGGCTGTAGCCTATTAGACTCGGGGTTTCATCTCACCACAGTTCTTCAGTTTGGTTATCTAAGTTTCCTTAAACTTTAAGTCAGGTCATTCTGTGTTGACCTCTTTTATCAACCAGAGTTTTCCATCCTTAGGACTGCCACTGACTGGAGGATTTTCTTATCATCCATTCTAAATATACACTTTACTTTGTGTGTGAGAATCTTTGGCTATCACTGGATGAAACTAAGATATTGAAACCAGTCGGTCTGGCACCAACAATCATGTCACTTTATTTTAAAGTGAATTGGCTGCTCTAAATTGCCCCTATGTAAATTTTACCTTCATAGTGTGTGTGCACACAGTGATGGATTGGCCCCCTGTCCTGGGTGTATCTGTTCAGTGTCCAAAATAAAAAGCCTGAGTTTTATAAGGTGTGTCCAAATAGTTTTGTCCACAAAGTTTATGTCCAGAACTTTTGACACTCAGCTTGTGTGATGTCCTGTTCTAAAGCCATGAGTTTCGTGTTGTGCTCTTATGGGAACGATATATGTGACAGCAGTTTGTGTTGGATCTTTGATCATCTGAAGTGATTCAATCGAAAGAGTTGTGAGGTCACACACTGAAGCTAAATACATTCCTATGGACATTCCAGTACATCACAATGTTTAGCGGGGTACTCATGGGACAGACCATTAGAGTTCCCAAATTCTTTGTGTTTACGATCCCTGTTGTTTACACAGAGGCACAGCAATGCTGGAACAGGAAAAGTGCATAACCTTCAAAAGTTCTAATTATGTCAGTTTTTCAAAATGCCTTTGAATACAGTAACCTTACTTTGTTTTCTGGCTGTGATGGTCTCCTTCATATTGGCCGTACTGCTCAAATCTTTTGTTGTGTGTGCGGTGACACACATTCCTTATGATGGTCAACAACAGGCTGCTAACTGATTTATTACCTTCTGACTATTTAACACCTCTGGAGCTTTAGCATGCACACAGTCATTATGTACCTTCAGGAATTTAAATGATTTTATTATCCAAAAAAACCCTCGAAAACACTTTGCTGTCTCTTCACAGAAAAGGGTATGGACAAAGAGCACAACACTGTTGGAGCCAGGCTGATCAGACTGGAGGATAAGGTACGTGTGTTTCATGAAGCCTCAGTTGCAGATTGTGTATATACATTTTTCATTTGCTGGAGTCGTCTGTCTGATAGAATCACAGGCACCATTTATTTTGACTGCCTCAAAAGACAAACACACAATGTGCACATAGTCAAAAGGAACCAGGTCAATGCAACCTGACAGGGGTTGCCAGATCATCTAAACAGATGATCAGAAATGTGCAAAAAACATTTTTTTGGTTTTAAAACTGTTATTTTTTTATACTGCATTAAGGTTTCTCAATCATCATTAAATTTTGAATGCGTTGATTGGACACAGCAGTGCTGTTGGAGTTAGGAGTGCTGTTTACTCATATTTTTTGTTAGTCATCCTTTAATCCCTCATCAGGATTAAACAGGATGCTGTCTACAGGATGCTGGTAGCTGAACATTTTTACTTCATCTGTGGCACTAAGGCATTTCAGAGCTCAGGCAGCGCTGCTGTATCTGATCCCTTAGTACCAGCACAACACAACAGAGTAAAGGGGATTACCAAATTATGTGGAGATTAAGATAAACTACAAAATGTTTTTGTAGAACAGTAAACTGCATCTGTATGGTAAGTAGAAGTGAGGTGTGCAAAGAGGCGTACCTTAAAACATTGGCCGTGTATTATGATCTGAAACTGACCAACTGCACCCTGGCTAGCCTTTATGTTTACTGTGTGTACAGAGTCCAAACTTCTGAGAATATACATTATAATATACTGTATCATGTTATTATGGAGTAGTTGGACAGTTCTCAAGCCGCCATTCAGTGCAAAAGAACTGTCTCTGACCACAGCTACTGTATATGTTGTCTTAGACTTTCCAGCTCGGTCAGTCCTGTGTCAAAAGGGTATTCTCCCGAAACAAATTTAACCAGGTTCATAACCAAACAGGTTTATAATAGTGAGCCCTTATGTATCTTTGTCCAATACTGCGGTTCTGCTTACTAAGTAAAGTTGAAAGTATAATTCAGTCTTCATTAAGCTCATGTGATGAAATGCATGAGGAAAAGAGAGACTAAAGGAATACTGGTAATTTATGGTTTGGGGAAAAATGTTGGAAATGTGTTAATACAGCTGAAGAAAGCATTTTACAGGATTGGAAAGATCCTGTCGCTCTGCCACTGAAAATGAGATCTTAGGTTAGTGTTTGCCAGCTTCCCCTCAGATTTCCTGTGTATGGTAGAACCAGATTCCACCACTGTATGCGCCTCCAATATCAACCACACATTTTGCGAGCTAACACATAATCTTAGGTACATTAAAACTTGTGGTAGGCTTCAAGTGATGAAAGATATATTAGACCCATTGCTTTTTGGTTAAGGTACTGGACCATTGACCAAAATGTTGTGGCCTCTTCAGAAACAGTCTTAATCTTTAGTTGTTTGCATTATATGTATTAAATTTTGAAAACCATTAGGAATAATACTCATCTCGTCTCATTATCTCAATTTAGTACTATACAGGGCTGGGGGTGGGGGGTGGGGTTCTCCATGCTTATGCTGGGAAGATACACCTATGACAGGGTGTCAATCCATTGATGAGCACACAAACACACACACACACACACACACACGCACACACCCTATATAGGGAAATTTTTAAATGGGTCAATTTATAGCAGCCAATTCACCTTGAATCCTTGTTTTTGGACTGTGAGAGTAAACGGAGGAGAACATGAAAACTTCACCCAAATCAGGATTCGAACCTGGATTCCCAGTGTGAGAGAGGGACCTGCTAACCACTATGCCACCGTGCCACCCCATTAGGCATTAGTTTTTTTTCCTTCATCTTTTGACTTCTTTGCAGCTCTATAGACACATTGTATGTACACTGGTTGATGAAAACTCGAAATTTCTACCCTTTATCCCATAACACCTTTAAAATTTTATGAAATAAAACATTTTTTGCTACATGGGTTGTAATGTGTCTTTGTTACATGTCGGTTTATTGAAATAGTTCTGTTTATCACAGGAGGGAAACTCTTAGGTTATTGTACACACATAAAAGCTGTAAGTAGTCTGACCCTTGACTGCTGCTATACACATCTCAGGAAAGATAAGCAGTGGCCTTAAAGACTCTTCATTTGTAAACAACTGCCCTGTAAAGGGACAGATTTTAGTATGTTTGAAAAGGCCTTGTACACTTTACTAGATTAATGAGCAGCATGTTCATGGCTGATGTCCTTTACTCTTAGCAGGATTCAGACTCTCCTGTATGTGCATTACAACCTCCAAATGTTTTTCCTTTTTAGTAATCCATTAAAAAAAGATATATTGGAAATAATTTTGTGCATTTACTTAGCAAAGCCTACGGATGCTCGTAATGATCGGGTGATTAGGATGAGTGTACCTACCTCTTTCCACCCACTTTTTAAATGTCTTTTGAGAAATAAGACTGTAATCATATCAAATCATATGCAACCATAATCAAACTCAGCTTGCTGTGGTTTTGGGCAAAAAAAGGGAAAAGAAGCAGAACAAAAAAACACACACACACAAAAAAAGTACTCACATGACAACCATTCTTAAAATCATTGCAGAATCTGGAACATTTTGAAAACCCAGTCATACATATTTCACCCCTAACATCATTCATTATGCATTATGCCTTGCATTTCGCTCTGGCAACATATAGCTAGTTTTTGTCCCGGTTCTCTGTTTTTTTTTTTTTTTTTTTTGCATAAGCCACAATACTACCTTTTAGTGGAATTTACAATGAGTAGTATGCATTGTTTGTCGACTCTAACAACGCCCAGATCTTTAAACTATTAGAGTTGGATTAGAAACTTGAGTATGTCTGTATTTCTATATAGTTCTTCCTGTATAAGGTGGAGGCGCTTGTTGTGCCCACTGTGACCTTTAATGGGGGCGTCTCTCTGCCTCAGGGCAGCAGGTGTGCGAACTGACTGACCCTGACACACACACACACACACACACACACACACACACACACATCTGCACTTTTTTGTTTTTGGTTATTCTGGAGTCAAAGAGTGCAGGAGAGATGCTTTAATGTCGTTTTAAACCCACCCCCCTCTTCAAAGCCAAAATATACATAGCTGCACACAAAACAGTGCAAATTCTTAAAATAAATTATTAAATAAATATTTAAATAGTTTAATAATACTAATAATACTATTAATTATAGTAGCTAATTGTCATTTTCATAATTTGCATAGTATACTATGTGTTATTTGGATTTACTATTATCTATAGACTGTTTTGCCTTACGTCCTGTAGAACACGGCAGACACTGGACACCAAGGCCTTGTTTGCAATATTAAGGAAACCTTTGATTTTGTGCTAGTGCAAACCCATTAAACATTTATATTGAGCCGTTATGAATACATCCATAACAGACATGAATAGATCACTTGCCGCTTTTATACATTAAATATCGGTGGCATGCTATTATAAAAATGTGGTCTGTAAATGTTAAAGTTTAAGATTAAGGATTTTTTAAAGGTCCAATTAATAAGAAGGTGCTAGAGAAATAGTTCAAATATTTCTTAGAGGTGTTCAAATATGTGCAGTGATGTTACTTGTGTGTTTTTAAATGAATAAACAGCTGAATTCTGTGCAGTATAAAAATTAATTACATTAAAACAATAATATCATACTTTATATAAAAGTAAAATGTATAATATATAATATAATAATTCCTTTTAACCCAAACTGAGCATTTTTTAATGAAACTTTGTTCTATGGAAGTGTGCAACCATAATTATACTCTCCCCAGGGCTGAAAAATACCTTGTTACTTTAATCTCGCTGTCCTTCACTGCTTCTTTCCTTTGTCTTTTTTATGTCTTCCTGCCATTAGCATAAAAGCATTTATCTTTGCGCTGGTGAGTGTGAGAGTTTAAGTGTATGTCTGAATGGTTAGGTGGTGAATAATACGTGCTTAATATGACTGCATCAGACAGTGATTTATTCTGCTTGGAGAGAGACACATGTGCCAAACAAATGTCTCTTTTTGTCTGGACAAAGACACATACCGCAGTGAAGTTGTCTTTCTCCACTGCCTCACAACAACACAACTAGGTCTTGCCTGCCTGGGTTTCTTCATGAAGATAGATTACTGCTTATGACATCACAAGCTGTCTCTCTGTACCAAGCTCTAAATTTTTCGCTTGAATGAGTCTGCCGATGGGATGAAAAGTATAGACGTGTTCTAAAGATTTTGACAGCCCTGACCTGAACAATATAATTAAAAAGCATCGGTTTTAGCTAATTAAATGTAATTAAATAAATATGCCAAAATAATTTACTTTTATTAAAAATAAAATTCTAGGCTTTAATTCAATGTATGGTCCATTAATTATTTGGACACCTGATTAATTGTATGGATCTCCTGAATCTTCTTTAAGTTTTCTGGCTCGCCAAATGATGGAGTGTACATTGGATTTTGATCAGAAGGTTTTTTGTGAGCTTTGGAACTGGTTCTGGACAAAGACCCAGATTTAGAAATGTAAATTAGACAAGACGATTTATAATTATATTATACAAATATATATTTTGCACTCCAACAAATACACTACTGTGATGATTACTTGTATATCTGAACTAAGGTTGCGAAAATGTTGATGCAAACATAATACTCTTCTTTTTTCTTTCTCCCTCTTTTTCTTATTCACACACACACACACACACACACACACACACACACACACACA